>JAKJMR010000694.1:0-20280 GCA_024449315.1 Daboia siamensis
CGACCGCGGGGCTGAGTTCATGTCCCGGAAATTTCAGGACTGGGTAAGGCGTAAGGGCATCCAACATTTTCTTACAGCGCCCTTCACTCCTGCCCAGAACGGCGTGGCAGAGAAAAGAAATGGAATCCTGCAAACTATGATGCGTAGTCTGATTGCAGACGCTGGGGTCGCAGAATCATACTGGGCAGAGGCAGTACACTACGCCAATTACACCTTAAACCGCACCTGGAGCAGTGTTGTGGACCAGACCCCATATTTCAGGCCCGGGTACAGCACGGAGACGGCATTGGTCGCTCTGGTGAATGATCTCTGGAGGGCCTGGAACAGGGGATATTCCTCTGTCCTAGTCCTATTAGACCTCTCAGCGGCTTTCGATACCATCCACCATGGTATCTTGCTGCAGCGTCTCAGGGGATTGGAAGTGGGAGGCACAGTTCTTCAGTGGTTCTCCTCCTATCTCCTGGGACATTCGCAGTTGGTGTTGGCAGGGGGGCAGAGGCCGACCTTGAGGTCTCTCATCTGTGGGGTTCCTCAGGGGTCGGTCTCTCGCCTCTCCTGTTCAACATCTACATGAAACCGCTGGGTGAGATCATTCGTGGAGTTGGGTATCATCAGTATGCCGATGATACGCAACTTTTCATTTCGACCCCAAACCACCCCAGTGATGCCCTCAACGTGATGTCCCGTTGCCTGGAAGCGGTTCGGGTCTGGATGGGGAGGAACAGACTTCAACTCAACCCCGACAAGACTGAGTGGCTGTGCATACCGGCATCCTGGGATATTCAGAATATTCCACCTCTTTCTATGGGGGGTGAGCTTTTATCCCCCGTAGATAGGGCTCGCAACTTGGGAGTCCTCCTAGATTCACGACTTACTTTGGAAGATCATATAGTGGCTGTGACTAGGGGGGCTTTCGCCCAGGTTCGCCTGGTGCGCCAGCTGCGGCCCTATCTAGACCGGGATGCCCTGTGTATGGTCACTCATGCACTCGTGACCTCTCGTCTGGACTACTGCAATGCTCTCTACATGGGGCTTCCCTTGAAGACCACTCAGAGGCTCCAGCTGGTACAGAATGCAGCCGCGAGAGTTGTCTTGGGAGTTTCCCGGTACTCCCATGTTACACCTTTGCTCCGCGAGCTGCATTGGCTACAAGTTGTCTTCCGGGTGAGATTCAAGGTTCTGATGATGGTTTACAAGGCCCTACATGGCATGGGTCCGGAGTACCTCGGGGATCACCTGCTGCCGGCGTCAACTTTCCTCTGCCCTGTGCGTTCCCACAGAGAAGGCCTCCTCAGGGTGCCACCGGTCAGAGAATGTCGGCTGGTGGCCCCCAGGGGGAGAGCCTTCTCTGTGGGCGCCTCGGCTTTATGGAATCAGTTGCCGGTTGAACTCCAGATGGCACCTGACCTTCGCTCCTTCCGACGCGGCCTAAAGACCTATCTATTTGAACAAGCCGGCCTGGCCTGATGGGGGATGGGTTGGGGTTTTTATTTTTTTTTATTTTTATTTTTTTTATTGAAAAGTTTTTCAGTACATTTTATCTTTAACAAAACAAAACCCCTTCTAACCCCCCCAACCCACCCTTCCCTTCCCAACCCACCCCAATCTTCCCTCCCTCCCCTTCCCCCCTCCCTGACTTCCCAGAGCTAAATACAAGGTATAAAAGTATAAACAAACATAATCTACCCTAAGCAAACAACAATAGGTTATTAAATCTATCGCACTTTAACTCGTATAATATGACTACAAGCAATATAAATATCCCATCAATACTTATTCAAATGCTAAATGAAACTTTTTCGTCCCATATTTATTCTGGATGTAATCAATCCATTTTTTCCACTCCACGATATATCTCTGTTGCGAATGGTCTTTCAAATACGCTGAGATCTTTGCCATTTCCGCCAGGTTAGAAACCTTTAGAGTCCATTCTTCTATATTCGGCAGTTCTTCCTTCTTCCAATATTGCCCTACTAAAAGTCTTGCTGCCGTAATTAAATTCAACATCAACTTAGTGTCCACAACAGTAGTATCAGTAACAATACCCAATAAAAACAATTGCGGACAAAACTTTATCCTTCTCTTAAATATCTTCTGCATATTCCACCAAATTTTAATCCAAAAAGCTTTAACCTTTTTACAGGTCCACCATATCTGAAAATACGTTGCATCTTCACCACCACACCTCCTATACTTAGGCTGGTAGTTCGGATACATATTTGCTAGTTTTTTAGGATCTAAATGCCATCTATAAAACATTTTATAAAAATTCTCTCTTAAATTTTGAGCTTGCGTAAATTTTACATTTCTCACCCAAATCTTTTCCCAAATATACATTGTAATAACTTCTTGGAAATTCTGGGACCATTTTATCATACAATCTTTAACAAGTTCTTTCTCTGAATCAATTTCTATCAGTGCAAGATATATCCGTTTAATATGTGCTTGACCCTGATTTCTAATTTGCTTTACCAAATTTTCATCAGTCATTAAGAAACCAGTTTTTTGATCTTCTTTCCACCTGGCCTGTAATTGCCCATACTGAAACCAGGTTTGAACAATCTTTTCTCCTCGTAGGAGATTATACGGCTTTAAATGCCATACATTCCTTTCCAGACTTAAAATTTCCTTATATGTAATCACATCATGTTTAAACCCAACATTTATATTTTCTATTGCGTGTTTCGGTATTGCCCAAAGAGGTATCTTATAATTTAACTTATATCTATACTTTTTCCAAACTCGCAACAGAGCATATCTTAAAATATGCGCTTTAAACACCTTATCCACCTTTTTATCATACAATAGGTATGCATGCCAGCCAAATAGTAAATCATAACCTTCAAGATTTAATAGTCTTCCTTGTGATAAATTAATCCAATCACTTATCGCTGACAAAGCAGCAGCTTCATAGTATAATTTAAGGTTAGGCATTTTGAGGCCACCTCTCTCACGCGTATCCTGCATAATCTTAAATTTAACTCGTGGCCTTTTCCCTGCCCAAACAAATTTATTAATACCCTTTTGCCATTCCTCCAGATTTGAATCCTTTTTAAGAATAGGTATCATTTGAAATAAAAATAAAAATTTTGGCAAGACATTCATTTTCACTGCTGCAATTCTTCCCAATAAAAACAATTGTAATTTTTTCCAACTATCCAATTCTTTTTGAACTTTTACCCATAACTTTTCATAATTATTTTTATATAACTTTGCATTTGAGGGTGACAAATATACCCCCAAGTATTTAACTTTTTTAACTATTTCAAATCCAGTTAATCCTTCTAAAACAGCCTTTTGTGATACTGTCATATTCTTAGACAACATTTTAGTTTTTTGTATATTAACCTTGAATCCAGAAACCTTCCCATATTGCATTATTATCTCCATCAATTCTACAACAGAATTTACAGGCTGGGTCACCGTAACAACCAGATAGTCTGCAAACGCCCTGGTGTCAAAGTATTCTTGATATAAACAACCACTCCATTCTTCTTATTCATTGCAGAAGCAACAAATTGTGTACCCAGTCTTGAATTTAATAAGTACTTTTGATCCGTAACTCTAATATGTGTTTCTTGTAAACAAATAACATCAGTCTTAAATTGTTTTAAATATTGAAAAATTTTCTTTCTCTTCTGTGGTGAATTTAAGCCATTAACATTCCAAGTTAAAAGCTTAGTCGCCATCTTTGGCGACCCGAAGCTTTTGGAGCGCTTCTTCCAAAATCCCCTTAACATTCTTAGGTCGCGCCCCTCCCACAGCTTCACTATAGGTACACTTTGGAGGTTCCTTAACTTTCTGCTGTTCTTGTTCTTGCTCTCTTCTCATTCGTCTCAAAGCAGCACGCGTCATCCTCTGGTCTCTAACTTCTTCCGATGGTACTGAAATTTGATCCACTCCAGTAGCTTTATCATCTGTCTGCATTGTCCCTTCAGCACCTTGAGACTCTCCCTCGTCATTCTTCTTTGTAGATTCCAAAAGTGGTATGGGGGTTGCTTTTAAAACATTACTATAAAAATCACGTGCCTGCATCACTGTAGTAAAACGATATCTCGTAGCTTCATGCATCACCACCATACCCACTGGTATCTCCCATCTAAACTTAATATCACGTCGCCTTAACTCCTGTGCTAAAAAAGCAAACTCCTTTCTTCTCCTTAAAATTCTTGGAGGGATCTCTTTTAGAACCAGAACCTCTTGCTCAGCAATCACAAGTTTAGTGTTGTAAGAAGCTTGAGTAACCTCATTTCTAATTGCTCTCTTTGTAAAATAAACCACCACATCTCTGGGTAGCTTCCTTTGTCTTGCAATCCACGAATTAACACGAAAAAAACACGATTACTTTTCCAAAGCTTCTTTCATCACATTCTGCAAATCTCTAACTGTCAGAGTTGGCATGGGTGCAGTTGCAGAGGGCAATAAAGCTTGCAACGAAGACTGCTGCACCGGGGAAGCCCCCGCACTTCTAAGAACTCTGGAAGATTTAGCCGCCATTTTCATCCTCTGTGCACTTTCACTTTCAAAGTCTGCAAAGTCCATTGAGCTAAAGATCAGAAGTCCATTTTCACCTGAATCTCCTGTATTGCTCTGCCTGCATCCTCGTTCTCCAAAATTCTTTCCTGCTGGCAGGGATGGTTGCGAACGCCTTGTTCTGCTCCTAAAAAAATGGAGCAGAGACACCGCGCAGCCTGGAGCAAATCCAGACTTCAGGGGGGCTTAATCGTTCAGCCACCAGAACTTTAGATTCTGGCGGCCCCGGAGAGCTCTACCCCTACCTGGGTACTCGCCCCCTCCTCTTCTCCCGAGAAGGGGGCTTCCAAACCGCCGAAACAGCTGATCGGTGCTGTTTTCGGTGGTTCTACGGAGCCGCGGGACTGACAGCCTAGAAATGGCTGTCTCCGGCGACGCCTTGCCACCTGGAAGCCCAGGTTGGGGTTTTTATTGTGGGGTTTTTATATTATTCTATTGTTTTAGCTCAGGCTCCTATTTAATTCTTTTTTAATTTTTGTATTTTGTATTCTTATATTTGCCCTGTTCACTGCCCTGAGTCCTCCGGGAGAAGGGCGGTATACAAATATAATAATAAATAAAAATAAATAAATAAATTGAAGAAAAACAAATATAGTATTGGGGTCTCATCAATGGAATTCTTGGGGTTCCATATCGATGCTAATGGAATTCACCCCACTGATTCAAAAGTGAAGGCCATCAAAATGGCTCCAAGGCCAAAATCAAAAGGAGAGCTGCAAGCATTTTTGGGCCTCATAAATTTTTATCACACATTCCTACTTCATAAGGCTGCAATAGCAGAGCCCCTCCACAGGCTGCTTGATAAAAAAGCCCCTTGGAAATGGACTAACTTACATGAAAAAGGTTCCAGGATCTGAAAGCCCTTCTATCAGAAAAGTCCACTGTAACTCATTACATAGAGTCTAAACCTGTATGTCTTGCATGTGATGCATCTCCCTATGGGGTGGGGGGCAGTCTTAAGCCACACAGAGAAAAATGGGAAACAGGTTCCTATTGCATTTTACTCTAGGACTTTATCTTCTGCTGAGTGCAATTATGCACAGACTGATAAAGAAGTCTTGGCCATAGTGGCTGGAGTTAAGAAATTTCATGATTATTTATATGGCAGGGATTTCACTGTCTACACTGACCACAAACCTCTGTTGGGACTGTTCACAATAGACAAACAAACCCCACACATACTATCTCCAAGAATGTTGAGATGGTCTATTTTTTTGTCTGCATACAGTTTTACCGTATTTTCCGGCGTATAAGACGACAGGGCATATAAGACGACCCCCCAACCTTTGAAAGGATTTTCAAGATTTTCCGTCTTATACGCCGGAAAATCAGTGAGCCCGGGAAGGCACGCCCTCCCCTCTCGCTGTGGAGGAAGCAGGGCAGGCTGGCGTCTGGCGGGAGCCGGCAGGGCAGTCCTGCGCACGCGCGCACTCCCCAGCTGCTCCTGTCGGCTCCCGCCAGACGCTCTTCCCTCTTGAGGCAGCATCGCTCCCCGGCTCCTAAGGAGTCCTCGGGGATGCTGCCTCAAGAGGGAAGAGCGTCGGACGGGAGCCGGCAGGGAAGTCCTGCAAACACACGCGCACGCAGGACTTCCCTGCCGGCTCCCGTCCGACCCTCCTCCTTCTTGAGGCAGCATCGCTCCCCGGCTCCTAAGGAGTCCTCGGGGATGCTGCCTGAAGAGGGAAGAGCTTCGGACGGGAGCCGGCAGGGAAGTCCTGCACACACACGCACACGCAGGACTTCCCTGCCGGCTCCCGTCCGACCCTCCTCCCTCTTCAGGCAGCATCCCCGAGGACTCCTTAGGAGTCCTAAGCTCCCGCCAGACGCCAGATGCTGATTTTCCGGTGTATAAGGCGACTGGGCGTATAAGACGACCCCCCAACTTTTAATGGGTTAAAAAGTCGTCTTATACGCCGGAAAATACGGTAAGTTAATTCATAAACCAGGAAAGGAAATGGGCCATGCAGTTGGCCTCAGCAGACTACCACTGCTACTAATGGATCCTGATCCAGCTCCTGATGCTAAAATATTGTCCATTCAGGACCTACCTTAGTTTTCCCTCCATGCAGGGGATATTGCTGCTGAAACTGCCACAGATAAAATTCTGAGTAGAGTGTTGTCATGGGTATACACGGGCTGGTTGGAGAAAAGTCCAGGCTCTGAATTTCAAAGTTATTTTGTCAGGAGACATGAGTTGTCTGCATTTTATGGAGCAACAGAGTCATAATTCCACTTCATTGAGGGACAGAGTCTTACACTCTTTACATGAAGGCCAACCAGGCATTGTCAGAATGAAAGCCTTAGCGAGAAACTACCTTTGGTGGCCTGGCCTGGATAAGGTTGTAGAGGATCAAGTTCATGGTTGCTATACATGCCAGCAATCTAGGCCTGAAATGCCTCAGGCCTCAGTTCACAGGTGGGAGGAAACGCATACCCCTAGTCTAGGGTTCACATAGACTACGCTGGGCCTTTTCAAGGACAGCTTTTCCTGATAGTAGTGGATAGCCACTCAAAATGGCTGGAAGTAGTTCCAGTTCCTAATATGACTACTGCTAGGACCATCCAGGTGCTGAGAAAACTCTTTGCAACATATGGGTTGCCTGACGTTTTAGTTTCTGATAATGGGGCTCAATTCACTGCTGCTGAGTTTCAGGCTTTTCTTAGAGCTAACCTCATCAGACATGCTACATCTGCATCATTTCATCCTTCTTCAAAAGGACAAGTCGATAGCAGACTATCAGTACTTGAGGGGCTGTCACGGGGGGGGGGGGTGTCAACCTATTCTCCAAAGCATCTGAGGGAAGGATAAGAAGTAAGAGGTGGAAGCTCATTAAAGAGAAATCCAACTGGAATTAGGGAGGAATTTCCTGATCATGAGAACAATTGACCAGTGGAATAGCTGGTTTCCCAGAGTTGTGGATGCCCCATCGCTGGAGGTTTTCAGAAATAGACTGGACAACTATTTGACCAGGATGGTATAAAGTCCTCTGCAGCAGGTTGGACTAGAAGACCTCGAAGGTCTCTTCCAGCCCTATAATTCTATGTTCCATATTTGCTTTGCCAATTGGGGAATTCTGAGAGTTGAAATCCACACTTCTTAAATTTGATAAGGTTGAGACACAGCAGCCGACAGGAACATCAAATATCTTCCTATTCCTGCCCACCATCCCACAATGTGGTGGTGGAGAACATCATTCTGAGGCCATCAGGGATAGCACCACAGCCAGCCAGGAGATCCAGAAGAAGAAAGGAGCTGATGTCTTGTGGGTGGCCCTGATGTGGATAGGGAAATGGGGAGGTCACTGCAGACTCATAAAATCCAGGGCCTTTTTCTTCACAGTTTTGGATTCCTTAAGCTGGGTACTACTTGGATCGGGCCTTCTCTGACACAAAGGAGAATTTCTATTTTCAAATTTTTATTATTGCAGGAAGCTGGAACAAAAGCCTAAGCAAATTTTTTGGGAAACTTCATTGGTTCTTTGCATTTGGTGGAAGAAGGGACTGGGAAAATTGAGGGCTGTGCCTGTTAAATACAGTTGGTGATGAGGAAAAGAGGCCTCTGAGGCATCTAAGCAAAAGAGCTGAAATCCTCTTGAATGCTGATCAGCCTCGGTCCCATCCATGGGAAGATTTTTCTTTTTCTTTTTTTTTGCCACAATGAATGGCAGTTTCACCCAACTGGGAGCCAGTTAATTTGTAGTCCTTATTTGGGCGTGTTTTTTGCTTTGAGCTTTGGAAAGAGGAAGATTGACTTGGCATGAAATCTTGTTCCACCAGACTGGATTCCTTGCATGTGAGATGGTCTCACGAGGTCGATGATTCGTTAAGGTGCTTCCAAGTAAAAAGCAGCATGCAGGGATGCAATCATTTATAGCTTTATTCAACGTTAGAGTAAATAGAAAGAGTTCCCTGGCATGGAGGCATCCATGCCTGGATTGAGCTCATGGATCAGCAAGCAAGTAGAAGAAAGAACAAAGAGAAACTAGAGAGAAGAGCAGCCCCTGAGCAGAGGTATTTATGGGGGGCCTCAGCCCCTCCCTTACCATAAAACTCTCGCCAATGGGGCTGCAGGGGCCGGGACTCCTGACCCATCAGTGGGGGCAAAGATGCTTCTTTGCTCCCATCTGATGATCTTTTTGGGAACTGCCATGGCTGGCACAAAAACATCTAACATTGCAGGCTTGAGAGAGCAAGCGGGCACACAAGGAACAAAGGAAGGCTGGCAGATTAGCCCTGGTGACACAAACCAAATAAGCAGAGGACCTGCCTTTTATTTATTTATTTATTTAATTTTATTTATATACCGCCCTTCTCCCGAAGGACTCAGGGCGGTGTACAGGGCAGTATAATGATACAAAGATACAAAAATTAAAAAAGATTAAACGTATGCCCAGTTAAAACAATAAATACAAATATTAAAATAACCCCCATCCCTCATCAGGCCAGGCCGGATTGTAAAAATAAGAATGTCTTTAGATCGCGACGGAAGGAGCGAAGGTCGGGCGCCATCCGGAGCTCAGCCGGCAGCTGATTCCATAGCTCCGGGGCACCCACAGAGAAGGATCTCCCCCTGGGGGTCACCAATCGACATTCTCTGATCGGTGGCACCTTGAGGAGACCCGCTCTGTGGGAACGCACAGGGCGGAGGGAAGTTGATGCCGGCAGCAGGTGATCCCCAAGGTACTCCGGACTCATGCCATGTAGGGCCTTAAACACCATAACTAATACCTTGAACCTCACTCGGAAGACAACTGGCAACCAATGCAGCTCACGGAGAAGAGGTGTAATATGGGAGTATCGGGAGACTCCCAACACAACTCTCGCGGCTGCATTCTGTACCAGTTGGAGCCTCCGAGTGGTCTTCAAGGGCAGCCCCATGTAGAGAGCGTTGCAGTAGTCAAGGCGAGAGGTCACGAGCGTGTGAGTGACCCTACATAAGGCATCCCGGTCTAGATAGGGCCGCAACTGGCGCACCAGGCAAACCTGAGCGAAAGCCCCCCTAGTCACAGCCACTATATGGTCTTCCAAAGCAAGCCGTGAATCTAGGAGGACTCCCAAGTTGCGAGCCCTATCTACGGGGCGTAATAGTTCACCCCCCATAGAAAGAGATGGAATATTCTGAATATCCCGGGATGCCGGTATGCACAGCCACTCAGTCTTGTCGGGGTTGAGTTGAAGTCTGTTCCTCCCCATCCAGACCCGAACCGCCTCCAGGCAGCGGGACATCACGTCGAGGGCATCACTGGGGTGGTTTGGGGTAGAAAGAAAAAGTTGGGTATCATCAGCATACTGATGATACCCAACTCCCAAAACCACGAATGATCTCACCCAGCGGTTTCATATAGATGTTGAACAGGAGAGGCGAGAGGACCGACCCCTGAGGAACTCCACAAACGAGAGACCTCGAGGTCGACCTCTGTCCCCCTGCCAACACCGACTGCGAACGTCCCAGGAGATAGGAGGAGAACCACTGAAGAACCGTGCCTCCCTCTCCCAATCCCCTGAGACGCCGCAGCAGGATACCAGGGTCGATGGTATCGAACGCCGCTGAGAGGTCTAATAGGACTAGGACAGAGGAATGTCCCCTGTCCCGGGCCCTCCAGAGATCATTCACCAGAGCGACCAATGCCGTCTCCGTGCTGTACCCGGGCCTGAAACCCGATTGGTACGGGTCTAGATAATCTCTCTAACTCACTGGCAGTGCTTTAGTCCTTGATTGGCTGCAACAATTTTGGCTCTGGGGCACTAGGGAAAAGGACGAGTGGCCCAGCAAAAGTCCCATTGCCACTAGGATGAAGTTGTATTCTATCTGACTTCTGCCTCAGTGAAACTAAGTTTGTCTCTTGGAGCCCAGTTACATGCTTTGCTTTCAGCTGGACCAGAAGACCAGAGCCACCCCAAGTTTCCCTCCTGTCTTCATGGGACTGACTTGTCCCATTTTCAGGCATCACTTTGGCAGCCTTATTCTGCCTGTTTTCTGAATGACAGAATATCCAGAACTCAGAAAGGACCAAAACAGTCCAAATGAAACATGATGGATGCCAGCAACAGTTTCCTTTGCCCAAGCCAGGGGCAGGTTTCCTCAGAACATAATGCTGCAGGCAGAAATGCTACTGCAGAGAACCAGCAGCAACCCAGAGTCTCCAGTGTGTGGCCAGTGACCTCAGGAAGCTCAGGCAGGAATGATGTCACTAACACGTTTGAGGTCAAAGATGACTATCTACTGGAGACACAACCTAAGGAAACTATTTCAGCACGAGATAGCTTTGATGTACTGGATTAGTGTAAAGTTTCTCCTCAAACTGTCGTGACACCATTGCCTTGATTGACAACATGTTGGATAATAGGTTATTTCAAGTTTCCACAAATTCAATAGAAGCTGATATAAACTCTTTTTAACTTGCATATCCATGACCTGCCTGATACTATTTCTCAGAAATTTGCTTATGCCAATGATATCAATCTCACAGTCCAAAGAACCAATTTCAGTGATGCAGAAGGCATTCTTTCTCAGTTGGATGACTATTTCAAACAATGGCACCTCCAACCATGCCTAACGAAAACAGAGGTAGCCACATTCCACCTCAGCAATAAAATACCAGCCTTCAGTCTGTATGATAAAGTGGGCTCAGAATTTTCAAGAAGTTATTACAATTGATATTTGGGGAAAGATTTGGGTGATAAATGTAAAATTTATACAGGCCCAAAATTTAAGAGAGAACTTTTATAAAATGTTTTATAGGTGGCATTTAGATCCTAAAAAATTAGCAAGTATGTATCTGAACTGCCAGCCCAAATGTTGGAGGTGTGGCTATGAAGATGCAACGTATTTTCATATATGGTGGACTTGTAAAAGGGTTAAAGCATTTTGGATTAAAATTTGGTGGAACATGCAAAAAATATTCAAGAAAAGGATAAAGTTTTGTCCGCAATTGTTCTTATTGGGCATCATCACAGATACTATTGTGGTGGACATTAAGTTGATGTTGAATTTAGTTACAGCAGCGAGACTTTTAGTTGCGCAATATTGGAAGAAGGAAGAACTGCTGACTATAGAAGAATGGACTTTAAAAGTTTCCAATTTGGTGGAAATGGCAAAGATTTCAGCGTACTTGAAAGACCAGTCGCAACAGAGATATATTGTGGAGTGGCGAAGATGGATTGATTATATTCAGAATAAAAACATCTAACACAGGTTGCTAGTCAAACTTCTGTGCTGATAAAAGAATCCATGAAGACATTGTCTGCCCTGGAAAATAAATTTTTGAATCGTATAATTTAGCCCTTATATAGAGTCATAGAATCATAGGGCTGGAAGGGGCCTTGGACTCCAACGCTGCCCAAAGCAGGAGTCCTTATCCTTTTTTAAAATAAACTAGATGTATCTAGCTCCCATTCAATGTACAATTTTCTGGATCTCTTATCATCTTTGTTGCTCTTCTCTGCACTCTTTCTCAATGTCTTTTTTGTATTGTGGTAAGCAGTACTGGACACAGTATTCCAAGTGTGGTCTTAAAGTAGTATAAAGCAGTGCTAACATTCCACATGATTTTGATTCTATTATACCTCTATTGATATAGCCCAGGACTACATTGACTTTTTTGGCAGCTGCAGCACAAGGCTGGATGAATTGCTGAATTACATGCTTCTTAGCCTTGCTGATTAAGGGTTCTGCTTTAAGGGATATGAATTGAGAAAAATGAGCCAGGATTTTGACAAATAAAACCATATTTCTTTTATTTAAATATTTACAACAATAGTTTAGAAATGTCATGAACGAAAGATGGCCTCTTTAAAGAGTTAATGTGCAAGAGGCTGTGGATGGTTTATAAACTCGTCTTCCAATCACAACAGCTGACCAACTTGGGAAGAAGAAAAATGAATAAAAACAGATTTATAAGGATAAATAAGAGAAATGGAATGAGTTTTAATCAACTTTTAAGAAAACAGTAGTTCTTCATATAACCCAAATAGCTACCTTCAAGGTTATTCAGCAGGGGTTAAAAAGAAAATCAAGATGGTGGTTGCGCCTGAATGATCAAAGCCTTTTTTACATGTGTTGCAGGTGTAACACACATAAAAAAGGAGTGAGGTTTGACTGTGTGATCGCAGCAGCCATCTCAACTTCTTTGGGGCACCTTATGCTGTGGAACATCTCCCCACCCAACCTGGCTTGCAAATGAAAGATATTTAAGATTAGTCCACAACTATTAAGGGCAAATAAAACTGCCTTTATTTTTTTTTGAAGTGAGAGTTTTGCCACAATCCAATTACTTTTGCTACATAATCTTTGTGTGTGTGTGTGTGTGTGTTGTGTGACTATCAAGTCCATTGACTGCCTTGCATTTCTCTCAGCAACAGGACAGAAGCAGTTTTGTTCCTGCTGGATGGATATATATACATACACATACATAATGCCTTCCCCCCAATCTTAAATAATTCCCAGAAAATCTTAATCCACAATCTTTCCACTTTTCTCTGTTTCTGCAATCTTTACTTCCATCCTCTCCTTCTACCAACTTCAATGCTTTTTCTTTCTTTCTTTCGACCCACACTCTTTCCCACTAGCCAGAGGTATATTCTCCTTTCCACAGATCATGGTCACCTTTCAGTAAACGGGCCCTCCACCCCCTGAATTCCTGCCTTTGGAATTCTAGGTCCCAACATCTCTGGATGGACAGACTGCCTGCAAATTAAGCTAACAGTAACCTGGAAATAATAATGTGTGGAAAGTGAACTCCTTTGGGTGAGGAGCAACACAAATGCTCAGGCAATCTCTGCTGAATAGCTGAGGGTACCAAGGCATGCTGTTGGAGGAAGAAAAGCATGGGGCTCAGAGGAGGGGACTCCTTCTGATGCCAAGAGTATTGTGAGAAACGTGCTTCCTGTTTAATGAAGAACCACACTTCTTTGGAAGTAGTGCAGGAGAAGGGCAACAGAAGTTAATGAATGGTTTTTGAAAGGACTCATGAACTTCTGCTAACCTGGCATCTCCTGGGACACATGAGCAGATCTTCCAGTGTGGAAAATAGTCAATTGTCCACCGCCTCAATTTTACTTGTCCAACATACCTCTTACCTTGTCACATACTCACACACTTGTCCAATATGTCACACTAGGGGGTCAAAAAGGTCAAGATGGTGGCCACAATGTGTGGTGAAAGCCCACCTTGCTTTTACTCATAACAGGGCTTTGTTTGCATAGCCATGATTAACAGCTTGACTTTTTTGACCCCATTCCTGTAGCTATCCCAGTCTACATTGTGCAAAACTAAAACATTCTCAGTTTTAACAGTGTGATAAAGACTTCCATCTACATCTTCACTGCTGAATGACAACAACCCAGAATCTCAAAAATCCCACTGTGTCAACTGCTGACAACTGCGCTTTTCTTCTGCCTTCATAAGGTTGTAGGAGAAGCAAAGATGCCTTACAAGCCAAGGCAGGAAGAACAATTTCACATGACTCTTCAACAGGATGGGGAAGTTTGATAAGACTGCCAGAATGCATGGTGGGGAAACTGCCATTCTTTGCAGATATTGCACTGCATTGCAAATGAAAGAAGAGTTTCCTGACATTTTTCTTACCCCCATCTTTGGTGGAGTTTGAGATTTTCCACATTTGAGCTGCATCTGGAGTCTGCCTTTCTTCATCTCAAGAGTTCATGCCAGGCTTTGCCAATGCTAGAACAGCAGACATAAGTCACACATACACAGGTATGTGCATGCACACACAGATCCAGGGACAAGGCTGAAACTTCAAGCAAAGGCAGAGGATGAAAACATAAACTGGGAAGAAGAAAAAGATTGGAATAGCAGCTAAAACTTTTGGATTTCCAAGTGATGCATCATGTTAGGTAGATGACTATGGCTTAATTGGTTGGGTTGGCAATATATATAAACTATGATTGTATTGTTGTAATAGAAACTGTATTGTATGACTTTAAATGTGTGATGATTGGCCAACACTATTTTTCCAATGGCCATAAGAGGGAGCTAGAGACATAGCTTCTTTCTCTCTGTTATTCTCTCTGTTACGTTTGCTGTTACTTGCTGATTATTGTGGTTTGTGGGTTTGTTACTGTTTGCTGAATCTGAAGAACTGTGTTTTGACTTATGGACTAGTAAGAAGACTCTGTATTGGACTATTGTTATTTGCTATCATCTCTTTACTCGTGTATGACCTGGACTGATTTTTCTTCAACTGTGCTATTGTATTATTCCACAAGTAAAACTTTTTTTACACACCTCAGTGTATCTGTGTGGTTGCTGCATAAACTTGACTACTCTCGGTAACCGCTTTTTCTGTGCAAGCTCTCTTTAGCTCAAGAGGTACTCTGCACATCCTTATCACATCCAAAAAACATATTATTGTTAATGAAGTATAAAAGCTTTGTGGCATTTTTCAATGTGTTTTCAAAAATGTAAAACAAAATTGTGAAAACTTTAGAAGAGTAAAATTATTAGTTCATTGTTAGATTTGGTGTGACTTTTGAATCAAACTGAACAATTTTGTGTGTGTTTTTTTCCCTTCTTCCCTCCTTCCTGCTCATCTCTCCATGATGTAAAGCTGGAAAATATTCAATTACTTCAGCTACAAGCAATACACTGGAAATTGTGCTAGACAAATGCTGCCTCAGATGAACATAATTCCTGTTCTTTGTACCGGGCAGGAAAAAGACTAGCTTAGAAAAAAAGATCCTGCTGTTTGAAGGTCCTGCATGTGGGCCAGCTGAGGCAGCTGTGAGATTCTTCCCATCCCTTATTTTACAGAAGACCTTCATGCTCCCTCCCTCCTGCCAGGTGTGGGCCCTTAAACGAAGGTCTCCTCTGCAAACATTAAACTGTTGTGCTCCTCAGTTGAGACACTGGGGCAGGACTGACTTCTAAGCCACTCAACTTTGCTCCGGATCAGTTCCTTCTCCACCATTTCTGTTCCTGATTGGGCAAAGTCTTTGGGATTGTCCTGGCTGAAGTATTCCCGGACTGTGTGGCAAATGGAAGCTGGGAGAAAGAAGTGGAAAGTGCCATTGCTCTCCTGGCTGAGCTTCCCTTCTGGATGTGTCGGCAGCTGCCCTGATTCTTCTGCCAGAGGAGCCCTTTGCGGAATCTTCTCCTGTGACAACTGCCCCACAGATCCTTGGTGGTACCTTCTTGAAACAGAATGGAGTACCAAAGGAGTGTTTTGTCCATAAAAGACTGTCTGGGGTATGTGAACTTGTACAGTTTGTAGGCTCTTGGAAGTGGCTTCACCGCTACTATGTTTTCCACCCAAGCTGGTACCCTTGTTGCTCATAGTTACAATTGCTTCCTCTGGCACCACTGGGGAATCATTTGGACTTCGCTCTTTGGCGGACATGTACACTGTTATCTTGGTGCGCTTCCAACTCTCTTGACTGTGAAGAGCAGATTCTGCACATTTGACCTCTAAATGCTTTGTAGATTTCTCCCTCTGTACATACTGGTTCACTGGAGCAGAGCCTTCAGGAAAATGGTGCCTGTGGTTAGGGTCTTCAGAACCATGTCTTCCAAGAACCAGAGAGGGCATCTCAGTGAACTGAGACTCCTTCTGGTTTTTGTCCAAGCTGCCCTCATTTCCTAGATTCCCAGTCACATTAAGGGGCATGAAAACCTGCCCCGCACCTCTGCTGTGGCTTTTCTCTTTATCCTCCACTTGCCTATCAGTGCAAGAGTCCATATTGCTAGGGCCTAAGGGCAAAGGAGGAGTAAAGGGTTTGTGCCATTCTTTCAAAGACCTCTTAGGTATTTTGGGGGACAAAGCATGGAGCCTGGTGAAAGTACCAAACATGAATGGCAGGGTCGAGACATCCATAGGGCTGAAGGCAGAGGACTCAGAGCAGTAGGAGAATGCACTGTCTAGGGAACTTAATGAGGAAGCTGAGGGAGAAGTGGTGATGGAAGACAGGCTGGAGAAGCTGGACCGGTTGGACAAGTTTGTCTGCTGAGTGCTGATCTTTTTTGCCATGTTGCTGCACAGAGGTGATTTGCAGAAGCTTTGCCTTGCTCTGCTCAGCCCAGGGCTCAAACCTTCATCAATAAGCTTCTGACTCTCCAGCTGCAACTGCTTGAGCCTATGGATGTAATCGCCATGGCTATGCATGATGGTGGCATCACAACTGGATTGCCGGGCCACTGGCTCATGTTCCTGGGCAGGAAACTGAGAACTCAGGCAAACACTGGGCTCTGAGGAGCATCGGTTCCTTGCAGGGCTGAGTGAACTAATGGATCCAAGAGAACAGAAGGAACTTTCTTTTTCGAGGCGGTCATAACTGTCAGTACTTGCGTTCTTCCTGGCTTTATTCTGGTAACAAGCTGTGATTTCACTGAACAAATCCCAGTCTTCTTGTTCCTCACTGAGAATCTGCCCTCCAGATGGGCTGAACAGGCCATCATCTCCTTCAAGCCCATAATGTTGTTGAGCTCTTTCTTGGTAAATGGTTGCATATTCCATCTCATCTGAGGAATCGTTGTGCTGAACTGCAGAGGGAAGAAAGAATATTGAAGGACAGAAGATAGAACCTATGGGAGCATTTGTTGCCTAAGCCTGCCAAAATGCCCCTCCCCCACCACCTCAATTATCTTCTGACATTATGTGGAGAGCAAATTACTAAGAAGCGCATTTCTAGAAATTTATTTTAAAAGGAGTTTTCATAGGTAGGATGGCCTAAAAACATTTCCAATGGTGCGACTGCATCTTGTTCAGAAGCAGATACAAATTCAGCAATAAAAGAGGCAACCCTGTCAGAAAGTGGCCATTTCCTCTTGGGTCCTTTTCTTGTCCTGGTCCTTGCAGAGTTACGGCCAGATGAGGAGGCCTTTAGTGATATGATAATCTGATTTAATAAATCTTTCCTCCTGTTTCTGATTGGTTGATGCTTAATAAGAACAATTTTTGAGTCATCTCTTGATGGATTTAGAGTGTTGCTTATGGATATGCCTGATTTTAATTTTGAATACTATTTTTAGGGTCGGCCATCTGCAGTTTCTCTTCAACTAAAAAGCTTTTAATGAGGGTATGTAATAAGGAAGAACCAGGTTCTGAGAATATGAGACATTTGAAAGACTCTTGTTTGGAGTTCTCCATGTGTGTGTGTGTGTGTGTGTGTGTGTGTGTGTGTGTGTTTGTGTGTGTGTGTATGGATGTGGCAAATGTCAAGATGATAGCTGCAAGCTCATGGTTGAAGCCCCACCCTCTTTCCACATGTACTGTACATGCAGTGCACATGAAACAATGTTGCAATCATGCAGTTGTCGTGCCTTTCTTGATTTTTAAAAATTCCCTCTGCAGTTGGCCCTGCCCTTGCTAATGCTGTTAAATGTGGCCCACATCTTTGTATCCCTGGAAAAGATAAAATAAATTAATACTCTAGCAACAATCTTACCTAGTAAGTCATCCACACTTTGGGACTTTTTCTTTTCTGGCCTTTGGAACAGGGAAGCAATGTCCCCTCCAAAAATTTCAGCAGAGTTTTCAATCAGGAATTGCACCAACGTGGCCACCTACCAAAAGGAACAGTCCCAGGTCAGAATGGGAGAAACAGCCTTGGGTGTTGTACTGGGAGCCCTGAAGAAGACAAAGGCCTGAGTTGCATAGCAGGCTAAGCCAGGATGTTTGGTCAATTTTTGCTTGTTTAACAACCCATGTTTACGCAGGTTGAATGTAAATGCAGGACATAACAGAATAACAGACTTGGAGGGGAACTTGGAGGTCTTCTAGTCCAACCCACTGCTCAAGTATCAAGGCTAGACTGACTCCAGGCTTGCCCAGACTGCTGAGATCCAGATGGGCTGAACTCCCACTCCCTTTATTTCCAGCCATTCCCACTGATGGCCAGGGAGGTCTGAAGTATGGGGGGGGGGGGCAGAGCCCAGCCTGCCTGGGCTGCAGGTTGGGGAAGTCAGGTTTTCATCATGTGATTTTTCTATCTCGGGCTGTGTGGCAAAGAGCCAAAGCACATTGTCAGCTCTGAGATACACTGAAGATGTTTAAATGCAGAGTGGCCTTCAATAAGCAGAGCTATGGATGAGGGAAGACATATTAGCAGAGATGAAAAGCTGTTGTCCTTTGGGATTGAGTGACTCTTGGGAAGAGCAGATTTGGGAAAAGATGAGATCACCCCAAGAGAGGTCACCTTCTTGGTTGACTTGCTCTCCTCCTCGGGTCCAGTGGGACTGGGAAGCCATAGCATATTGGGGGCGATGCAAAGCGCCAGGTTGAAGGCATTCATCTGATTCTCCACTGCATTCCGCTCAATATGGTGCAAGACCCCAAACAGGTGTCTGAGCAAAAGGAGATTGGCCTCCGGAAGTTGCTTCACTAAGCTGTCCAAAGAAAAGAGACCAAGGTGAACCCTCTGGAAATCATGGGTGCTCAGTGTGCAGATCCCCACAGGCACAGAGACTCCTCAAGTGAACTGCTTTAGTGGGGGGACTTCAGCAAAAACTGGATTTCTGGGGGAGAATTCCAAGAACTGGATGCCAAGAGGAGAACTCAGGAAGAAGAGGTGCTTCTCTCCCTTCAGCAACTGATTATCTGAACTGATTGATGTTTGCAGCCTCCATGTGGAAATGTGTCAAGAACATTGAGCTATAGAAAACTGAAAGGTACAGACTATGGGGAGGCCTCGTTAGGTTCATGACTTCACAGGGAAGTGGAATCTCTGGTTGCTAAACCCCAGCTCTTAGCAGCCCTGGCCAGCCTGAAGATGCTGAGGGACACTGAAGTCATCATTCAGAGGCATTGCCAGCTCACAGGCTGCCAAAGGTTACTCATGATATGGCCTCCCTGTCCACCTTGCCCAAGCAGTGGAATACACATGCTCTGAACAACTCCATGCATGTGATGCCCTGAGCGTGTGAAAGTGGTAACAACCCAGCTTCATACAGGCGTCCATCCCCCACGATATGTGGCTGATTTGGGCCTGAGGTCATGGGCGAAGCCAAAGATGATGAGAGAAAGTGCCACCCACCTCTGGATAGCTTCAATCTTGTGTGCTCCACTTTCCTTCTCCATGGCTTCCATCCATAGATTATGCATGTCTGAGGATAGAACACTGTCAGGTATGTTTCGCAGAAAGTCCTAAATTTAAATACACACATGCAGAGTAGTTTAGTCAGTCACACAATCAGCAAGTTAGCTTTGAGTTTTCTTTGAAAGCACTTTTATTGATTCAGCCTTCAGGAATCAGCCATTTGGCCTCAGGATTCTGAGGTCACAATCTGAGGGTGGCAAAAATGGTCTTGAGAGTCACATGTGGATGATGAGTTTCCATCTTCTTCCCATCTTCCATAAGGCAGTTTGGTACAGCCACCAAACAAGACTCCAACAGAGAGTTAAGACTGCAAAAAAAAAACAATTGCAACCAGACCTGTATATTGTGTGGGTCAGGAGGAGGGCTGAGAAAATATCTACAGACACCCCCCCCCCCATCCTGGACATCAACTGTTTCAGCTTCTACTCAGGATGCTGCTAAAGGGCATTGCATGCCAAAACTGCTGGACACAGGGACAGTTTCTTCCCTCATGCTATCATTCTGCTGAATACCTAATTCTCACAATGTTGTCTAATGTCTATGTGTATTTACCCATGTAGCATTATTTATCTTTCTTATTACCTTCTTTACTGTTCCCTCTTATTGGTATTACTACTACTACTACTACTACTACTACTACTACTACTACTATTATTATTATTATTATTATTATTATTATTATTATTATTATTATTA
>JAKJMR010000694.1:20290-86837 GCA_024449315.1 Daboia siamensis
TATTATTATTATTATTATTATTATTATTATTATTATTATTATTATTATTATTATTATTATTATTATTATTATTATTTTAGAGCTTCTGCACTGGAGATAAATTTCTTGTGTGTTTAATCAGCTTTGGCCAAATAAAGTATTTGACAAAAGTATCTCTCCCTCCCCATATTAGAGCAGAAACTGATTTTTTGAAGAATGGAGCTCTCATACCTCTAATTGCTCTGCCCATCATCTTCTGCTTCACCCTTCTTTGCTGAGAGAAAAGAATCTTTTCTGAGCTGTGCAAACTCATCAGCTCATGTGCCAGGTGGGTACCAACAAGGCAGCTGTTGGACCAGTGTTCGTTTCTGCTGCAGGCAGCATCTTTCACATGGCCTTGGTTCCTGGAAGGCTGAAGCACAAGACCCTTGGGCTACATTGGACTTGGTACATCCA
This sequence comes from Daboia siamensis, assembly GCA_024449315.1. NCBI lineage: Eukaryota > Metazoa > Chordata > Lepidosauria > Squamata > Viperidae > Daboia > Daboia siamensis. Next base: position 20,726 of record JAKJMR010000694.1, read on the forward strand.
AACTTTGCTGAAATTCTTTCCCTAGGAATTATGGAAACCAGCTTTCTATGAACTCTGAATTCTCACATGACGGCCCACTATGGTGGCCCACTTTACCGTAATGATTGCTGCTGCCACGAAGACAGATTCACCATCCACTTGGACATCATCACCTGAGTTGAGCTTCTCTTTCAGTTCCTTGCAATTCTTGGCATTGGCGGAGCGCCTGAAAATGCCCCGAGTGGAAGGACCTTCGTGGTAGAGCAGATACAAAATGTCCTGCAGGTGATGAAAGCAAAGATCACACCATCACTGTAATATTTCTCAAAAAATTTGGGCTGTGCTGGTGGGGGAATTCTTAAAGTGGTTGAGATTGAGAAACTCTGCTCTAAGGTTTTATCTAAGAAATCCAGTTAATGAAAACAGGCAAAAGCAAGAGCCATTTGCTTTTTTCAGAGGGTGGGAAGTAGATTAGATGCAACTTTTAGCATCCCCTCCCCTGGAGTGTCTTTGGTTGAGCTTTGATCTACACTCATGTGAATCTCAGGAGTGAAGCCCTGTCCATGCTAGGACTTCAGGGAGAACACTGGTCTCCCCACACCCCAGGATTAGAGCGCCCACGTGTTTCCCTCCACAGTGGCAAATGGATAAAACTGTATGCCATTAAAGAGACAGGTAAACTTGGTTGTGTTGGAGTTTTCATAAAAATATAGGTAAAGGTAAAGGTAAAGGTTCCCCCGGACATGTGTGCTTGTTATTTCTGACTCTAGGGGCCGGTGCTCATCTCCATTTCAAAGCCGAAGAGCCAGCGCTTGTCCGAGGACGTCTCCGTGGTCATGTGGCCAGCATGACTAGGTGCCAAAGGTGCATGGAATGCTGTTACCTTCCCACTGTAGTGGTCCCTATTTTTCTACTTGCATTTTTATGTGCTTTCGAACTGCTAGGTTGGCAGAAGCTGGGATGAGTAACAGGTGCTCACTCTGTTACGCGGCACTCGGGATTCGACCCGCCAAACTGCCAACCTTCTGATTGACAAGCTCAGCGTCCTAACCCACTGAGCCACCACATCCCATAAAAACATACCCCCTTCAAATTCAAACTCTGATAGATAAGCCAAGAAGAACATCTCACCATGATGGGCTTGGGAAGAGTTCCTTCAGTACAGACTGATGTTAACGACAAGCCAAAGAGTTTTCGGGGGTTAGTTGGGGACTGAGAGGCAAGACTGCCCATTGGCGTGCTGACACTTCGCCGAAGAGCCCAGTCGATCAGAGACTTCTTGCGCTTGAAATGTTTCTGCAAAGGGGCTGAGAGCACAAAGGGACATGGGTGCAAGTGGTCAAATGGCCCTTGCATTTCAGGACAGGTCCTGGTCAAGAAGACCGGTGGTCACAAAGGAACAACTGAAAGCAATTAAAAGTGGCTCACAAAGAGCTGAATGATGGACTTCTTGCCTGATGAATGTGATGTATTACTGAATTTCTATCCTATTTATTATCCCATTTTCATTTCTGCTAGGTCAAGGCAGTGTACATGGGGATTACCTCTCATTTTCTATCCACAGTAACAACCCTGCCTGCTGGTTCAACTGAGAAAGAGCAACTGTTCAAAATTCTCCAGAAACGTCCATCTCAGATTTTCTATAGTCCCAGCTAGCATCTTCACCACAGGAGTATCCTGCAGTCTTTTATTTAATTGGATTTCATTCCATCCACCTTCCCAACCATGCTTTTTAATCAAGATAAGGATAACAAAGAACTCACAATCAGATTCCAAGCCTAAGCCAACCCTAGCAGGACAGTAAGGGGGTTGAACTTGATTTCTTGAGCCAAGAAATCCTCAGATTTCCCTATACGTGATTCCTTGATGATCATTTTGTTGTGCCCTCCCTGCTCCACCCCACCCCAGAGAAAGAAATGGGGTTTGCTGATTTGGCACTAGAAGAGGAGGATAATTGGAGGCTCAGCGCTGAAGCACTTGGATGGCCTTCACAAACAACAATCAGAACCTCAATTTTTCCCTGGATTTGGCCTACTGGAGAAGACCTACTTCTGCTTAATAGGGCAGGGGTGGTGACATCTTCCTTAGCCTGATTAGACCACAGTCACAGTAAATATTAAGTCAGCCTGTGTGGCCAAAGACGCTCACAAGTTGCCAAACATGGCACTAATGGCCAGGCAGCCTCTGCAAAGAGTTGGGGCAGTCCAACTCTCCAGATCTATGGGGCTGCTTGGATGGCTTTCCCAGATTGTCCTTGAGGACACAACCATGGCTTCCAGTGGAATGCTGGCAAAAGGAAGAGAATTTTGCACCCATGTTGAGAAAATGGCCTTAAAGTGACAGTGGGTGTGTGCTGAGCAAGGGTGTTTCACCCTGTGGCTCTGAATCTTTACATAGCCCTGAGCAACATTATAACAAGAGACCTCAAGCTTCCTCCCAGCAAGTGACATTGTCAGAAACCATATTGTTTAAGGGGGCTCTTTTTCTTTCTCTTTCTTCTATTATTCTGGGTTCTGCCATACATCTGGAAGGGAGGGAAGAAGATACTTGTTTCTTTCTATTGCTACAATGTAACTCTTTCGCCACCTGTGAATACTTGCTCTTTGAACTGTCTCCCCTTGATCTCAACTTGAAACCGGGTGGGAGAAAGGAATGCACCTCTGGCCATCTGGTTTATCTCCTGTTTCAGAAGCAAACATTGCTACAAGCCTGAGGCAGACAGCATTATCAGCTCTTTCCCACAATGCACTTAACACCTGGGGATTGGCCCATTTGAACTGACCAGATGAACTATTGGGGTGGGGTTTGCCTGGGACTCTTTTAACCTATTGATCTGAGCAGGAAATCCTCAGATCCTGTCTATTATGCCTGCTATCAGCTTCTCCTAATAAAAGTTCCTTTTGGAAGAAACTGCTTCCATGAATCCTGCTTTCTTAGGATGAGGTTTTCAAGTGGACCCTGACATTTTACCTCTCCGCAACTGCACCGGAGCCTGGGGTTTGGGCTTCAGGATGAACTGGCACTGCCGGTCCTTGGGCAGCTGGTCCAGCAGTGAAGTTTCATACTCATCAGGAAGCAGCACGCCATTGCCAGGGCCTCGCAACTGGTCCACGGAGCCTCGGAGACAACTCATGATAATGCTGAAGGGATGCTCATGTCCTATAGCAACAACATCATCTACTGAAGACAAAGAGGCCTGGCGAAGTTTAAGTTTGGGAAATAAAAAGCAGCAAAGAATTGACCAACTGGGATTCTAGTCTATATGACTAAAGGAGGCTGAGCCTAGACATCACCCTCCTCTCCTATGTCCAGTGCCCAGGGGAAAGATATCTAACTGATCATCCCAGGAAGGCCCACTGCAGTCACTGGTCACAACAAGTCAGGGAATAACCCTTGGTCCTCAGAGGTCTGATTTTATCATTGGCTTGACCCCATTCACTTTAAACTGCTATCAGCTGAATTATCCCATCCTGAATTGCACAGGGGACTCTCTGACTTCTGCTGAGTATGTATATCTGCAGAATGTCAGGTGGCCCAAGCCAGTTGTGGTCCAGATGTTGAACAAGGAAATGAGATGAGGCTGAAGCTAAAGGGGAAAAATAATAATAATCTTTCCTTGACAGCAGGACTTTCCTGATAAGGATGTGTGGCTGCAGAGCAAACAATTGTTTGTGTCACAACTAGATGAAGTCACATCATTCCCTTGCAAAAAACCCTCCACCACTGATCCACTTCTGAGAAGCTTCCCCATATGTTCTGACTTTAACAAAGGAGAAATATTCATGTATACAACTGTTGAAGGAAAGGGCAGTGCAAAGAGGGGCAATTGCTGCCAACCACCCAACAACTGGAATATACAAAATCACATTTTTTTCTTGTCACAAGCCTCTGGGCTTCAGTCCAGAGGAGAGCATAGAAATGCCAACGCAGCCCCTGGTGCCCATCCCATTCCCTACCACAGTAGTTCTCAACCAGTGGTCCATGGACCCTTAGGGGTCTGCAATGTCATCATAGGGGTCTGCGATGGGATGTGGAAATTGAAATGTAAGAGGGGTAAATATTAAAGAGCATGATGTCCTCTAATGTTTTTTTTATACCTTTATTGGACTGTAATGGTCTCCGTGCTGGGCATCTTCCACCCAACTGGAAAAAGAGCTCAGCAGGGGTAATGCATGTAAAAAAGGAGCAGGAGCTTGACTGAGCAGTCACAGCACCATCCTGAATTTCGTTTAACTCCCCATCTCTTTGAGGATACTCCTGGGGCTTAGTTCTTACTGTATAATCTGGAACAGAATTTGCCTGTGACAATGAAGTGAATTCCTGGGAACCCCAGTTAGGCATTCTAAAGAAAGGCATAGGAGGCCACTGTACAGCTCTTCTCTTCTGTAAACTCATGGTGGCTGGGCATGACTGTGAAGGGCAGTTACCCACCAGAATAACCCTTGCTGTGTAGACCCCACCTCAAGGCTTCCACCCATCCCAAACCCTGCACTATTTGAGTTCCAGTTCATGAGATTCCTTTGAGTCCACAACTCTCTCACAAGGGCTCCCACTGCAGGCAGCTGTGATGGGCTCATTGGTTGGCTGCACCACAGGGACTACTTTGAAGGGAAAGGCCCAGATTGGTCTGTAGAAACCACATTGCTTTTTTTGACAATAAAGGTCATCTCACCTGTTTTGGCTCCAGAGGTCATAGTCCCAATTATAGTCCTTTGGCAGTTATGAAACAGTCTTTAGGAATTCTGAGAAAGAATCCTATGGAACAGGTCATTTCCCTCTTGGCCTGTCTTCCATTTCAAAAGGAAAAGTTTTTGGACTTCTTCTCACTTAGCTGTCAATCCAGACTAAGGCTCGTGGTTGCATTAGATACATAAAGAAGTAACCCCAGGTGTTGTTATACCATCAGGACCATATGTCTGTCCTGCTGGCTTGGATTGATTGATTGATAGGAGGTGGTTCAAAAACATCTGAAGGGCCACATATTTTCTAACCCTTGTCTATAACCAATAGTACTCTGTGTGTGTGTGTGTGATTTTGATTGTACTAACAAGAAGTCTTTTTGGCTAGAGGAATACAGATAAGATCTTTTGAAAGCATTGTGGATTTAGGTAACTCTACCCCAGCTCAGCTAAGGTGAACCACCAATACCAGCTGAAGTTGCAAATATTCTCCACACTCCCATCTCCATTCAAGAAAGGAAGAGTTCTTACCAATCAGAGGGTATGCAGGATTGTCCCTTCCTGAAATAACCCACAGGTGATAGTCACTTGATCTACCCTGTGAATGGAAAGATAGAAGGCTAGTGAAGATCAAGTTGTAGAAGCAATAGAGCAATTGAATGCAAAACAATATAAGAATAAACAGGCCAGGCTTGGAAGGAGGGAGGAAGGGAATCAGGAAACCCAGGGTTATAAATCTCATGGAAAACAGCCGAGTGCTGACCTTGGAAGGAAGGGAAAAATGCAGGAAAGAAAGAGACAAAGAGTCAGGAAGATACAAGTCCAAAAAAAAAAAAATCCACCAGTGTGTTGCACTACACCACCTCATTTATGCAAAGGGTTACAGAGCGAGCACAACTGGATCAGTGAACCATTCTTTAATTTTACACAAACATACACATACTCACACTCTTATAACCCAGCACAAACCCAGCACAAATATAGCTTGCAACTCCGTCCTCTCATAGTTGTGAAAAGGACAATTTGGAAAAGGCTTTTGGGACAGCAGCTCTGCCTTTTCTGATCCTCCTGGTAAAATTCATCTCAAGGGCTGTGTATCTAGGTTATGCTGATGTATGAGTAATACAGCCTAGCTCTCCACGAGGGCACTACTCATACCAACATGCAAATAGTTCATCTGTTTGCATGACAAGAGACTTCCTTACAGTGGCCCTCTCAAGAATTTCCCAGCTGTCCTCAAAGAGAACATTTGACCCATCACTGGCTCAACTGAGCCAGGCCAAAACTGGTCACATGGGACAATACGTGCATAATTGCTTGTGCACAGGTTACCTTAATATGATATGTTATGATTTATGTGGGACAACCATCTGTTTCTTTGTGAAGTATCCAGCCCCTAGGGATTTTGCAAAGTGCATTTTAATGAAGACACTTCAATACTTTCTCTACTTCAGCTGACTTTCTTTGTGGGGTAAATATGAACCCAAATGGACAGATCCAACTGGACATCTGGATCTGTGGACGCTCTCTTTCTCTCTCTCTAAAGAAAAACGGGAGCCATTCCTCTCCTCACCAATATCACTGAACCATTTTTGACAGGATGTTACACTTATACTTACAGGAACCCCCAACTGTTCTGTGGTTTTTTTGATAATATTGTCAGCAGTTTCCATGTTGGAGATGCTTAATGCGGTGTTCTGAACAAAACAAATAAACATTGTAATAATTCCTATTTCTTTCTGAAAAAGAATATTTTAATGAATTAATATTATCATATGAAACATATTTACAGCAATATTCTTTAATGTATAAGATCACTAATTTGTCACATTATGATATTCCAGTTCCAAATTCCAAAGGACTTGTAGATTAGCAATATCCATCTTGAAGAATCCCTTGGGCTTTCTACAGCAATAAAAAGGAGCTTTAGACTCTGTAATCTGGAAGCTTCAGAAATGGCTAATACAGCAGATCCAATTTTTTAAAAAGAAGATTTTAATTGAATATATAGCCGTTCTGAAATATCGATTGATTGATTAAATATTATGTGCCATCAAGCCAACACTGACTCTGGCAACCAACTCCAGTATGATCTATGCCCAATGTGGCTCCTCAGATCATCCAGCCATTGCCACTCGAATCAATTCTGTCCACCTTGATGTTGCGTGTCCTCTTTTCTCTTTCCTTCCAACTTTCCCCGCATCAAAGCTTTCTCTAGAGAGCTAGATCTTTGCAGATGTGCCCAAAGTAGGATGATTTGAGCCTGGGCACTTGTGCCTCAAGTGAGAACTCTGGTTTGATTTGCCTGATAATCCATGTGCCTCTTTCTTGGCTATGCACAGTACTCTCGGGAGTCTTCTCCAACATCAACATTCAAAAATGTCAGTACTCTTCTTATCCTCTTCTTCGAAGTTCGACTTTCTCTTCAATGGAGCACCACAGAGATCATCACTGCTTGCCAAAGTCTGAACCTTGTTGCTATGGCCATATTCAAATTCTTTCTGCAGTTGTAGAATGATTTTGAAGATGGCATTAACAAAAAATTGGTATTAACATTTTTCTTCTGCCCAAGTACTTAAACAAACAAACAAAAAAGGCCAACACATTAATCTGTGATTCTAAAGTCTCATTCTTGATATGGAAGCAGGGGTTGAATTAAATTCCCTTATTTTTTAAATATATTTAACACTTTAATGATGGAAAGACAATTATATTTTGGCTAAAGGAAGTTCTCCATCTATTGATATTATTTTGGAGGTTTGGATCCCCTCATTCATTAGTTTAAGCTGCAGTTTCTCTTTCAGCTTTTAACAACAACAATTTCATTATTACTCACAGAAGAGCTTTTCTCCCTGTCCATCACCAAAATCTGCATGGGAAAACTTTTAGGGTATTCAGTCTGCTTCATTTCATAGATGTGCCTGTAATTCAAATATTGATGGTGAGTTCAGAAATGTGCTTCACAGAATAATTGTATTAAGTAAAATAGAAAAAAGCTATTTGAAGTCCTCTGAAGAATTCTACTATTCCTCTGCCTGGGAACTCCCACACAGATTCCATTGGGATGCCATTAGGTGAAGATGAGGATTGGCCCAGAATGGACTAAAATGGGGAAGGCCACTATGGGGGGTGGGGGTGGGGGGGATAGAAGGAGCAAGTATGTCATAAAATGAAGCTGGTGTTCCCCATTTTTTACAATCTAGGTATCATTTTATCTCTAGGATGTTAAAATAGGGAGCACAAATAAAGGCAGGGCATCTCATTCTTGGCACACTGGCAGGGCTTTCCTTCAGGATGCAGTAACACAGAGCAGAAAAGAAGGAAGAACACATCTTATACCAGAGCAGCATGGACAGCCATCTTTCCTTCACTTCTGAAGAGCTGGAAAGAAAGAAAAAACATTGAGGCAGGACAATATTGCATAGCTTTTATCAACTTTACCATATTTTTTTTTATATTTTTTTAATCCCATTTATATCCCGCCCTTCTCCGAAGACTCAGGGCGGCTTACAATTTAAGCACAAACCAATATTAACCTGCAAAGCCCCTAATCTTAGGTGTGAGATGGCTCTTGGTTCTACTTCTGTCAAGGAGGAAATACTTAGAATAGAATAGAGCTGGAAGGTGATGGATATGATCCCTGTTGCCCAAGAGGTGAGTGCCGTGGTGGGAAATGCCAAGAGCTACCCATCTCTTATCCCCCCATTGCCAGAGTCCCAGCCCGACCGCTGGAGCCCATGCCACTTTACTCATCCCCCAACCAGCTGTGATACCAGCCCTGTGTCCCAGCCAAGTTTGTTGCCACGGCCTTGGGATGCCAGTTCCAGAGTCCAGCCAAGAGAAGTCCAGATAGTGGTTCAGCCACATCCCCAGGACCAACAAGTCACTCAAGCCCAGAAAGCTGCCCAAGCCCAGCAGAAGGTACAGGAGGCTCCACCGAGGTTCGAGCCGCCTCCCATCAAGCCCATCTTTGATGGGGATCCCAAGAAGCTGACCTTGTTCTTAAACCAGGTGTGGACTCATTTTGATTGCTACGCTTATGCCTATCTGGATGGGGCTATGATGGTGAATGCTGTGGTGGCAAATTTAGAGGGGTGAACAAGCTCCTGAATTGCATGATATTAATCTATTCATGGAGCAACTGAGGCAGTGGTGAGATTCAGCCAGTTCACACCACTTTGGCAGAATCGGGTAGCTAATTTTTTGTTGCCCAGGCCCAAAATGGACTTTCGGAAGTGGCATCATACAACAATGCCAGCACCATACAACAATGGCAAGGAATGTGAGGAGGACCCCATGGTGAGTCAGCCCATTCCCTCTTTTGCCATTCCTGCCAGGCCGGTAGTGCCCAAAATAGGGGCTCACATGAATCTTAATAGACCCAGGATGCACCCAGTCCTTAATTAACTTACCTACCATACTCAAACTGGGTATCTGAGCCAAGCTATCACCCCTGCCCATGAGGGTTGAGCAGGCACCTCATCAGAGGTGCCCCAGCCATGCATCTAACTGAATCTGTGCATTTGGAAATGCGTCGGCATTGGAAAATCATCTGTTTTGTGGTGGTTACGAATATGACTGAAGCAGTAATTTTAGGGCTAGCATGGCTCGATAAATGGTGCCCTAACATCTGGTGGGAGGAGGGAATGCAGAAGATTGGGGACAGGACTCCTCCCACCTGCCACTGACAATAAAACAAAAACACTTGCCATCAGCAAGATTCGAGGGAAGCCCCGCGAGACCCTAAAGACTGTAGCTGAAAAACTGTCAGGGATTCAACTGGTCCCCACAGAATACTGTGATTTGGCGGAAGCATTTAGTGAGAAGGAATTTGGCATCCTGCCCCCCCACACACACCAGGCCATGGACTCTGCTATTGAAATTCTGCCCAGTGCCAAGCTCCCAAAACCAAAAATGCACTCTATGACAGGGCTTTTCAACCAGTGGTATGGGTACCACCTGTGGTACATTGGTACCTGGCAGGTGGTATGCAACCATCCTAGAAAAGTAATGGGGGAGGGGAACGAGCTGAACCGGTGGTAGCACCACACAAGCCTGAGCAAGAGATGACTGGAGCTGCAGGGCTGTCAGGGCTCAGTGGAAGCGCCAGGATCAGTGCCAGGATCCAGCTGGAGCTCAGCACTGATCCTGGCACTTCTGCTGAGCCCAGAAGAAGCACCGATCAGCTGGAATGTTGCAGCATCTCCAGGGTGTTGTGATTTACATTTAGATGCTTGGCAACTGATTCATATTTATGATGGTCACAGTGTCCGAGGGTCATGTGCAGTGACCAAAACCTGCTGCAATCACCCAGCAGACAGGGAGAATAAAAACCAAACACCTCCCCACCCCACCCCCACTGCCAATCCTCAACAGAAATCCTCAAACAATGAAAACCTTGGACAGGAGGAAGAGTGCTGCTGGGTGGGCAGGCTGGTGTCTTGTTCGGCTGTGGCTTGGGGGGCACTTTTTTCAGTGCCATTGTTACTTCAAACAGTCACTAAGTGAACTGTTGTAAGTCGAGGACTAACTGTACTTCAGCACTTTTTTTTTTTTTTTTTTTTTGATCAAGTGTTTGACACCTTGCTAGGCGACTGGTGGTACTCAGATGTTGCCATATCCTAAAAGTGGTACAATGCGTGGAAAGGTTGAGAAGCCCTGAGATGGATGACATGAGAGATGTGTGCAAATGAAGACAGGCCAGGAGAGTAGGCTAGAGGGAGGTAATGGGGTGGCTCCAGGGGAGGGGGAGAAGGCATTGAGAAGCCATGCCTTGAGGACTGAATTACAAAAAGGGAATGTGTGGGCAGTGCTGGTTGCTGAAGGCAAGCATTGCAAAGTACTGCTATTGCCAGTGAATAATTCTCTGTTTTGCATTGTGTTTCATGTGGACAATTTTCTCAGTTTGGTTTGTGTTTTGTTGCCTTTGTTTTTGGACCACTTGGCAGGTTTGTTACCAATATTGTTTTCTTCTGAGTCTCCAGCCTACTTGTCAAAAGGGATTTTGTCCTTGTGCATTTAACAAGGATAAACATAGGCTGGGACAGAACACTGTATTCAAAACTGTCAAAGTGTGAATTTCACAAAACATGCCTTGACTATCTGGGCTATCAGATTTCGAATGAGGAGGTAGAGATGGACCCTTCCAAAGTTAAAACATTACTGGAATGGCAACCCCCATGAACCCACAAGCAGCTTCAAAGTTTTCTTGGGTTTGCTAACTTTTATTGTCAATTTATTCCCTATTTTGCAAAGATAGCCATGCCAATCACCAATTTACTCAAAACAGGAAAAGGAGGGGGGAAAACTCCAGGCTTGTCAGTCATTGCAGTGGTCATTAGAGTGCCCAGCAGTGTGTGAAAAACTAAAGAGACTCTTTGCAGCTGAATCAGTTCTTAAATACTCTGACCCTGGACAACAATTCATCATTCAAGCTGATGCAAGTGGCGTGGCTGTGGAGGGCATTCTCTTACAAAAAAAATCACAAAGGGGAGTATAAGCCTTTGACCTCAGAATCCAGAATCCAGGTATTGCAATGGAGTCATGATGCTAAGCAAGCAGGTCACTATAGATTTTTAAAAACAATGTATCTGGTGTGGAGGTAATTCTGGTAGCCAAAAATGAAAAAGGACATTGAGAGTTATGTTAAGAATTGTGCCACTTGTGCTACCACGAAGAGGCATCCTGGAAAACTACCAGGGTTATTGCAACAAGTTGCCAATCCCTCTCAAACTTGGGAGGAGATAGCAATGGATTTTATAGTGGAATTACCTGAGGAGATCTTCTAATCCAGCCCCCTGTTCAAGCAAGAGGTCCTATACAGATTGATTGATGGATTGATTGATTATATTGTCTATATTGATGATTGTCTAGTCTCTTTAAAAACTTCCAGTGATGCACTGCCCACGATTTCTGGGGGTAAGCTTTTCCATTGGTTAATTGTCTTCACAGTCAGGAAGTTTCTCCTTAATTCCAGGTTGCTTCTCTCTTTGATCAGCTTCCAACCATTGTTTCTTGTCCTTCCCTTTGGTGTTCTGGTGAACAACCTGTCCCCCTGTGCATTTTGGCTTTAACTGTTACTTTCTTTCTCCCTCCTCCCTTTTTGGCAGGCAACTTCAGCAACGTGGGGGAAACGGTGCCCATTTCAAGCTTTGCATAAACCAATGTTGCCACAAAAGCAAGGCCAGAGCCTCTTATTGATTTGTGCCTTGACAGAAGGCACAAATGAAAAATCTTTGTGTTGTCCTAGGATCTGAGCAGGGTCTTCTCCAGTGGGCTGTGTTAGAAGTTTTAAGGAAGATTTGTAGAGACAATCAAACACATTCTCATTCTGCCTCTCAAGGCAGCAGAAGCAACCATAGGAAAAGAGCAGCCACTGTTATGTCCAGCCTTGTGCTGTCCAGGGTGTTGGACCTCTCTTCTTGGCCAATAGGATGAGGGTGAAGTTTGGAAGCACCACCGTTAAGGGTGGCTGCCAGAGGGAGATGCCATGAATTTTACCCACAGTTATTTTTCTCAATTGCTCTTGAAACTGCTTTTGTTTATCTACATGGGTAAGCACTCCTCACTGTGACGGGAATTGTTTGGGTGAGCATTGTGTGTATGGAATGCCCCCCTTCCCCTCACATCTCCTCAGTTGCAACTTTGCCCTTGTCACAACCTAGAAGGCACCACTTGTTGATGAGGGCAGAGCAGACTGGTTGAGTTCATCTCTTGCCATGGTGGTCCCTTCAAAGAAATGGGTTTATGGACATTACCTGAAAGTGATGACATAATTTACAGTTGGCCAGCCAATCACAAAAGATGTATCTGCGCTCATTTTCTTCTCTGACACTTCACTAAGGCAGGATCCAGTCCATACTTCACTCAGAGGAACTTTTTTCTTTAGCTTCAAGCTGGAAGAGGACCTGCATGTCAAGCCAGAGACATCCCTCTTAAGCATATTTGCAGAATTCAGAAATCCCAGCTAGGGTCCCTGATTTGTCTCCTCCTACACATAACCAAGAACTCTTCCACAGAGTCACAGACTCGCTCACCTAAAGTGACATGCTTATTAAACAGCTCGTACTCAAAACCCTGTGTTCAGAGTTCCATGCCATGATTTCCTTTCTGAAATAAACCCTAATTGGCTTGATTTGCCTTAACTCATGGTTACAAATCAGAAGGCAGGGTTCACACCAAGGCTTAATGTTGTATGAACCCAATGTTAGCTAATAGTAAAGAGCATTAGCTGGTGGATCAAACGGGCATTCACACTTACTTGGATTTGGCAACAATTAGCATGTTGCTGAAGAGGAACAAATGCCTCTCTTGGGTTTGCAAGCCCAGAGAAAGCTGGACACACTCATCCAAGATGAAGATGGAATTTGGGTTGCTAAACGCTCCAGCTGGTAATCCATTATCTCTGTGTGAGGATGACAAAATAATTTCTCTGCTGGAAAAGAGAGCAGGAAATGAATTGGGATGATAGTAATACTTTTGCAGTTTTGCAGTCCAGTTTTATCTTCAGCGAGTACTATTATTTTCAAGGAAATATTAAGATCTTTCTCTTGACTACAATTGCATGATGAAGCCCCATTGAACCAAGTAGACCTTTTTATTCTTCCTCCAAACCTGCCCTTCGCTGCTTTTAAATTCATTTGCCCATTTCTCCTCTTGTTGTAGGGGAAGTTACATTGTGTGTGTCATGATATATATAACAACCTCTTGTTTTCATCTGGATGGGCATGTCATGTCATCCACTATTTACTTATTTATCTATTTATTTATTTATACTTATAATTCAGATTGCTAAGGCTGCCTAATTCACAGTGACACGGGGTGGGGGGTGGGCAGCTTGTTGTCTAAAAACAAACACCAAAGCCTCCTTCTAGAGCACAGGTTGTAATCTACATGAAGCCAACAATTACATATTTTCACAGGGCAAAAAGCTTTAGTGTATAAAACAATTTGGAGAGATATTTTTAAAGTAAAATATTTATTTCTTTAAGAAATTAAACTAAAATATGATGTTCAAATGATTGGACATTTAATACAGTTGTTACTTCGTTTATCCTCATTTGCTAGAAAAATGCTTTGCTTTCATCTGGCATTCTGCTACCAGATCATGGCAAATGAGAGTCCCACAGCTTTCTTTTTCTCTTTCCCCTTCTCTGTCCCCCAATCCTTTCCACAAATCACAGATGTTTCCAGGGAATCTTGAGACTGGCCTAATTTGCCTCATTGATTATGGAGGGTGAAGGATTGTAGGTATGTGGAGTGAAATAAAGCTGCCTGAATCTGCTTGGTCCTTCATGGCCCCTGCTTGTCTCTCCCTTCCCCCTTGGTCAAATCTCCATCAAGTTCCAAAGCTAAGATCTGCCTCTCTTTGACCCCATGAAGATGATATGCCTCTCCAGAAGAGAGGAGAGGAGGCCAAAATACAGTGCCAGAGGCAGTTCACCATCACCACTGCAGTTCTCTACTTCAGTATGGAAGTTTGGAGGCAAATATAGCAGTTCTGTTTTTTCCAGGATCTAAACCCTGGAAAAGGGGCAGTTCACCATCACCACTGCAGTTCTCTACTTCAGTATGGAAGTTTGGAGGCAAATATAGCAGTTCTGTTTTTTCCAGGATCTAAACCCTGATAAGTCCTTAGCCTTCCCCATCTCGGTTGGGGAACCTGGGGAGCTGAAGAGTGAAGGCTAGGCAGAGCTGCCACCACCAGTTTTCCCCTGTTTGTGTGTGTGTGTGTGTGTGTGTGTGTGTGTATGTCTGTGTATGGGAGGGGGACTAACTGCAAGGAATGACAACCTTGAGGACAGGGAAGGAATGAGCTAGGGGGCTTGAAGTCTTCTGAAAGAGGATAGTATAAAAAAGAGATTCAAAGGAACCCCACCTTGATTTTGATTAAGGTCAGAAGGGGCAGAGAGAAACTGACAAGCAGTCAGGATTGTGCTACAATGCCCCACAATAAGAGAGAGAATTGCTGGGATCTGTACTGTGCCTGTTTCTTGGCTTGCCTTGCCCAGAAGGGCTGAAGGGAAGCTTAAGTATGAGGCTCCAACAGTTGCCTTTTGCTTCCTGGCGCCTTTGAAGGGCCTCCAAATAATGCCAAGGATTTGGGTCTCCTGCTTGAGAAATTAGGGGAAAGCCTGAAAGCATAACACCTTTTTTTCCCATAATTGGCAATTCAGGTATTTCTTTAAGTTATCTGAAATCTGTGCAAGCTGTTTCCCCAAACCAGGGTGCTAAGCGTAGCCTTAAATGAAAAGTGCTCCTAAAAGATTGTTTGGTTCTAAATGAACATCATCTGAATTTTTAATTTGGCTTAAAGCAATATTTATTTCAGTAAAATACTGTCAGAAAAGATTATTTATGAGGGCATTTTTGGAAACAGAAATGATAAGTGTATGTTCTTTGTTTATCCATCATCTTTTTGTGGCTAGAAGGGAAATCTCTGGATGATGTGATGGTCATTCATCATTGGAAGAGGAAATGCGTTGGGCATGTAGAGTTGAAATGCAAAAGGCAGCAGTGACTGAGTGGTCTTTGTGCCAAGCTCAAAGAAACCAAGAAAGCCTCCAGGGATCAGTACAAATCTAAGTTTAAACTAGCAAAGAAATGTCACAAATAAGCATGAACTGACAATCAGACACATAGTGGGAGGATTTCAGCTTTTCTCTTTGCCAAATATTTTTAATGCTCGATGATTCTACTAAGCCAGCCCTGCCTGACACTTTAACCATTCAAGCTGCATAATTAACATTAAGGTGCAATCTTGTGATAATTTCTATGCTACTGGGGTATCTTCAATTTGGATACCCATAATGGCTCAGTGCCAGTGTAACATCTGAAATAGAGTGCATATTCTGACAGTGAAGGCTGTCAGATGTCTTGAGAGGCTTGCAAGATTGCAGGAATACAAAATATGCATCCCAATTGTGAAGACAAAAATGTTTTTGCATTGCCCTCCACAGTTCTTCAACTACAGGATAAAATCAGATTGTCTTCACTTCTACAGACCTTGAAGTGTTAAAAGATTGCCTGAATATATACTTCAGGCTGAAATTGGGCTGGAAAAAATAAAAGTTGCCTTAAGGTGTATTACTGGGAAGCAGAATGAGGCAAACCTTCCTGTCAATGGGAAAGAGAGTTCTCTAAGCATTGTGGAATCATAGGGTTGGAAGGGACCTTGGAGATCTTCTAGTCCACCCCCCTACCCAATATTGGAGCCCTTCTTATACCATCCTAGACAAATGATTTCCAATCTTTTCTTGGAAACCTCCAGTGATAGAGCATCCACAACTTCAGGAAGCAAATAGTTCCACTGATTAATTGCTCCCACCACTAGGAAATTTCTCCTTACTTCTAAGCTGGATTTCTCTTTAATGAGTTTCTTCTCATTACTTCTTGCACTGACCTCAGGTGCTTTGGAGAATCAGTCTACCCCCTCTTCTCTGTGATAGCCTTTCAAATATGGGAAGATGGTTATTGTGTCACTGCTAATGCTTATTTTCATTAGGTTAGGCACACCTAGTTCCCTGGTTCATCATATAGTTTAGCTGCCAGTCTCTTAATCATGTTTCTTGCTCTTCTCTGCACTTTTTCTAGAACCTCAACTTCTTTTTTTTCTTTCATGGTGATCAGAATTGGATGCAATATTTCAAGTGTGGCCTCACTAGTGCAGTATAGAGCAATACTATAACAACTTCTTGTGATCTTAAAACTATCTTTCTGTTAATGCAGCCTAGGACTGTGTTGGCTTTTTTGACAGTTGCAGAACACTGTAGTTCCTAATAGTGGTCCACTAGGACATTTAGATCCCTTACACAGTTACTGCTGTTGAGCCAGGTATCCACTCTTCTGTATGTGTGCATTTGGTTTTTCATGCCTAAGTGCAGGACTTTACTTTTCTCACTACTGAACTGCATGTTGTTGGATAGGACCCAATGCTCAGATCTGTCAAGATCCTTTTGAACTTTGAGTCTGTCTTCCAAAATGTTAGCAAATCCCCTCAGCTTGGTGTCATCTGTTTCCACCAATTTTGAATGCACATATCAAAATGGCTAAAGGCTTTGATGTTCCACCACATCTTACCCACTATGGAAACATCTAAAGAATTTCAGAGGAAGAAGCACACCCCAAACAGTGGGGGTACGCCTCTTCCTTCATAGCTTTTCTAGCGACCTTTGTAGGACTGTACAGTAATAAATTTGGAGTGGACTGTAATTTCTGAGGCTGCTTCAGATGTCAACAGAAACAGTGATTCATGCTCTTAGGAGTCATTTGAATAGGATCAATGCACCTTCTGAGCCAGAGAGGAAATGCCTATGACTCTTTTTTCTAAGTTGCGTAGACCTGGGGCTCCACAGGAGGAAGGGCAGCTCATTTCTACTTCCTCTCTCTGTGTGGATTCTATGGATGGCACCTTCCCACTGACTCTATTTCGTCGAAATGGATTCTATTTTCAACGTGACTTGGAAGATGACCTGATTTTACAAGGAATCTGAGAGGTTGGTGGAGTAAAGGTCACTGTGGCCCGTTCAATGGACTGCTACAAGGAACAAGGCATTTCAAGGCAGTTCAATCTGCTGGCTAAATCAGTCGAATTAATTCTTCTCAGGCCTCACAATGAAGTTATTTCTTTTTATTTCTTAATGAGGACTGGAAATATTGGAAAACCTGATCTGTACTTCATTCAGTAGCTCCTTTTTAAAATATACCCTTTTCTAAAATTGTGCCACTTTTCTTGAAGACCAAAAGTTGCAAAGTTTAGTCCTCTCCTGCTGGTAACAAGTTGTTTTCTAAACTGATCTCATTTGGCCAAATACCTGTCTTTGTTTTAATGAAATGCCCTGATTCTCTTTGATGTAAAATGTAAGACCCACGAGAATGAAGTTTCCAAGTATACAGAGACCGCCCTAAAATATTGGCCAGTGCTATTGATTGAAGGAAGGGAGTAGGGTTAGTTTGCAGTGCTCCAAAATCAGGAGTCAACTGCACTTTTCCCAACTAACAAATAGTATTATGAGGCAAATGTTTTGTGAGCTGCAACTTCATAACATTGTGGTGTTATGAAGCACATAAACTTTCCATGAGCATTAAGAGTTTTAAGAACTACTTCACTAAAAGGCAGAAACTTTTGTGGGTTAATGACAGGGGACTGAAAAAGGAGGAGAAGCAGGTATGAGTGATTCTCTCTATTCAGTTTTTATAACTCAGTCCAGTTGACTTTAACCTCTCTACAGATAGAGATTTTTTTCCCATCTGGGAGAATTTTCCGTGTGCTGAGAGGAGAGCTGTTTTTCTTGGCAACCTCACTGAAGTGCTTTGCTACTGCTTTTCTCTGGAGTGAGCTTTTTTTTTTTTACTTCCTAATGCAGGATTTCCTGATGGTACCCGATTTAAATATTAATATGATCCAAATTTGCTGATCCTTTTTTTGATATCTGTCAAGTTCAGCTACATGTTGTAGATATTATGCAGACATAAAGTTCTGGTACCTATGCAGGGTACAGATGCATAGGTGAGGATCCCTCACTGGCTCAGAAGAATGTTTGCCCCTCAATGATTCACCCGGCCCTCAATTTCTATTTTGTTGAAAATATAGATGTTGCAATGTTATCAACATTGGTTGGGAGGGAAATTTTTTTTTATTTATTTATTTAGTGGATATATATGGCTGCCCACCTCACAAAACATAGCTCTGGGCAACATTCAAACATAAATGAAAGAGAAAACAGAAAAGCAGAGAAACCCAAGTTTGTATCAGGTCAACCAAGACTTGATATCCCATCACCTCCATGGATCACAATTTGCTATTTATGAAGCCACCACTTTCTAGGCCCAGGATTGAAAACCCAAGATTATATAGGACAACCCCAAATATTGTGAGTAGTCCAACACTATTTAGTTTTTAAGAAGAGACTGGACAACTATTTGTCTGAAATGGTATAGGGTTTCCTGTCTGAGCAGGGGGTTGGACTAGAACAGGGCTTTTCAACCAGTGGTACGGGTACCACCTGTGGTACATTGGCACCTGGCAGGTGGTACGCAACCATCCTAGAAAAGTGGTAATGGGGGAGGGGAATGAACTGAACCAGTGGCAGCATTGCACAAGCATGAGCGAAAGATGGCTGGAACTGCAGGGCTGTCAGGGCTCAGGAAAGCGCCAGGATCAGTGCTTCTTCGGAGATGTCAGGGTTCAGTGGAAGCGCCAGGATCAGCGCTGGGCTCCAGATGGTACTGATCCTGGAGCCCAGAAGAAGCACCAATCAGCTGGAATGTTGCAGCATCTCCAGGGTCTTGTGATTTACGTTCAGATGCTTGGCAACTGATTCATATTTATTACAGTCAGTGTCCCAGGGTCATGTGAAGTGACCAAAACCTGCTGCAACCACCCAGCAGATGGTGGGAATAAAAACCAAACACTCCCCACCCCACCCCCCGCTGCCAATCCTCAACAGAAATGCTCACAACAATGAATACCTCGGACAGGAGGAAGAGCACTTCCGGGCAGACAGGCAGGTGTCTTGCTTGGCTGTGGTGCAGGGGGCACGTTTTCAGTGCTATTGTAACTTCAAACAGTCACTAAGCGAACTGTTGTAAGTCGAGGACTACCTGTACTTCATCACTATTTTCCTTTTTTTTTTTTTTTGGTCATCAAGTTTTTGACACCTTGCTAGGCAACTGGTGGTACTCGGATGTTGCCATATCCTAAAAGTGGTACAATGGGTGAAAAGGTTGAAAAGCCCTGGACTAGAAGATCTCCAAGGTCCCTTTGAACTATTATTATTATTATTATTATTATTATTATTATTATTATTATTATTATTATTATTATTATTATTATTATTATTAATCATCGCACAGTCAGCCAGATGTTCAGACTGGAATTGGCATTTTTGTCTACCTATCAAGTCCTTACCAAGGACCTGGGATAGGCAGATGTGGATATTTGATGGTATTACAGATCTCGTCATAGGATGGAAGCAATTCCTAGTAAGGCCGCCTTTTGCAATTGACTAATGCCGAATTTGTCAGTGCCAATGGTGTTCAAGTGGTGTTCCAGTTGTTTTGGGATTGCACCCAAGGCACCTATTACTATTGGTACTACTCTTGCTTGCCTTTCCCACAGTCTTTCTTTTTCTATTTGTCGGTCTTTGTATTTTGTTATCTTCTCCAGTTTTTTCTCATCTATTCTGCTGTCTCCAGGCACTGCTAATGTCCACTAACCAGACTTTTTTGTCTTTCTTATCGACAATTGTTAAGTCCAGGGTGTTATGTTGCAGGTGCTTGTCTGTTTGAATTCTGAAGTCCCAAAGCATTTTAACTTTATCATTTTCTATGACTTTTTCTATTTTATGATCCCATCAGTTCTTGCTTACAGGCAAATGATATTTCTTGCAGATCTTCCAATGCACCATTGTTGCTACTTTGTCATGCCGCTGCTTGTAGTCAGTCTGTGCAATCTTCTTGCAGCAGCTTACCAGGTGGTCCACTGTTTCTTCAGCTTCTTTGCATAGGCGGCACTTAGTGTCTGTTGCTGTCTTCTCAATTTCGACTTTGTATGCATTTGTCCTTAAGGCTTGGTCTTGTGCAGCCAGAATTAGTCCCTTGGTCTCTTTCTTCAACTTACCTGCTCTTAGCCATTGCCAGGTCTTGTTATTATCTGCTTTCCCAGCTATTTTTTTTTTAATGTACTGGCCATGTAGTGCTTCGTCTTCCCATGCCTCTATTCTGTTCTTCATTTGGTCTTTCTTTTTTTATTTTGAACATTTTTATTGAAGTTACAATATTATCCCCTTCCCAACCCACCCCAGAGCCCCGCCCCTCCCCCACTTCCCAAAGCTGAATACAGGGTTACAAATACAAAATAATCATAATCTATCTAACATTAACCAACTATGTAAATAACCAAATACACAATGCACTCTAACCCATCTATAACATCATTACAAACAAACTACAAGTATCCAATTTATACTAATACAATAACAATACCATATGATATACATTATTGTAACTAATAATAATATTTTAAAAAGACTTAAATTATAGCAATCTTATTCATAGGCTAAATGGAACTTTTTTCTCTCATACATTTTCTGAATATAGTCTATCCATCTTCTCCAAACCGAAATGTATCGTTCTTGTGAGTGATCCTTCAAGTAAGCCAAGATCTTAGCCATTTCTGCTAAGTTGGACACCTTAAGCGTCCATTCTTCTATAGTCGGCAGGCTGTCCTTCTTCCAGTATTGCCCTACCAATAACTTCGCTGCTGTTATGAGGTTCAACATCAAATTAATTTCTTTAATGTCACCATCTGTAATAACACCCAGTAAAAATAATTGTGGGGTAAACTTTATCTTTCTCTTAAAAATCTTTTGCATGTTCCACCAAATTTTGACCCAGAAAGCTTTAATGTTTCTACAAGTCCACCAAATATGAAAGTAGGTAGCATCCAAACTACCACATCTCCAACATTTGGGCTGTAGATTAGGATACATGCAGGACAGCTTCTTGGGGTCCAAATGCCATCTATAGAACATTTTGTAGAAGTTTTCTCTTAAATTTTGGGCTTGAGTAAATTTCACATTTCTAACCCAGATTACCTCCTACACATCCAATGGGATCGGCTCTTTAATACTTTGAGCCCATTTCACCATGCAATCTTTGACCAATTCCGTTTCCGAATCTAATTCTATTAAGGCATTATAAATTCTTTTTATGTGCGCTCGTGTTTGATCTTTAATCTGTTTTACCAAATTTTCATCCATCAGCGTCAAACCAACCTTCTGGTCTAATTTCCACCTGGCTTGCAATTGAATGTACTGAAACCAGGATTGTACAATATTTTCTTGTTTTAACTCAGCTAGCGCCCTTAATTGCCAGTCTAAGTAGTTGCTTGTAAGAAATCACAATCTAAGTAGTTGCTTGTAAGAAATCACATCCAAATTCACACCCATAGATATCCCCTCTATTGAGTGTCCAGGAATCCCCCAAATTGGTATTTTATAATTTAACTTGTAATAATACTTTTTCCAAACACGCAATATAGCACTTCTTAAAATGTGGGATTTAAAAGTCCGATCAACTTTTTTATCATAGATCAGATATGCATGCCACCCATATAATAAATCCCATCCCTCAAGATAAAGTATACTTTTATTGGTTAAATTAAGCCAATCACTAACCAATGTTAAGACCACTGCGTCATAATATAATTTCAAGTTAGGCACCTTATGTCCTCCTCTTTCCCGAGCGTCTTGCATAATCTTAAGTTTAACTCTTGGTTTTTTCCCCGCCCAGATAAATTTGTTAATACCCTTCTGCCACTCATCCAAATTGGCATCTTTTTTCAAAATAGGTATCATTTGAAACAGAAAGAGAAACTTTGGTAAAATATTCATCTTAACAGCTGCAATTTTCCCCAACAAAGATAATTGCAGTTTTTTCCAATTATCTAGATCCTTTTATACTTTTAACCATAACGTCTCATAGTTATTCTTGTATAATTTCACATTAGAAGCTGTAATATATACCCCCAAATATTTAACCTTTTTCACAATTTCATAGCCCATCAGTTTTACTAACATATCCTTCTCCTGCATCGTCATATTTTTAGCTAATATTTTAGTCTTATTATTGTTCACTTTAAAACCCGACACTTTCCCATATTGTTCTATAATTCCTATCAAATCTATAACCGATTGAGTTGGTTGAGATAATGTAACAACCAAGTCATCTGCAAACGCTCTTAATCTATAATCATTCTGTTTTATTTTTATTCCCTGAATTTTAGTTGATTCCCGAATTTTGATCAATAAAATCTCCAATGTTAGAACAAACAATAATGGTGACAGAGGGCACCCTTGTCTTGTACCTTTTTCAATTTTAAATGCATCTCTTAATCCCCCATTAATTATAATTTGCACTGATTGTTGCTGATATATAGCCTTGATAGATTGCAAAAATTCATCCCCAAAATTCATCTTCTCTACAACTTTCAATAAAAATTGCCAATTCAGTTGATCGAAGGCTTTTTCAGCGTCCAAAAATATCAATGCCGCAGACACTTGGTTGTTCTTATCCAAATACTCAATTAGATTAACTAGTTGTCTTACATTGTATTTCATATATCTTCCAATTATAAATCCAGACTGATCTGCATCTGTTTCAAGACTGATATTAATCTGTTAGCTAATATTTTAGCAAAAATCTTGTAATCCGTGTTTAAGAGTGATACGGGTCTATAGTTTTTAGGCTGAGTAAGATCTTGGTCCTCCTTGGGGATCAATGATATAAAAGCCCTTCTCCAAGATGGAGGCACATCTCCTCCAGCCTGGATATTGTTAAATAGCTCCTTTAAAGGTTCAACCATCTTTATAGATAAGGTTTTATAATAAATTGCTGTTAAGCCATCTGTACCTGGAGCCTTACCCACTTTTAGCTGTTTGATTGCTGAGAAAATTTCTTCAGAAGTAATTAAACAACTCATCCCTGCCCTTTGCTCACGTGAGAGCTCAGGAATATTCGCTTCTTGTAAATATTTATCTATGTCTAAGGTTTGTACATTCTCACTAGCATATAACTTTTGATAAAAATCCAAAAAACCCTTTTTGATCAAATTTCGTTGATACGTTTCTTTACCCTTATATTCTATTTTCTCTATTGTACGTAACCTCCTGTTTTTTCCTTAGTTGATAGGCTATTTTTTTATTTTTTTTATTTTTTTTATTTTTTTTTTATTACATTTATATCCCGCCCTTCTCCGAAGACTCAGGGCGGCTTACAAGCTTAGCAGTAGGCTAACCACCTCCCAGGCTTATTTGCGTTACAAAAAGTATTATGCTTCTCATATCTCAAATTAGTTGCAGCCTGGTTCGCCATTAACATATTAAATTGTTCTTTCAACAAATTTATTGAGGTCCTTAATCTCTTATCCAATGGGTTCACAATACAAGCTTTCTCCTTCAATTTAATCTCTTCCTCTAATTCTTTACGTTTTTGCATCTGCTTACGCCTATAACCGTTATTCATATGAATCATGATCCCCTCATGTATGCTTTACTGGCATCCCAAACCATATTAATCGGTGTTCCTTTATGCATATTCAGAACAAAAAACTCTCAAATAATCTTTGCATTTTTCTGAAAGTACATCATATCTAAATAAATTTTCGTTCAGTCTCCAAGATCTTCTTACTCCATCTTCACAAAATAATTCCATCGAAACAGGACTATGGTCCGATAACGTTCTTGGAAAAATCTTAACATTCTTAATCCTGGAAATAAGATCACCAGTAACCAAAAAGAAATCAATTCTAGAAAATGACTGATGCCTATCTGAGAAAAAAGTAAAATCTCTATCCTCCAAGTTCTGCTCCCGCCAGATGTCTCTTAGTTCAAAGTCTTCTTTCAAGTCAAAAAAACTTTTAGGCAATCTAGAATAGATAGGAGAGTCTTTAGATGACCTCTTCTTATCCTTATTTGAGTCCAAAACACCATTCCAATCACCCATCAGAATAACTGATTTGTAATCCAATTGAGTTAGCCTATCATGTAAAAACTTATAGAATTTTCCTTGCTGCTGGCTGGGAGCATATAATCCAATGATGAGAATCTTCTTTCCTTGTAATAATAATTCAATAATAACATATCTTCCCTGTGGGTCAGATTCAATTAACGTAGCAGATAAGTCTCTTCTCAAATGGATAACCACTCCACTCTTTTTATCTTGAGCAGATGCTATAAAATGAGGTCCCAATTGGGAATTAATCAAGTATTTTTGATCTTTTACACAAATATGAGTTTCTTGAAGACAAACAATATCATTTTTATGTTGCTTTAGATAATAAAACACTTTCCTTCTTTTTTGTGGTGAATTCAAGCCATTAACATTCCATGTCAAAAGCTTTATCACCATCCTCAATGACTTGGAACCTCTGGAACGCCACCTTGAGGTCTGCAGTTGGTCTCTTTGGTAGCGCCCCTCCCACCGGTTACGTACTACCAGGGCCTTGTATTATAAGCACAGAGTCCATCTTCTGTTTCTGTTGTCCCTTTTCTCTCTGCTTGTGTGCCACACGTGTCATTCTCTGATCTTTGGGATCAGCCTTTAACATCAATCTCTGGTCAGTAGATTCAGACAATTGTGCCTCACCACCAAGTTGTGCTGATACACTTTCAACTTGTTGGTTATCTTCTTCCATTCTCTTAAGCGATGGAGATGGTGGTGAACTTGCTTTCAGGACATTCATATAAAATGCCTTGGCCTTGGCAATCGTCGTAAGCCTGTACCGTGTCCCTGCATGACTCATCACTATTCCAATAGGGATCTCCCATCTGAATTGTATTTGTCGATTTTTAAGTTCATCAGACAAGAAACCAAACTCCTTCCTTTTTCTCAGCATCTTAGGAGGTACTTCCTTCAAAATCATAATATCTTGTCCCGCAATTTGAAATTTCTGGTGATAAAAGGCCTGAATAATCTCATTTCGAAGTGACCTCTTGGAAAAGTAAATCACCACATCCCTGGGTAAGTTCTTCTGTCTCGCTATCCAGGAGTTAACCCTAAAAATTTTTTCCACCTCTCTTGATAATTCTTTAGGGTCCCATCCCAGGATGGGAGCAATAACCTTGATCACGTCTTCCAGTAAATCCTCACGTGGCTTTTCTCTCAACCCCCTTATTCTCAGAGAAAATTCCATCTCTTTAAACTGAGAAACCATCAATTCTTCCTCAGTTTTATCAATTTTATTTTCTATTGTAGTAATTCTATTTTCAAGTTTGTCAGTCTTTTCCACAACCTCATCCACACGATCATCCAGACGTTCAACATGTGCAGCCAGCCCTTGGAATGCAAACAAAATGTCTTCTCTCATCTCTCTATTTTTAAGTTCAAGAAGATCAGCTACCTCTTCCTTTATTTGTAAAGTCATTTCTTTCAACGCATCCTGCAGGTCTTTAAGTGTAAGTGCTGGTGGTGGAGGAGAAGGTGGAGGGGATCTGGGTTTTACATTAGACTGAGTGACAGGAGAGGAAATTGGAATTTTAGAAACTGCCTGCCTTCTTGAAGCCATTTTCACTTGCTACAAATCACTTGCTACAAATCACTTTCTCTTGTCACTTTCGCTTTCCCTCTGTACTCCAATAGAATCCAAAAAAAAGAGAAGGAAATAATCTTAAAAAGAAAAAGGGGGAGAAAGAAATTCCAATATATTAGTTAAGTTGTGACAAAGTCTTCTTAGTTATTCTTTTAGAAAAAAAAAACATTTCAGTGCCATTTTCTTTTCCTTCTTAAAAGTCCGATTTATAAATGGAGAAGATTAATGCAGCTCTGGTTAAAGTTCTAAATACTTGCAGTTTAACTCCTCCTGGTCAGCTCTGTCTGCTTTAAAGGTATACATAACTCAATATAATCCGCAGATGTGGTTGCCGCGTCTAGCTTCTCTTCCTGCACGGAGAGAAGGCATCCTGGGCTTGGAGAAGCCTCGGACTCCGTAGGAGCTCTCACCCTCCGATCCCCAGATAACTCTGGGATATTGGGGAGCTCTACCACTATCCGAGGGGACTCACCTCCTCTTCTTCTCCCGAAGGGAAAGTCTACAGGCCACGGAACAGATGGTTTTCGCCATCTCCGCGGCTCCAACGAAGCCTCAGGGTGAGTGGCTAGGAAAAAGCTGCCATTCGGCATGACGGAGCCACCGGAAGTCCCCTTCATTTGGTCTTTCTTGTAGGCCAGTTTGATCTCTCCAGTAGTTTGGTCTCTCCTGATATACTAATTTCAGCGCATCTTCATCATTGTCCTTCAGATGTTCTTCCAAAGCCATTTTTTTCTTCTTCAACTCTCCAGTGTACTTGCAGCATTCCACATCCACCTATTTGTCTTGGTAGATTGAGTCTATCAATGACATTTTTCTGGTCTTTCTATCCATTGCTTTTAGTTCTGCTTGAGCCCAGTCCACTATTCCAGCTGTGTATCTAATGACTGGAATTGCCCAGGTGTCGATTATGGTATTTCCTCCATTGAGTTTGGACTTTAAGATCTTCTTCACTCTCCTGATGTATTCACCTCTAATCTTTTTCTTGACTTCAGTGTGCTTGATGTTGTCAGCTTGAAGGATACCCAAGTATTTGTAGTAATCTTCCTCATCCAGACTCTTAATGTTATTTTTGTGGGGCATCTTGATTCCTTCAGTTTTTACTATTTTTCCTTGTTTGAGAGTAAGTGTGGCACATTTGTCCAAGCCAAACTCCATTGCAATATCTTTGCTATACATACGGAC
This sequence comes from Daboia siamensis, assembly GCA_024449315.1. Classification (NCBI taxonomy): domain Eukaryota; kingdom Metazoa; phylum Chordata; class Lepidosauria; order Squamata; family Viperidae; genus Daboia; species Daboia siamensis. The sequence goes on from JAKJMR010000694.1 coordinate 47,654, forward strand.
AATGTTCAGCAGCAAATCTATTTCAGATGATGTTTTTCCATACAGCTTCAGATCATCCATGTAAAGGAGGTGGGATAGTCTGGCAGATGTTTTTGATGTTTGATAGCCATGTCCTGAGTTATTCAGTATTGTTGACAGAGGAAAAAGTGCAATAACAAATAGTAGTGGTGATAATGAATCTCCTTGAAATATTCTTCTCTTGATATTAACCTCTCCCAGTCTTTCACCATTGACCTGCAACTGTGTCTTCCATTGTGCCATCAATCTTTCCACAAATTTTCTGATATTTCTACTGACTCCTGTTATTTCTAGGCACTTGATTATCCAGTCATGTGGCAGAGAGTCAAATGCCTTTTTGTAGTCAATCCATGCCACATTCAGGGTTAGGGTTAGGGTTAGGATTAGGTAATGAGTGGGTATATAACATAGATGTTCCAGTGCTTTTTTTCTAAAAAAAAAAAAAAAGGTGCCAGAACTCTCATTTTGGTGGGCGCAGGAGGCAGGGTGGGTGAGTGGAGGTGGCGCTGCTGCAGTCACAGGTGCGAGGGGTGTTGGTGGCAGGCTCCATCCCTGAGGCCGGAGCCAGTGCAGCTGGTGCTGTGGGAGCAGCAGAGCCTGCTCTATATGGCGGGACTGCTTGGGGCGGGCAGCGGAGGCGGTGTGGGCCAGGTGATGCAGGGTGGCCACTTAGGCATGCAGAATGAGGAGATGGTGGCACATGTCCAGCACCAGGTAGGCCACCAGCCTGGCTGACATGGGTGAGCACAAGCAAAGAGTGCACATGGACTGTGCAGAACCCACCTCCCACTCCTTGTCCTCTCTTATTTACCTAGTTGAGATGGTGTAGTCAGGGCTTTTTTTTCTCATAGAATGCTCAGAACGGCGTTCCGGCACCTTTTTTTTTTTTGCAAAACAAAAAACAATAAACATCTCTCTTATTGGCTTTCCTAAGCCTATTGCAAGGCTAGGCAATTTTGGCTCTTTTTTATGACTCGTGGACTTCAACTCCCAGAAATCCTGAGCCAGCCATGCTGAAGGGAAAGGGAGAGGTTTCCAAGCTGAGCCATGCTGGCTCAGGAATTCTGGGAGTTGAAGTCCACGAGTCATAAAAGAGCCTGCACTAGAGGAGGACATCAAAATTATTTACAGGATTACTTCTTTAGGAACTAAACTTTTAGAATCTAAAACAGATAATTCAAAAAAGCCAACAGGAAAGAACCTCATATTTTTCATCTGCTTCTGTCTTTTGGAAGGTAAAATTAGATAACAAAATAATCTATTTCTTATGTTAACATCTCTGCAATGAAATCAAAGGTAACAGGAAAGAAATGAGAAACATTTTTCTCAATGTAATATGTCTAATTTAGTTGATGCTAGAAAAAGAATAGTATCTTTTGTACACTCTTGAAAACTATTTTGAAACTAAACAATTCTTAAGAATGAAATATTCTTAATTTGGACTTTACTTTTACTGCTTGAACTGTTGTGTGTTTTGAAAAATAGGTTATTTAGAATTTAGTTAAAATGTTTGTGGTCTGCAAAGAAATGCTGGTGGGCTAATCAATGATTTGGTGATTAGAGGAGCATCTACAATGTTGGAGTTCACGCTCATGGTGCCTCCATGACCACCAGCATTCCTTTGCCGACCACAAACATTTTTAATTTATCAGTTCTACAAGTTGCACAGATCTCTTCTAGATTTTCCTCTTGCCTTTCCGAGTTAACTCCTTGGTCTGTCATTGAGCAAGAATTGACTTTGTAGGGAATCATGGAGTTCATGGTCATAGTAAGCCATGGAGACACTAGGCAACATGACTTTTAGGGCAGTGGTGGTGATTTTATTACTTTTTTTTTAAGTCTGTGCTCTGTCCAAGGGTGCTTGGTAGGCTACATGTTTAGGCCTGGTCTAGAATTTATTTTGGAGCATGCAACTATCTAGAGCAGGCACGTCAAACTTATTATGTTTGAGGCAACTTCTTATAAAAGAATTGCCATTAATTTGTTTTAATAAAATAATTTAAATCAATTTTTCACTTAATTTCAAATTAAATGAATTATATTGGTTGACAATGAGATTTTTTTTTTAGTACAATTGCCAAATGCAATAAACTGGTTTTAGGTATATGTTACTGGAAGGAAAAAGCAATCCCTGCTGCGTTACTGATCCCAGACAAACATTTGCATGTATGCAGATATCCTTAGGGTGCCATAGTTATGGATGAGAAATATTGGTTGCAAAGTTGGCATTTCTGGATGTAATACAGATATTTTGGACTTATTTTTGTTTCTTTGCATGTTTGATATTTTTAAAAAGGCATATGCTACTGACTACGCTTATGCACATATGTAACATGATCACTGCTTGTCCAAAATTTTAATATACAGATAATACCACCAGAAATTATTTTAGCCTTTTTAATAAATGTTGTTATTGATGTTAAGCTCACCAGGGAAAACATCATATATTGTTATGTATATACTAGGTTAATTATTTAAAGACTGAAGTGCAACATAACTAGATTCTAAATAACCTATTTTTCAAAACACACAACAGTTCAAGCAGTAAAAGTAAAGTCCAAAGAATATTTCATTCTTAAGAATTGTTTAGTTTCAAAATAGTTTTCAAGAGTGTACAAAAGATACTATTCTTTTTCTAGCATCAGCTAAATTAGACATATTACATTGAGAAAAATGTTTCTCATTTCTTTCCTGTTACCTTTGATTTCATTGCAGAGATGTTAACATAAGAAATAGATTATTTTGTTATCTAATTTTACCTTCCAAAAGACAGAAGCAGATGAAAAATGTGAGGTTCTTTCCTGTTGGCTTTTTTGAATTATCTGTTTTAGATTCTAAAAGTTTAGTTCCTAAAGAAGTAATCCTGTAAATAATTTTGATGTCCTCCTCTAGTGCAGGCTCTTTTATGACTCGTGGACTTCAACTCCCAGAATTCGTGAGCCAGCATGGCTCAGCTTGGAAACCTCTCCCTTTCCCTTCAGCATGGCTGGCTCAGGATTTCTGGGAGTTGAAGTCCACGAGTCATAAAAAAGAGCCACAATTGCCTAGCCCTGCAATAGGCTTAGGAAAGTCAATAAGAGAGATGTTTATTGTTTTTTGTTTTGGAAAAAAAAAAAGGTGCCGGAACGCCGTTCTGAGCATTCTATGAGAAAAAAAGCCCTGGATGTTTCAACCAAAACCCATGCAGTTCATCTTCACCTGGTGCTGACCAATTTTTGATCTTCTTGCTCTTTTTTCTACCATTTTTGTTGTTATTACTAGTTCTTTCATTTCAACTTCTGTTTTAATTGCATCCACCTCTTTTAACCAAGCCGCATCCTTGTTGTGTTTCTTTGGGTTATCCCATATCTGCTTCCAGAACTGCACTGTTTCTTCCTTGTCAGGTACTGACTGATTCATTGCAGTTTCTCCATTGATGGATTGGTAGAAACGTTTCTGATTGGATTGAAATTGGAGGTTCTGCCTATAATTTGCAATTTGAGCTTCGTATCTACTGATTTTCGTGGCTATAGCTGTTACTTGCTGCTTTATTATTTCCAGTGCTTCCTTGATCTTCCTTGTTTCTAAGTGGCATTTCTTGATTAGGTATTCTTTGGTCTTCTGGTTCTTCAGCTTCTTTTCTTTCATCTGTTTTAGCTTGCTTGCATGTGATCTTAACTTGCTGATCTTATTTTCTAGTGTAACCTTCCATTTTTGCGGTGTACTGTTTGTTTGTTTTTCTTCTTTGTTGATTTTGCATCTCAGGTATTCAGTAATAACTGCAGCTGTTCTGTACATTAGTTGGTTTGTTTCTTGCAGTGAATTGGTGCTTATACTTGATATTGCAGTATTTGCATCTTTTAATGCTTGTGCTAGCTGTTTCTTTGGAACCAGTTTCAATGCAGGCAGCCTTATTCTGTTAGTTTTGTGCTGTTCTATATGCTCAATTATTCTTTGTTTCAATTCTTTTATTTCTTTAGTTAGAGGGCTTTGTTCTTCCTGAGGAAGAGGTGACTGGTTTCCAAATGGGAATAGTTGTATATCTCTGCTGGATTCCTTCACTGCCAACTCCCCCAGCTTGCCTCTACATTCTGAATTACTTCTGGCAAGGCTTTGATTTCTTTGCCCTGGGTAAATCTTTGTAGTTCATCCAGTTCCGTTTCTGTGAATATTTCGTATTATAAATCGGCATTGATCTGCTAGTCTCTGTTCTATTAGTTCTGATTCTGGATGTTGTTCTTTACAGAACTGGTGCATTCATTTTAGATAGCCTCTTCTTGTTGGACTTGATCTGTAATAACAGATCATTATTTCTTTGTTTTCAATCACTGTGTATCTGCGACAAGTAAACACCTTTTCTTCCAGTAGTTCTGCAGCTGCTGGCCTTGGTTGCTGAGCCAACAGTCCTGAGCCCTGTAACCCATTTTTGACCAGATATCCAGGAACTCCAACATCTAGTGCGGACCTTGTTAACCTGGGCGACATCTGAGCCAGTATGGCATTCTGCAATTTACATCTCACCATATTTTTTTATGGGAGAGATACTCTTTGACTCCTCTGATGAGACCTGTCCAGTATGGTTGAACTTCTGGCAAAGCTCTCATCTTCCTCAGAGTACACGCCCCACAACCACGTCAAGGTAGTGCCTCACTGGGGGATTGTTGTTGTTGTTGTTGTTGTTGTTGTTGTTATTATTATTATTATTATTATTATTATTATTATTATTATTATCATTATTATCATTATCATTATTATCATTATTATTATTACCCCTGACTTCTGTTCCCCCAGACCTCGGGTGGGCTGGCTGAAACAGCCTTGACAGAGTTCAAGAACAAAACCCATCCCTCCAAACTCCTCTTTACCCCAATTGCAATCAATAAATCTTTATTATGGCCACCAACCAGCCCAACTGCAAGATTAAGGGAAGAACCCCCTACCTATGACAGATCTCCACCCTTCTGTTTCCCTTGCCACCCCCCAGATGTCATAGGACAATAAAGCCATGTTCTAGGAAAAGGTTTGCATCCATATCTCTTACCTGGAACAATATTTTGATTTGCTAAGTGCTTTGCTGAAGACAGCTGAAGTTGAACGTCTTCTTTGAACAATGGGTTTCATTTTCTGTGGGAGAAAAGGACAGGGTGAGTAAGCTGTCATGGTGCAGGATAAGCTACATCAATGTTTCTCAACCTTGGCAACTTTAAGATATGTGGACTTAAACTCCCAGAATTCCTCAGCCAGCTTTTGGAGCTATGCTAAAAGGAAAAGAATATGACAGAGAGTAATTCCAAGTGGGTGGTGAAGAGAAGATGGCTCAATTAAAAAACTTAATGCTTTGAATGCTGTGTTGCTAGAGAAAAGATCCAACTTCAGGTGGAGGTACTACTTGTTGTATGTGTCACTACTTTGTTCCTGTTGGGGAAAGTGATCAAGCCAAAGAACCATCACTACAGGCTACACAAAGACAAGTGAATAAAGAGTAGATAGCATACAATGAAAGACTGAGGGAAGGAACCAGATCAGATTGCATGAGGGTGGGCTTGGTGGACACCAAACTGTTCCCTGGGTAGGGTCCTTGAGAGGGTCCAGGAAACACACCTGTGAAGAAGACCAAATAGGTCTTCTTGGAACAGCAAAGCACCATTTCACTGACAAGCCACAAACTGGCACCTCTCTTCCCCACCCTGGGGCCCTCTGACTGAACTTCAGCTCCCCTGTATGTAGGTGATTCAGCTCATGTACTCACAGAAACAGGGTATCCTGGTTTGACTAGAATCAGAACAACAGAGTTGGAAGGGCCCTTGTAGGCCATCTAATACACACAAACACACACACACGCACACACACACACACACACACACACACCACTCAAGCAGGAGAATTCCCACCATTTCTGACAGATGGCAATCCAGTCTCTTTGTTGAGGGAAAAGTCTTCATCATGGTTCATTTGCTTTAGAAAGAAAGTTGCAGTTTATTAAAGAGGAGAGCCAGACAGGAAGATGGCTCTGGAAGAAAAGAGAGAGAAAGCACCTGTAGGGAGTGAGTTTTTATACCCTCTGGGTCTTTTGTTTGGAGTTGTTTCCTATTCCTATTTGAGGCTTTGTATTTCCTGTGTCATGTATTCTGACCTGAGTCTGGGTGTGCCCTTTGGCATCTGTGGGTTAATCTTATTATGTCCTGTCATAGAGTTTGGGTGGGGTATGTAGATTTTAGGTGTCTTTGTCTTTTTAGGTTTCTAGCTGGGGGCCTCCAACCTTCCTGGATTATTTACATCTGCATTTCTACAGAGCTGGTTTCTGTTGGGGGAGGGAGATTTGGGGCTATTAAAAAAACTGGGCATGCTTTTCTGCCTCTTTAAGATCCTTTGAGGAAATATATTTTTCTGCCCTTTTAATATTTCCTTTTCTGAGGGGCTGACTTCCCACATCTTGAAAGCTTCCATTGATGAAGCTCCCACAACTTCTGAAGGCAGCCTGTTCCATTGGTTGATTGTTCTCACTGACAGAAAATTTCTCCTTGTCTCTAGGTTGAATCTCTCCTTGATCAGCTTCCATTCATTATTCCTCATCTGGCCTTCAGGTGCTTTGGAAAACAGGTTGACCTCCTTCTCTCTGTGACAGCCCCTCAATATTGGAACACTGCTATCATGTCTCCCCTGGTCCTTCTCTTCACTAGACTAGCCATGCCCAGTTCCTGTAGCCGTTCTTCATATTTTTTAGCCTCCAGCTCCGCAGCTGTCCCTGATCGCCAGCTCGGCTCTTTGTTCTCTGCTAGTTGGTTTTGCTGCCCGCAGTTGGTTCACCTCTCTGCTCGCCTCATTCACTTCAATGAGCCTCCAGTCTCTTGGGTAGGCCTCTCTGGTGCAGCTGGGCCTCTCTCAGCAGGCAAGTTTGCCGTAGGCCGCTTCTCTTGCTGGTGTTTCCCTCCTAATTTCTCCAGTCTTTTTTCTTTTTTTATAACTTATCTTTCCCTCTCTACTTCTTGAACCATTTTGTCTTAGTTTAATAGCAACTTTGCTCCCTACGATGTAACCATGCTTCATCTGTGGCCACCATTTCGAATCATAAGACTAGCATCTTACAAAACCAGAGGCAGAAAAAAAATTCTGCAGAAACCCACATCCCCACTTAAAGTGGAAATGCCATCCATGGGAATCAGAAAACATAGATAATCATGGGCAGAAACATTTGGAAAGGATCCAAACAGAAAAAAACAGAATAACAGAGTTGGAAGGGACTTTGGAGGTCTTCTACTCAATCCCCCTGCTCAAGCAGGAAACCCTAACCATTTCAGACAAATGGTTATTCTTAAAAACCTCCAGTGTTGGAACAGAACAGAACAGAATAATAGAACAGAACCTTGAAAGTCTTCTAGTCCAGCCCCCTGTCTAGATCCATCTGGATGTTGGCTATTTCTGCCAACTTAGCATCATCTGTGTCAGAAACCATTTCAATCCACATCTTAAGAAAGAAGAACTCTTGAAGACAAGGTTGTCCAAGCAGGAACTTTTACTAAGACATAGATGATAGAGGGTATAATGGACAGGAATCTGAGGAATCCCCTCACAGATTGATATTTTTAAAGTGTCCCCAAGCAAACTCCATACCTCAGTTCATTCGGTCAATTCCGGATCAGCCAAGTTCCTCGTGGGAAGAGGAGAAACATCAGTCCATTCCTAGCAGAATCATTCCCACCCCCTCACATTCCATCTGGAGAAACCAGAGGGTTTCATTCCACCCCCCTTTCTTAGTTGCCTGTAAGATGAGAGGGAAAATGCCTCTCATTGAACTTATTGTGATGGATAGCAGGCAGGTGAAATAAACAAAAGATTACATTTGAGGAAGGAAGCAAAACCCATGCTTGTTCCCTCTCCTCCTTGGGAATGGCAGAATCCGGGGATGGAGGAGGGGTGGGGGGGTGGTTGAGATTTGGGTTTGCACAGAAAAGAGAGTTAGAAATGAAATATAAATGGATTCTGACATCCTGCAAATTTGATAAGTTCTCCTTCTTTCCCCTCATCTAAATTATTGATGAAGAAATGGAAGAGTCCTGGGCCTAAAACGGAACCTTGGGGTACCCTGCTGCTTACTTCCCTCCATGCAGATGTGGTTTCATTGAGGACTATGTGTTGAGTGCGGTTGGCCAGAGACAGAGAAAGGAGGCGCACTTTGGGAAAACAGGGCAGGGAGACAGGAAACCAATTGCCCTGAAGGGCTAGGCCAGGATGATGCCAAAGAGAGCTACAACTTGAATTTAGAACCTGTGATCGTTTTCTCTGGTGCTAGAAAGACCCTGGCTGTGAGGAAGATCTGATGGAATGAAGAGAATCTTTGGCTCCCGGACAAGTGATTCCATGTGACCCTTTGGGTGAGCAGCAGCACGTAGGAGCTGCCTGCTCATGGCTCTCCACCATTAATTAAGGCCCCTTCATTCAGCTCAGTGTCAAAATATCCATTTCCATCTGTAATTCCCACCTCACTTCAGCACCAGTTTCAATGGGGGTCATAAGCAGAAAGGGAAAGAGCAGAATAGCTGTGCCAACAGCTTGCAGGCCTGGATAAGGGTGTGGGAGGAAGGCCTGCTGTGAAGTGTGGATGGCAACTGACCACACTTTCTTTTCTTCCTTACTTGACATTTCCATGTGCAGAATCATTTTGGGTTGACATCTGTGATGCTTCCCCCTAATTTACAAGTTCTCAGCTTTCTGTAATTGCTTTCTGGGAAGCTGATTCCTCAACTACCACATTCAGTGATTTAATTAGTAGACCACAATGAAAACTGCAGTGTTTACATTCCCAGACAGAAGAATATACATCTTGTTAGGTTACATCCTTTATTTCTGCATTGAGGGCACTTTATAAAACCCTCTCATTTTCTCTATTTTCAAATTGTGCTATGGTAATAAAACCCATCCAGCAAGCTGGGGAAAAAAAGTCAATTTTTCTATCCATTTGTGCAGCTTAGTTCATTTTATCTGCCTTGATATGCAAGCTGACTAAGCCAAAGCCAATTCCATTCTCTGTCCCAAATATTCCTGTTTCAGAACAGAAAAGCCCTGATGGCTTGCACAGCCTTCTCACTTCAAGGCTGTAGGCATTTCTGTGTGGTGAAGTTGCAAAGAACTGGCAGTTGGTCCTAAACCCCTTTTATGGCCAAACCTTTCCAGCCAATGAGCACTCAGCTACTGCCTCATCCTAGTCCCCAATTTCACATAAAAAAGCCAGAATCCTTCTCCCCTCCTTGAAAACCCAGGAACAGGACTTCCGGGTGGCAAGGCTCCATTGAAGACAGCCATTTTGGCTGTCAGCCCCGCTGTCTCCGTAGAGCCGCCAAAAACAGCGATGATCAGCTGTTTGGCGGCTCGGAAACCCGCTCCTTGGGAGAAGAGGAGGGGGTGAGCGGCCAGGCAGGGGTAGAGCTCCCCTAGACCGCCAGAGGTGAAACTCTGGTGGTTGAAGGGTGTGAGCCCCCCCGAAGCCTGAGTTTGCTCTGGACTCAGGGACGCCTCTGCTCCAAGGCTTTGGAGCAGAGCAGGACGCTGCAACCATCCCTGCTATCGAGAGTGAATTTTGGATTACTTGAATGCAGGCAGAGCTGTGCAGGAGAATGCTGTAATAGCAAGTATCTGAACTTTAACTCAGTAAACTTTGTGGAAAATTTGCAAGCGGTGCGGAAAGTGAAAGTGCGTAATAGAATTAAGTGGTGCGAAAATGGCTACCAAGTCAACTAAAGTTCCTAGAAGCACGGGGGCTTCACTAGTTCAACAATCTTCATTACAGGTTCTAATGCCCCCTCCTCCAGCACCCGCACCCACACCAGCTTTAACAATAAAAGATCTGCAGGATGTTTTGCAAGAGGCTTTGAAAAAACAATCTCAGCAATTAGCTGAGCTTATTGAGGAGAAGAATACAGAAATAAGGGCAGACATTTTGCTTGCATTTCAAGGAATGGCTGTTTGTATTGAACGCTTGGATGAGAAAGTGGAAGAAGTTAGCCAAAATAATATGAAATTAGATACCAAAATGATGGATGCTGAAACAGTGATGGAAAAGATTGATGATTGGTGCAATATAGAGAGATGGGAGTTTGCTGTGAGAATTAGAGGTTTGAAAGAAAGGCATCAGCTCTCCAAACCTCCGCCGCCCCATTCTCTCAATGGAACTTTTTTGCAGAATGGCAGAGGAGGACTGGGAGCCACATGAGACGGCTTAAAGAGCCGCATGCGGCTCTGGAGCCGCAGGTTGCCGACCCGTGGCCTAGTCTGTATTGGAGACACAATTTCTGCCTGCCCAATGAGGTTCTGTTTTCCTGTGCAGACATTCTTGCCATTGGGGCTAAATCACTTCTCTTAGCAGCTCCTCTGACCTCTTACTAATTAGGAAAATACTGTGGGAAGGAATAGCTCAAGGTCAGGATCAGAGGAGCAAAGAGACTGAAGCATTACCAAAGGAAGATCTGATGTATTTCTTTGTGGAAGGGAGGATATGTTTTATTTCCTAACTTTTAGAGTTGAGCCTGATGGATGGTGACTGACCTGCTGTGCCCCTTAACCAAGCAAGTCTCACTGAAAGCATTTGTGGTTACATCTTTAGATGGTTTGGGAGACAGCTTAATCCATTTCACACTAATTCAGAAGCTGCCCAGTTTGCCTGGTGGGATACACCTGAATTCATTAAACCTGAATTCACTTAACCTGAATTCACTAAAGTCTCCTGGCTCACACTGAAGATCTATGAAACTCAGAATGCAATTTTACCAAATTGCGTCTCTCTGTGTATTTTTAATAAATTGGATAAGATATACAATCATAATGCCCAGGATAGCAAGACTAAGCTGCCAAATATCTGGCAAAGAGGTCCAACATGTTTTTGTATGCAACTAAGCCTAAGATTTTAAAATGTAATTATTCCTTTTTTAAATTGCTTTATTGATTTTTTAAAACATAAGTCACATAATAATTGGTTAAAAGTGTGTTTGCTAGGTTTACATTTATAAAGAGAAATCGTTAACAATAATTCATAATCCACATATTCAAACAAGTGTTTCTCTTTTCAATATTCTCTCTGGTAGGTCCCATCATCTATATTCTTAATTTTCATTTTAATATTTTCCCTTTGACCGGTGTCTTGCCTGAATCCAAACGTTTTTCCATATATTTGTTTTTTTCCCAACCAATTATACAATTTATTCCAGATTTCATAATAAACTGTTTCATTCTTATCCTTGAGTTCTAACATAATTATTCTTCAGGACATTAAAAATGATTTAAATGAGCAAAAGACAGAGAAAGTGCAAAAGTGTAATGGAAACTCCATTGGCTAATGGATGTGAAACAAGACAGCAAAAGATATGAAACAGGCATTTATTTATCATCCTTGATCCTACTGATTCAATCAAAATTGTCTAATATTCCTATCAATTATGAGTTTGATAGATTTATATCCTTGCTCTCCTCCAGGATCTCAAGGCAGTCCAGGGAACTTTACCTCTCCAACTTCTCCCTACAAGAATAACCCTGTGAGACAAATCAGGCTGAGTGGGTGAATGGTCTCAAATCCCCTTGGGCATTTGTGTCTCAGGATGGAGGAGAGCCTGAGTGTCTCAGTGCCCTTTCAAGAACCGAATTGCTACACCTTAAAGCCAAATACTAACCATTGCAAAAGTCCTGACTGGATAATGATTATTTGCTAGGAGTCTAAAGGCTTTTAAGGCCAACAGATAGACTTTCTCTGTGATGATCTGTCCCTTACCTGGTCCTTGCAGTATATATTCAGGTATATTATTTGCCACCGAATCTTTCACCTTTGCTGCTGCTCTCTATCCTTCCCACCTTTCCCCTAAAAGTCCAAGAGCTTTTTCCAGAGTTCTGTGTCCAAAGTGGGATAATTTGAGCCTGGTCACCTGTGCCTCAAATTGAAAACTCTGAATTGGCATTAAAAACTAAATCTATCAGTTTTAATAGGCACCTATCCATCTGGTTCCTTCCATCACCAGCAAAGCTCCAATAAAGGTGAACTCTGAAGTAATCTTTTTTGGAAGCAACTCACTTTGGACCAGATTCTTCCAAATATTTCCAAATGAACTCAATCAAATGTGACTTTCTCACCTAATTCAAGCAATGTTTGAAAGCTTTAGAACTTAATGCTCGTTGTGGGAACAATTTGTGCTTCTTTTCCAATCCTGAGACTTTAGAAGCTTTAGAAGAGAAAAGAGCTGATTAGAGCAAGCATCAAAGGCCCATAAGCTGAAACATGCAGCTCAAACATTCCTGCAATGTACCAAGACTTCAGTTATCAGCAAGCTTTGTTTTCAGCACTACTTTAGTGGTAGGACTGAGCTGTAAAGGACATCACATGGGTACAGTTAGATAGGAAAGTTCTTAGACAGGCCCATATTCCATTCTTGCCTATTTAGGACTTGTTTTTTGAGCTTCTTATTGGCAGGGGGGCATCCTGATAAATGAAGCCCAAAGTGCTGCCTAAATTCTAATGCAGAATATTGCTTAGAAATATTTGCTGTCCACCTGGATGATGTTTGCCTGTTAACAGTGTCCTGGGTTTTTTGGCCAGTGACAGGCAGAAACCCTGCAGACTGGATAAGGTATCTCTGTCAGTTGGTTCCCCTTGTTTCATATTCTCCACTGCTGAATCAGGAGTGGAACTGCTGCTCTGCAGGATGTTCTCTCAGTTCACGTTCCCAGTTCTTCTCACGGGTGGGGGGTTGGGGTGGGGGGTTGCAGGTCATCTTGCTGTGTCCTGTTGCCTTGGTGACATATCCATGTTTACTCAAACACACTCAGAAAGTGCTTGAAAACTTGCAACACTGCACTGTGTTTCTGTGTTAGTCATCCCAAAGCTGCCAGTTCCAGTGTTGTGTTTCTTGGCATAGCGAAACCTGAGAGCCTGAGAGCCGCATTTCAAACCCATGTATGGCCTGACCCTGTCAGCGTGGCTCAGTGAAGGGGGGCAGGATTCCTGCTCAGCCACCAGCCTGGCAGAGGCTCCGGTATTATCCAGACCATTCCCTGAAGATAGAGTGCAAAACACCCCAACTCACCTGCCTCTCCCTGCGCCAGGAATTGTTTCTGTCTGGCATGACAGAGTAAAACAGACGTCAAGTGCCGACCTGCTTTTTATTACTTTTTCTATGAGCTTGCCCAGAAATAGGATTCAGTGATCTAACTGAGATCAGTTCTTGCTTTGAATCTACTGAAACCTCTTTCAGTCACGAGGCTCCAAGTGTGCTCATCAATAACATAGGAGCAAGACAGGGGGAAGGAGGGAATAAACGATCCAAAATTTCATCACCATGGCAAGGACCCCATCCTTGCCTCAAGGGAGGGACTCTGAGATTGTGGAGACAAACCAAGAAGATTCCCCCAAACTGGAGGATGTCTGGATCAATATGGCAAGATGACATTCCTAATGGAGGTCAATCATGCCATCAGCTATGCCCAGGGAATACTGGCAGTGAGGTGGCCATTCAGAAGGAGGAGTCCTATGAGAAACATTGTGGTATCCTGTGGCATGCTTTGAATGCAGAAGCTGATGTGACAGTAAGTGTGCTAGACTTTAAGACACCACAAGATTATGTTCTTTTTACTAGCAGAAATGAAGACATCTGTGTTTGAGATCCTATAGTTTCTCTACATCTTGTCTGCAGGCAGTGATCACACACAATCATTCAAAAGACCATCAAAAGGGGACTGCCCCCTTCAGAGTTAATTTCAGATGATGAGACAGATAAGTGGATTAGGACACTGAGCTTGTCAATCAGATGGTCAGCAGTTTGGCGGGTCGAATCCCAAGTGCCATGTAACAGAGTGAGCGCCTGTTACTCGTCCCAGCTTCTGCCAACCTAGCAGTTCAAAAGCACGTAAAAATGCAAGTAGAAAAATAGGGACCACTAAGGTGGGAAGATAACAGTGTTCCATGCATTTTGCATCTAATCATACCGGCCACATGACCATGGAGACATCCTCGGACAAGCACTGGCTCTTCGGCTTTGAAACAGAGATGAGCACCACCCCCTAGACTTGGAAACGACTAGCACGCATGTGCAGGGGAACCTTTACCTTTACCTTACCACACATTTCATTTTACTAGATCATTGCTGTTAATGGGTCAAGCAAAGGGAGAAGACAGATGAGGCAGGTGCCCTTGAAAATATTGAAGAGTACTTTTATATAGTGGGTTGAGTCAATAGGCAAGGAGCAACACGGCATCAAAGCATCTCTTTATTGTCTCCAGAAAACAACTGCTCAGCTACAGGTAATGGCTGGCATTTATATACATAAGCCCTCTGGTGTTCCTCCAATTACCTGCCTGAATTCTCCTGCCGCAAATACAAATGTTCACGCCGAAACTGTTAGGACTGACCATTAAGCTAGCCCCTGAGGGCTAGCCTCAGCTTGGCAGGAAATGCCTACTTAGCAGTAGGTGGGGATCCATGGCTTGCATCATTACTTTCCAGTACATAACACCCCTCCCCCCTTAGATGGTGTTTAAGGCCCTCCATGGCACGGGTCCGGAGTACCTTAGGGATCACCTGCTGCCGGCATCAACTTCCCTCCGCCCTGTGCGTTCCCACAGAGAGGGTCTCCTCAGGGTGCCACCGATCAGAGAATGTCGATTGGTGGCCCCCAGGGGGAGATCCTTCTCTGTGGGCGCCCCGGAGCTATGGAATCAGCTGCCGGTCGAGCTCCGGACGGCGCCCGACCTTCGCTCCTTCCGTCGCGATTTGAAAACTTTTTTATTTGCACAAGCCGGCCTGGCCTGATGAGCGATGGGTGTTTTTTAATGTTTGTATTTTACTTGGGTATATTTGTATTTTACTTGGGCATATTTAATTCATTTTTAACTTTTGTATTTTGTATATTTATATCTGCCCTGTACACCGCCCTGAGTCCTTCGGGAGAAGGGCGGTATATAAATAAAATTAAATTAAATTAAATTAAATTAATCCTCAGTCTGTTCAGTACTCGTAGTCCTTGAGGTAGGCTGGGGGACTGCGTGTCCTATTGGGCTGGCACAATGCCAGGGAATCACCTGTCTCGGGGGACATATGATTCTGCCCCGGTCCACCAAACTTGCACTGCCTGTTCACGTCTCCCCCAGCCACCGATGCCTCTCCTGGCTCTTGTGACTCCATTTTGCCAGAGGCAGCTGTGGTAGACCGGGGCAGACTTCCCTGCCCTTCCATCTCTTCAGAGGTGGCCGTGGTAGATTGGGGCATACTTGGGGGAATGTCGACCTCCGCATATTCCCCACATGAGGTCTCAGTTTACTGATGCCGTAACTGGTTGATGTGGCATCTAACCACATGCTCATCCCCCTACATGACCTCATATGACAAGGGCCTCTTTATTTTGGTCACCCTGGCTGCCACCCAAAGTGCCCCGCTCCTGTAGTTCCTGGCCCAGACCAAGTCACCCAGCTGCAAGTTCCTGGGTGGCTTTGGTTGAGCCGTCTCAGCTGTTGCTCTATGTGGGTGAAGTCTGTCAAGCTTCATCATGAGCCGTCGACCCCACCTCAGCTCTGCTGGACTGCACCTTGTTGCAATGCAGGGGGTAGTCTGTTGACACAGGAGGAAGTTCGCCAGGCACTGATTCCAGTCCCCCATGGTTATCTGCTTGAGTGACTCCTTAGTCGTCCTGACCATCCATTCAGCCTGGCTGTTGGAAGCAAAGTGGAATGGAGAGGACATTGCATGCCGGATCATGTTGGCACTTAGGAAAGCCTGAAACTCTTCTGCTGTGAATTGTGTTCAGTTGTTGGCAGACCATTGTGGTGAACAGTCGGCACAGCTCATGGATGACTCTGGTCAGTGTCATCTATGAGACCGGTACCACTTCCAGCCACTTTGAGTAGCTGTCCACTACAATGAGGAATACTTGCCTTTGGAATGGCCCCATGAAATTAATGTGCAGGTGAGACCATGGGGTGTGTGTGGTCTCCCAGCAATGCACTGGCACATGTGGCATCTCCGGCCGGGTTTCTTGGCACACCTGAAAACTTTTAACACAGTCCTCAATCTTCTTGTCCAGGTCTGGCCACAAGTAGCTCCTGGCTAATGCCTTCATCCTCACGATTCCGGGGTTCCCTTCATGTAAGGAATCCAGCACCCTGGAGCACAGGCTGGGTGGGACAATGATCCTACTCCCCCACAGCAGGCAACCCTTGTGAGCTGATAATTCATCTTTCCGGCATGCATAGTGCTGGAACTCAGGGCCTGGTCTGGTTTCTGGCCACCCCTCAACACCCAGTTGAGAACGTGACTAAGTGTTCTGTCTGTGGCGGTTTCAGCTGCTACATCCCCTGCATGTAAAGGGGTTTCTGGTAAGTCCTGGATTGCCAGGATATGCAATGCCAGAGCTGGGTCCAGATCTCTGCAATAGGGGCAGTCTGCTGAGTGGCACATTTCCCTCCCTGGATTGTGGACTAACCTGTATGAGTAGGCAGCCATAAAGATTGACGGTAAATGGTCGGCCATATAAGAAGTTGTGGAACTTCTTGATGCCTGCAACAATGGTGAGAGCTTCTTTGTAGATTTGAGCGTAGTTCCTTTCAGCCACTGATAAGGTTCTGGAATAGTATGCAATGGGGGCCTTGCGACCATCTGGCATCTGGTGGCTTAGCACTGCCCCAATTCCATAGGGCAAAGCGTCGAAGGCTAACGTTACTGGCAGCTTCTTGTTGAAGTGAGTCAGCACTTAGCTTGAGGATAGCGATGACTTGACTGCCTTAAATGACCTATTGTGGGTGCTCAACCAGACCCGGGCAATTTTTTGTCCAGTAGGCGGTGAAGTGGTTCTGCCAGTGCAGCCTTGTGTGGCAAGAATGAATGGTAGAAGTTCAGCAAGCCCAGGGTCTGGGGGCTTGTTTTGCCTCTGATGGGTGGATTCTGGCAGCATCAATCCGGAATCCCAGGAGTTAGATGGATTCCACACCGATTTGGCACTTGTCCTTTTTTTAACTTTAATCCTGCTTCCTGGAGACGTTGAAGAACAGCCCTAAGCCATTCTGCCAGGACCACCGCTGATTCTCCTGTGATCAGGACATTGTCAAAGTACAGGCAAATGCCAGGTATCTTTTTTAGTGTTTGTTGCATGATACTTTGGAACAACCCGGGGGCTACGCTTACCCCAAACTTCAGGCGGCGCACCCTAAATGCCCCCCTGGTTTGTGCATAGTTACACAGATGGTAGCATCATTGACTGGCAACTGTTGGTATGCCTGGGCAAGATCTAGCTTCGCAAAGACTCAACCTCCTTGCAGCGAGGTGAGTATGTGGCTTACCACCAGAACTGGATAAGCATGCTGTTGCAGTGCCTTATTTATGGTACATTTATAATCGGCACATACTGTATGCACACTTCCCCATTTGGCTTGACTGGAGTCACTATTGGAGTCTCCCACCAGCTGCTGTCCACAGGCTGGAATACTCCTTGCTGCACTAGGTTGTCCAGTTCTGCATCTATCTTCAGCTTCAACGTGAAGGGAACTCTGCGTGGTTTTAATCAGATGGGCATTACCATTTGGTCAAGGTTGAGGGAAATGGTTGCCCCCTTGTACTGCCCCAGCTCTGAACTGAACATATCAGCATATTGCTGGCATATTCTGGCTAACTCATCTATTTGGGTTCGATGGATGCCGGTCACGCTGATGCCCATGGCTTTGAACTAGTCCAGCCCTAGGAGGCTGGTGCATTGTCCTTCCACCACTACTATGCTGAGGGGACCCTCAAATTCCTTGAAATTCATGTGGACCATGACCTCCCCCCTTATGGGGACTCTACAGTGCTGAGAGTCCATTAACACCAAACTGGATGGTTTAAGCGGGACTCACTATCTGCTTTGCTTGCAGATGTGGTCAAAAGTTTTGGAGGAGATAATGGACAGTGCTGATCCAGTATTTAGCTCTATGGGGCATGGGATGCCTTGCAGCCTTAGCTGTACCCTAATCTTTTGCTTGAGAGTGCATTTAGCTCCAGTGCTTTGGATCTGCAGTCTTCCTGAGCAGTGTTCGATTTGGGTCTACCCTGGGGACCAGTTTCCTCTTGGCTGTTGTGTTGGGGTTTTTGTGTCCCGCCACCGGCCTCAGCAGACCTTGGGAATGTGGCCCTGCTTTCCGCATGCACGGCATATAGCTGTGTGGAATCTGCACTGTGCTCGTTCATGCTGACCCCCACAGCTTGCGCAGTTCCATGATGGAGCTGCTTGTTCCGATGATCATGGCTGTCGGGGTGGTTCTCATTGCAGCTGGTTGACCTCTTTGTCCTCACTGGATTCCTCGGAGACTTCGGCGGTCTTGTGGATGACTGCTGCAGGGCTGGTGTGTGTTTTAGAGGGCTGGAGAGTCTTCATTGCTCCTCCAGCAACCTCATCCTTCAGGGCATCTTGGATGTTCAATTTTTCAATGGTGAAGTGGCATTGTTGCAGTTCTCTGTTCTGCAACCCGCAAATGAGCCTGTCTCGGAGATGGTCTTCCAGGTCAGGAAACTCACAGTTGTGGGAAACTTGTCGAAGGGCTGTCACAAACTCCATTTCCGACTCCCCTGCCCTCTGGTCCCATTGTTCGAATGCGTGACGCCAGGCGATGACTGATAACCTGGACTCAAAAGTGTTCCTTGAGTCTTCTTTTTAGGTCAGCATAGGTGATTGTTTGTACGCTGGCCAGTGTTATTAAGTTTGCCGCAATATCAAATGTGTCTTGCTCACAGACACATAGCAATGTTGCTGCCTTCAACCCATCGTCCGTAATCTGGTTTGCGCGGAGATAATTGTCCACCTGGGAGATGTATGCACTCCACTGTTCGGGATGGGTTATGTCAAACTCTTGGATTCTTCCCAATTTGGCCATTCTTGGGAATAGTGTATGTGGGGTCTTGCCTCTGCGGTTGGACCTTTGCTAATCCTAGGAGTCCTGGGGATGGATCCTCAGGTCTGTGGTGCCTCCAGTGTTTTTTACTGGCAGGCAGGTGGGGAGCAGGGTCCCGCCAGGACTTGTAACCTGGTTTCTTACCAGTCCGTTGATTAGCAGTATCCCACCTTTGTCGCCACTTTTATATAGTGGGTTAAGTCAATAGGCAAGGAGCAACACAGCGTCAAAGCATCTTTTTATTGTCTCCAGAAAACAACTGCTCAGCTACAGGTAATGGCTGGTACTTATACACATAAGCCCTCTGGTGTTCCTCCAATTACCTGCCCCAGATACAAATGTTCCTGCCGAAACTGTTGAGACTGACCATTAAGCTAGCTCTTTAGGGCTAGCCTTGGCTTGGCAGGAAATGCCTACTTAGCTTCTCCACAATATGTGAGGGTCCATGGCGTGCATCAATACATTCCAGTACATAACTCTTGCATGCAGATCAAGACTTTTTCTTTTTTTTCCTCAAAGGATCATCCACATGTTCAATTCATTTGGGGGATCCTTTGCAGGATCTCTATCAGGGTGATCTTCTTTATGCATGAAGGATTGATTTGACATCTGGCCCACTCCATGACAAGTTGTGCCCTGCAAGGAAAAAAAAAACCTCTGCATGTTTTTCTTCTAGTCTGTTTGATTAGATGAAATAATTCATTTGCTTTTGAAATTTCCATCAAAGCAGAGAAGAATGTTGGTGAAATTTTGGAGATGGAATGGAGTGTTCTTGTACTTACTGTATTTAGTGAAAAGGTAAGGAGTCTCTCTCTCTCTGTGTGTGTGTGTGTGTTCGTGTGTAGCTTTCTACATTTCTACCAAATTCCAAGGGAATATATTGTGATGAAATTCCTCCTGTAGTCCTTTATCTGACTGGGAAGTGGGAGAAACCAGAGAGATTTCAAAATGATCTGAGAACGTGTGATCCAAAACTGCTCCACCTCCTCCATCCCTGCAACTAAGGGAATCTCAAAATCATCAGCCAAAGACACTGGAAGAAACTGTCAGGTGTGCCAAGAATAACTCTCTTTTTCTAGAAACTGAGCACTCTGGAGGCAGCTTTGTTATTAATTAAAAGACTCTCCAGGAATCCTTCAAATTTGCTTTTTTCATGAGTGATGCTTTGTATAACTAGCCTCTCTTCCCCACCACAAGCAAGGGTCAAAGCTGTTTAAAAGCTCCTACAGCCACCACAAGCTGCTTTCAGTGTTTGATTAGTTTTCTGGGACAATAGAGCATCGGTGAATCCCAAAAGAATTATTGGAAGTGCACAGGAACATAGCATTTAGCCATGCTCTAGAGAGATCCATTAAATCTTCATCAAGAGGGTCTGTGCTCTCAAAAAATAACTTCTCCAAAGACATCCTGACTGCAAACACAGAGAGCTAAATAACCTAAAGGCAACTGTGAAATAGTGAATGAAAGTTTTAAAAAAGCCAACAGGAGATGACATTATCAATCAACACATTTCCTGCTGGATTTTGCACAGCTTTCAAGGAGGCAGCACCTTCTCATGATGCTTGTGCATTAGAAAGTGTCAGGTTCCCTTTTAGGGTGCCCTGCCATTCTGGTGGATGGGGGAGGAGGAGGCTTCTGGGGAGCATTGTTTGCATGCTTTCACTTTTGCTGTGGGAATTAGGCAGGGAGATAGTCTTCAAACATGGGATGGACTCCCTCCCAGCTGGTTCCAGCCTGATTCCAAGGTCACTGTGCCCTGAGGGTGACCCATTATCTGTCCTGTACCTCAGCCCTCTCAAAATAACTTTGCAGCACAGTATTGGCTGCTGGTGGACTGGTCAGAGGGGTTGGATTTCAAAGTGGGAAGAATAGTTTGATGCTTTGCATGGGAATGTTAGATTCCACTTAACCTTACTGCAACTACTGTTTCTCATTAAAAAATTTTGATGAACTGCATGGCATCAAGAGTTGTACTTTCCTGAGAGAGCCATTTGGGGCAGGTCCTTACATTAAGCAGAATCTGCAATAGTGGTCAACCCGGAGAGACACTCACCTCTATCGTGGGGACTATTCAAGGAATGTCTGTACAAGGCAGCAACCAAGAGGAAGCCGAATGCTGGGGGGATACCTCTGCCAAAGCTAACCCCAGAGCAGACCTCTCCAGACTGACAGAGGAAGCTGCCAGCCTGTGAGATTCATCAAAGCCCAGGTGGTCCATTGGGGTCAGAAAGAAAGATGACTGGGAAGGGAGAATTAAAGGACTAACTCTCACCAATGATGCAAATGGCAAGCAGAGCTGGAAGTGCTTGAAGATGAAGAGGAAAAAAGCAGCAAAGTCAATCACACTGTCTTCCTCATGAAGCAAGCCATGCACTCCATGATGGCAGCATTCCAGAGCCTCAAGGCCCAAGAGACCTTAGCCAGGATGACATCTGGGGATGCTTGCTGTTATGTATCCAGGTGAAGAGAACACATACACATTTACATAGCAGTCACCACCAAGGGGCGTTGAACTGTAACTGTTTTCGCGGGAACCCAGTTTCGGCGGGAAACAGAGGTTCAAACCAATTGGCCGGCTGCTCATCTGGCCAGGTATAAAAGGAGGGCAGGTAACCCCTATTCCCCAGTACAGTCACTTCCACCGAATAAAGATCTGCCATGCTGTACTCATCGTCTCGGCATCCTTCCTGCTGTCCAGAACCCACTACACAAAGTGGCAATGAAGGTGGGATCCTGCTTCACCATAAGAGCTGAAAGTCACTAGGGGACGGTATCGCTTCTTTCCCCCCCCTCGATGACCGACTAGCCACCACACTAGCGGCCACATCGGTGGAGCAGGATTCACGGAAGCTGGACACAGAGATGGCACAGATCAGACAGTCCCAAGAATTCGATATCTGGCACCCTGAATGGTGGGACTCTCACCTGGGACAGGTCGAAAATTTCCTCCGGCTGAACCGGATCACCGAAGATGGCCTGAAAGCAGCAACCCTGTTCTGCATAAGCGGGCCTGCCATTTATGACTTGGCCGTAAGCCTGTGCTCACCGATGCTGATTGGGACTGTCTCATTCCGAGACCTCACCGAGAAACTGAACAGGCATTTCAAGCCACAAATGTCCGAGCTGGCCTGGCGGTTCCTGTTCGTCCAGAGGGTCCAACTGCCGGGTGAATTGGCATTAGAGTTCGTGGCCTTGCGACAGGCCGCCTGCCTCTGCAAGTTCTCCAATCTGGATGATAGGCTGCGCGACCGGCTCATGTTTGATCTACGCAACAAGCACCTGCAACAGAAGCTGTTCGCAAGGCCCAACTTAACCCTCCAAGATGCTCAGGATGAGATCTTGGCCAATGAGGTGGCCGGCAGCACGGGGCAAGCGGTCCAGACCCCCCCGACCCAGCAGCCCAGGAGAATCCATCCACCTCGAAGATGCTGCATACAGCGGGAGTGGAGAAGCAGAGGAGACTGGCATCGACCAGGTTCAGAGGAGGCCAGGACAATGAGGAAGCCGGGAGAACCAGCGGAAGGCAATTCCCTTCCTGAAATGCGCAGGCTGCGGCGGAGACCATGTGCGGACAAACTGTAAGTTCCGGTCAGCCACATGTCAGGCCTGCAGAAAATCAGGCCACATTGCAGCAGTCTGCCGTAGCTGTTTCTGAGAGGGCCTCCACGAGCTACAGCCAGAGGATGTGTCGCAGAAAGGTACCGGGGCCCAGAAACCGACTAGCATAGGATTTTTCGAAAGCTGGAGGGCCATCTGCTGAACTAGGGCCCGATGGCCACTTAAACCCAAATTTAAATTGGACGTCCATTTACAGGGCATTCCCTGTAAAATGGAGCTTGACTCCGGCTCTGCAGTCTCACTCATATCGTATGAGACTTTTAAACTTATTTGCGACCGGAGCAAGCAGTGGGTCAAATTGAGGCCCTCAAACATTATCCCCACTGATTTCCAAAATGCCCCAGTAAAAATCAAGGGGGAGGCCACCCTTTCAGGGTGGTTTAAGAAGGCCACTTGGATATTATCATAGTTGAGGGCCGGAGAACCAGTCTAGTCAGGCTAGACTGGTTTGAGGCACTAGGCATAGGGATCTCAGGCATCTATAGGAACCAGGGAAGCAGCATCGAATCCATCTGCAAAGAATTTGCAGACGTATTCGATAACAAGCTAGGCAGGTACACCGGGGGCCCCATCTCTTTTAAACTAAACCCCAGCGTCCTCCCCATTAGGATTAAACCCCAGAGAGTCCCCTTCCCACTTAAACACAAGATAGAAGGGGGGTTAGACAAACTAATTGAACAGGGAGTCCTACAGCCAGTAGAAGGGGGAGAGTGGGAGACCCCTATAGTCACCCCTCTCAAAGCTAATGGGGAGGTCAGGATCTGCGCCGACTATAAATGTACATTAAATCGGGCACGCTTACCCAGTCCCAATGGTCAGCCACGTTCTCGCTTTCCTCCAAGGCGGTGCCATCTTTGCTAAGCTAGATCTTGTGCAGGCGTACCAGCAGTTGCCGGTTACCAGGGAGATGGCGGAAGCGCAAACAATAGTAACACACAAGGGAGCCTTCAAGGTTAACTGCTTGCAGTTTGGTGTCAGTGTAGCACCAGGCATCTTCCAGGAGGTAATGGAGCAGACTCTTAAGGGCATTCAAGGGGTATGCCCTTATTTTGATGATGTCCTCATTGCAGGGGACACAGAAGAAGTACTGGCTGAACAACTGAGGGCAGTTTTAGGCAGATTATGTGTTGCAGGTCTCAAATTAAAAAGGGACAAATGCAGTATTGGGGTGGCATCCACTGAGTTTTGGGGGTTTAAAATAGATGCCAGTGGGATCCACCCTACAGAATCCAAAGTGAGGGCAATTAAGATGGCCCCCACTCCCAAGAACAAGGCTGAACTGTAAGCCTTCCTTGGACTGCTCAACTTTTACCATTCCTTCTTACCCCACAAGGCAACAATAGCTGAGCCTTGCACAGGCTCCTAGATAAGACAGCTGTATGGAGCTGGACCAATGTCCATGAAAAAAGCTTCCAATCCTTAAAGGCCCTACTTTCAAGCAGGTCTACAGTCACCCACTTCATAGAAAAAAAGCCCATCTGCATTGCTTGCGATGCTTCACCCTATGGAGTGGGCACAGTACTGAGCCACCTAGAGGAAAATGGGGAACAGGTGCCCATCGCATACTACTCCAGAACCTTGTCGGACAGAGAGGAACTAGTTGAACAGGGAGATAGACTCTAGATAGACAAGGAGGCCCTGGCAATAGTGGCTGGGGTAAAAAAATTCCACGACTACCTTTATCATAGGGAATTCACTATATTCATAGATCATAAGCCTCTATTAGGTTTATTCACCACAGACAAACAAACCCCCCAAATTCTCTCCCCAAGGATGCTCAGGTGGTCCATATTCTTATCAGCATACAACTTTAAGCTGGTTCACAAACCAGGGAAAGAAATGGGCCATGCAGATGGGTTAAGTAGGCTACCCCTGACTAACACAGAACCTGATCCGGTGCCTGCTGCACAGATACTGGCAATCCAAGAGCTACCAGAATGCCCTCTCCAGGCAAGGGACATAGCAACTGAGACTGCATCAGATAAAATCCTGAGCAGGGTCCAGTCTTGGGTATTCACAGGGTGGCAAGATAAGAGTCCAGGCCCGGAATTCCAAGCTTATTTCATAAGAAGACATGAATTGTCTGCTCATAAGGGATGCCTGTTGTGGGGTAGTAGGGTCATCATACCAGACACACTGAGGGATAGAGTCCTGAAATCCTTACATGAGGGGCACCCTGGTATAGTGCGAATGAAGGCATTAGCTAGGAGTTACCTTTGGTGGCCAGGGCTAGATAAGGCAATAAAAGAGCAGGTACACGGGTGTTACAATTGTCAAAGGTCCAGACCTGGGATGCCCCAAGTGCCTGTCCACAAATGGGAGGCCACACACCCACCCTGGTCCAGGGTCCACATAGACTATGTGGGCCCATTCCAGGGACAGCTCTTCCTATTAGTGGTAGATAGCCACTCCAAATGGTTGGAGGTAGTGCCAGTCCCCAATATGACCACGGCCAGAACAATCCAAGTGCTCAGGAGACTTTTTGCCACACATGGTCTGCCTGACGTCTTGGTATCAGATAATGAGGCTCAATTTACCGCTGCTGAATTTCAGGCCTTCATGAAAGAGAATTTGATTAGACACGTTGCATCCACACCTTTCCACCCGTCGACTAATGGACAAGCAGAGCACACTGTGAGAACAACCAAGGAGGCACTCAGGCGCATCATCATCAGTGACTGGCATCACAGGTTAGTGGACTTCCTATTATCCCAACACACCACACCATGCACAGCAACGGGGAAGAGCCCGGCAGAACTCCAATGGGGCAGACACCTCATCACCAAATTGGACAGACTTCACCCCGACAGAGTGGCTTTGGAGACTGAGCAACCCAAAACCCCTAGGGAGTTACACCCTGGTGACTTAGTCTGGGCCAGGAACTATGGGTCCGGACATTTGTGGATTCCGGGGGTGGTGGTTGACAAAACCGGGCCTTTATCCTATGTAGTAGGGGTGGAGGGGGGTCGCCAGGTCAGATGGCACATAGACCAGGTCAGGAAACGGGTTCCTGAATGGTCACAGAGCAACCACCCAGAAAACTACCCTTCATCAAGCTCAAATCATCACTACCAACCCCACTGACAAACAACAGAACCTGAACCTGAGGAGGACCTCTCTGACCCAGTACTGTTGCCAGCAAGCCCTGTTCGACCGGGACCAGGACTCCCAGCAACTGGGATTTTTCCTGGCCCACATCCTAGCCTACATGGAGGAGTACAACTAGCCATCCCTACCGAAGGTGCCAAGGTGAGGTGTGTCACACTGACACTAGAAGCAGCGGCTGCTCACTGAGCTGAAAAACTTTTATTGTTTATTTTATTTTATTGCATGGTCATACTCCGCTGCCAGTTTGAGGACCCTCTTACTGACCAGAAAGCCAGAGACAGCATTAATACCATTAGGCAAGGATGCAGAACCATGGCTGAATATACCGAAAAGTTATGTGACCTGGAATGCTGACTCAGCTGGCCAGAAGTTCAAAGTTAATGCTTCCTTCTACTGCAACAAAGGAAATCTGTTCTTTTTTCCTTCTTCCCCTCACTTTCCCCTGCTTTTTCCTTCCCACTGTGTCCTACTATTTGCTTTGGTATTTCTGTATTGTATTCTATAATCTAATAAAATATTACAAACTGTAGAAAAGAAGGAAAAAATTACCAGTTTTAATTTCTTCGGTGGCTGTTCCTTTGCTGAATCACTTTCCCTTTGCACTGACAAATGTATGATGAATTTTTCCATGTTTATTAATATGCACCACTACCAGCTAGCTCAGGGGTGTTCAAATCATGGCTAGTTGAGGAATTCTGGGAGTTGCAGTCCACAAGTCTTAAAGTTGCCAAGACTAAGATGGTTAAAAGTCCTGGACCCATTTTTTCAGCTGGACGGCTCTGTTGCAGGGGCGCATCCCAGCAACTTTTGCCACCAAACCCATTGGAATGCAGATGGAGGCACATTCAGAAGTCATGAGTTTCATAGTAGCACCTGGAATGGAAAGACCCCTAGTCCTAGGGCTGGCTTGGATAAAAAAGTGGAACCCTTATGTGAACTGGAGGAAAGGACTGCTAAAGTTTTGAATAAATAGCTCCTCCCAAACCTGAGAGAAACCTAGTAAGGCGACTACCCCGAGGCATGAAATAGGGGCTGTCATGCAGGGGAAGGACCTTCCTATCATCCCCAATGAGTATTGAGATCTCAGAAAGTGTTTAGCAAAAGGGGTTCGGATGAACTGCCCCAACATAGACCTACTGACTGTACTATAGAAATCCTGCCTTGTGCCAAATTGCCAAAGCCAAAACTATACTCAATGACCCCCAGACAGCTGGAAGAACTCTGGGGGTTCATTGATAAAGAACATGATCCAAGGGTTCATTTAGCCAGCGCAACCCCGGGTTGCAGCCCCAGTCCTGTTCCTGGAAAAGAAGGATGGGACCTTTCATTTATGCATGGATGCCTCCAAAATCTTTCCGAGACTGAACAACAATGGACAATGTGGTAGAAAGAGGCTTACACTGTGTTACTGTCCTGGAGGCACTTCTTAGAGGGAAGTAAAATACCTTTTGAGGTGCGGACTGATTACAAGAATTTAGAGGCACTGAAAACCCTTTGTAAGCTCTCTCCTAAACAAGCATGATGGGCACAGTGTCAGCTGTCCAGTTAGCATTTCCAGAAAAAGAAACTCCTGGGACTCTGTTTTTCCTGCTCAAAAACTTAATTAAACAATAGATTCCCTTGCCCTCACCCACCAAGTGTTCACATTGTCCAACAGTAATATTTCTTCTTGTTATGGGAAAAGTCCACTTCTCCATTGAGTACCTGTGTTAGTGACCTTGGCGTTATTAGCACCAAGCTCTCAAAGATGCCTTGGGTGCCTAGATAACAACCCTCCGACCTCTGCATTCCACAATCTTGTCAAGCTATGAGTAAGGGAGAAAATGTAGGTGAAAAGGCAAATCAGTCTTGAAATGCTGATGTCCCTGGAAGAAAGGTAGACCTGGAACAAGAATAAACATACGTATATACAGATTATTACATACAACCCAACTACTGCTGCATTCCTTAATGGGGCCCTTGAGGATACCTCATGTGAATTTTCTTAACTAACCTGGCTGCTCTAACATCAGGGGCAGCCACCCACTCAGCATCTGTAGCCTTTCCACAGTACTAAATACTGTAATTTTCCCTTATGATATCTGGAGCTGAGAATCTTTTGATTTTGTAGTGCTTTACTAGGAAGTGTTTCTTTGACTGGCTTCAAACCAGATCTCCAAAAAGATTTTAAAAGGCTGAACTCACCTGAAGCTTCTCAGCAACTTCAGCTCCACCATCATCAAATTTACTATCCAGACAATCTGGAAAGGCCTTATGTATTCGGGACCTAACTTTTTGCAAGGTTGCTTCAGGTTTAGGTACTTGGACAAATACACCTTATCCCTCACTTTAAACTCGCTGGGGAACTCTCTTATGATCCTGCTTACCTCTTTTGACTTTCCTTAGCCTTATTTGGTGCCTCACACACAGTGGGCCACATGGCTTTTAATGTATCCATCCTATCAGCTAATGACTCTAAGGATAGGGCTTCCTGTGGGAGCTCTGGCATGGGCACAAACTCAGTCCCTGTGGCCACTTTGAAGGGGGTGAAACCTGTGCTGCTGTGCACCGAGTTGTTACATGCCAACTCCTGCAAAAGGCAGGAGTTCATCCCAATTAGTTTACTGATAATTTACATAGCAGCACAAATATTGCTCTATTAGTGAGTTGGCGCATTCAGCAGCCCCATTAGTACTCAGATAATAGGCATAGCTAAGCCCCTGGGAGGAGCCTATCATTTTCAAGAATTCCTGCCAAAACTTTGCAGTGAATAGTGGCCCTCAGTCCAAGATAATGTGCTTTGGGATCCCATGTAGTCAGTAGATGTGTTGCACAAACATCTTGGCTAGGGTCCAAGCTGAAGGAATCTTTGGACATGCCACAAAGTGTGCTTGCTTCGAAAACAAGTTGATGACAGTCCAGATTACTTGTGCTCCCAGCACTCTCAGGCAACTCCACAATTAAGTCCATGGATATCTCTTCCCATGGCTTAGCTGCATTGGCTACTAATTGTTGCAAGCCGGAAGGCTTCCCAGGTACACACTTCATGGAGGCACACATGGGACAACTACCACATAGGCTTTGATGTTTTTTTTTCATTTTTGGCCATTGAAACTGTCTTTTTACCAAATGAAGGATTTTCATGAATCCAAAGTGCACTGTGGGTTTAGCATCATGTCTCCTCTGCAGGATTAAGGTTGTATGTTTTCTATTTTGCTGATATCTTGACAATGGAATGCAAAGGTTCAAGGGATGATATCTAGGCAACCAAGAGCCAAGGTCCCTAATGCAGGTGCTCAAAGAAGAAGTGGACTGTTCCCATAACAAGAAGAAATATTACTTTTGGACAATGTCAACAACTGGTGGGTGGGGTTAAGTGATTCTATTGTTTAACTAAGCAAGCCTTCGAGCAGAAAAAACAGAGCTGGTTTTGCTTCTTCTGTGTAAATTTTCAGTAAAGTATTATACTCTTGGTAGAATCATGTCCCAGGAGTTTCTTTTTCTGGAAATGCCAACTGGACAGTTGACAAAGGGAGAAAATGTAGATGAAAGGGTGAATCAGTCTTGACACACAGTACTTTAACTGCTTTGATTTCTCCCTGCAGTATCTCCCAAGGGGAAAGAATTTTCTGGCAGATGCACTGTCACGTATGTCGCAGTACATTTGCTCCAAAGCAAAAAGAATAAAACCAGTGTTTCTGTCCCATCAACTAGCAGCTCAAGTGACTATTTCAATAACCAAGGATGTGACCTCTGCCCTTAAAGTATGATAACAATTTTTGCACAATCCAAGATGGGCTATCCTGGGTGGGGGTGAAGTCTAAGTTCCGGAAACTCAGAGACTCATGGTTTTGAGGACTTTTCATGACTCAAAGACAGCCAGACATTTTGGTTTCATGAAAACATTGCACCTAGTCAAGAGGCAGTTTTGGTGGCCAACCCTCAAAAAACACATTGAAAGCTACATTGCCAGCTTTCTGGTGTATGCTTTGGCAAAATGGCAGCAAGGAAAAACTCTGAGACTTCTTCAAACAGTAGCTGAGCCATCAGCACCTTGGAGAGAGATCTCTATAGACTTCATTGTGGAACTCCCTGAAAGTGCAAGAAATACAGTAATTTGGGTAATGACTGATTTATTCTCTAAGCAAGTGTATTTTATCTCTTGTCAACAGAGGGATAAGGTCTTTCAAATCTATTCCTGCTCTTATTTATAGACTACACGGAGCACCTCAATGCATCATTTCAGATGGTGGTGGTGGTGCAAATCAGGAGCCTTCCTGGACCTACTGGTCATTGACCAAGGACTAAATTCCAGTCATCACCCCCAAATGAAGGAGGTGTGTGAAGGAACAAACTCAGTATTGGAGCAATACCTTAGATGTTTTATTAGTTATCAACAAGATAATTGGACTGACCTCTTGCCATTTGCAGAAGTGACATACAATAACTCTGTACACAGCAATACAGATTTCACCCCCTTCCAAGTGGCTACTGGTCAAGACTTAAAACCTATGCCTGAACTCCCCGTTAATGACCCTGGGGTACCAACCTTAAAAGAATGCATGTCCAAACTACAAAACACCTGGCCCATAGTATGAAACACCCTCGCTGAAGCTTGCAATGCTTATTAAGCACAAACTGATGTAAAACGAACTGAGTCAAAACCTTTTGAAGTGTAAGACCATGTTATCTATCTACACATTATCTACAGTCACTTCAACCCTCTAAGAAATCGGGACCTAAATTTGTGGAGCCTTTCCCCATTAAACGCCTTATCAATCTTGTTATGGTGGAACTAGGCTTGCCAAAGTCACTTCACAGGGTCCATCTGTTTTTTCATTGCAGTTTATTAAAATCTGAGGTTTCTCTGCTGCTTAGGTCAGTTCCTCCTCCTGTCCCTGAACCATTAATGATAGAGGGGGAACAACACTTTGAGATGAAGGAGATTTTGGACTCTCACAAGCATTGGGGGAACCTTCAATATTTAGTGGAATGGAAGGACTTTCCTACCGGCTGGAATGAGTGGGTTGATCATCGACATGTTAGAGCCCCTAGATTAGTAAAATGTTTTCATAACCAATATCCTGACAGACCTAAATGATTGTTCTAATTTTCTTTTCTCTTCTATTTCTTGTTCAGGTTTAATCCCTCTCTTTTGAGCTGGCAGCATGTCAGGTCCCCTTTTTTGGGTGCCCTGCCATTCTGGTGGAGGGGGAAGAGGGATGCTCTGGGGAAGCATTCTGTGCATACTTTCACTTCTGCCATAACAGCATGGGAATTAGGGAGGGAGATCAGACTCCCACCCAGCTGGCTCCAGCCTGACTCCAAGGTCACTGCACCCTGAGGATGACCCGTTATGTGTCCTGTACCTCAGCGCTCTCAAAAAAAACCCTTGTGGCACTGTATTGGCTGCCAGTGGATTAGTCAGTGGGGCTTGGGTTTCAAAGTGGGAAGAATATCTAGGTGCTTTGAACGGGAATGTTAGATTCCATTTGACCTTACTGCAACCACTGTTTCTCAGTAAAAGTTCTTTTGATTAACCACAAGGAGTCAAGAGTTGTACTTTCCTGAGAGGGCCAGTTGGGGCAGGTCCTTACAGTCAGTGAACTAAATCAGTATTATTTTAAAAAGTCTTACATAAAAATCAATACTTGGCAACTTTTGGAAATTATCTTGGGGAGGCCATACTTGGTAGCAATAAGTAAACATTTTTTCTTAATTGTCCTATGGATCATTTAAAAAGAAAATTTTGGGAATTATTTGTTTCCTCTGCTTTTATTGTTTCGGAAACAGAAAAACACTTTAAAACCATTGGAAAATTATGTTTTCCTTTACTGTCTATCTCCAGGCTGATTTCATGCAAGAGGATGCTGACAGTAGAAATTCCTTTGTCTGGTCCAAGTTACCCTTTTGAAAACAGCGTATTTATTCTATTTTCCATACAGCATTTAGGCCTTGGCTTCCCCTTGGACTATTAGATATGTTAAATGAACTTAACTGTATCAGAAAGAAAGGAACTGAGGTTGTAGCATCTTGTGGTAGAAATCTAGTTTCAAATTTTTAAAAAAATGAATAGAAATATTTATCAGAGCTGCATTCCTCATCTTCCTAGCATTATTCCCACAGATTTGGGTTCCACTTTTTGGATCAACAAATGCTATCTTGCATGATCAACAGAACATCCGGGTTCAACTGGGCAATTTTCATGTCTGCATTTGTTGTGCCTTGCTGTTTTTCCTTCGGCCTTTTACGCAGGCACTTGCCATCTGTGTTAAAGTGGAAGGAGAGGCAGGCAACAGTGGGGGGCAGGGGGGGAGTGCTGCTGGTAGGACATGGCTGATGACTGCAGGCATTTCTCCCACATTTTCTCAAGTCTTGGGCAGTGCCCATTTGCTGCCACACTGTGTCATTGCTGGCACGGTCAAAAAGAGAAATACTTAACAACCAATGAAGCAGGAACATGTATCAGAGCTACACAATAGGCTGGTAAATATTTGTGATTTGGATTCACTGGATATTTTTATTTTTGTCTTTCTGATCATACAACAATTCTATCTCCACCCAAATATTTCTGAAAATATACAGGATCTGAAAGTACTAACTGATAACTGAAGGACATTCTGAGTTGGAAAAAGCTTTCTTGTTTCCTTCCAAGCAAAGGCAGGTTTTTGGGTTATTTTAAAATGTTCTCAAAAAAGACCAGAACTTGTCTGCCAACAACTGAGCTATTTGTTACTTGATTTAATTCATTTTTGTTTTCCTGTTTCCAAGTCAACAGCAATGAAAACAATTAGGCAAAAAAGAATCTTAATTATAGCATAAGATTTTGTGGATTGTAGTTTATCAAATACAGTAAGTGCTGAGTTTGTATTTTTCCCCCTAAAAGCTCTCTGCCTCACCACCATCATTAAAAAGCTATATGGACACTCATCTTACATCTAAAAACCAAGTTGTGGTCCATTAAAGCCCAGACCATCAGTATCTGAGTCTTCAAAATGCTACAAGATGTGATTGGTAGCACTTAACTTATTCCTTTGCTATTATCCTAAGAATTTCTGAAAGGAGGAAAGCTGATCCTGTCAGGACCCCTTAAATAGTTGTGCCTATGTATTCCTTTTCAGGGCCTGCCATTCTTTTGAGATCGGGCTGATTGGTTAGGGAAATGTATTCTCCCTACTCTGCTTTGCCCTCCCTCTGTGTGAAAGGAATGTGGCATGACAACATCTGTCTCATCTCCAGATGATGGAACCTAGGACTGTTGGTAAATGAAACCAAGGGAGACCTTGAAAAGGGCACTAAATCACTAGGTTCTCAAAACAATAGTACTTATGGATTGGCTGGATTTCAAACAGATGGTTGGACACTGGGGGGAGGAGACCTGAATGAGCTTTTTGATATAACCTTTTGTGCACTAAATCTTCAGACCTTGCTTTGCTGTCCTACTATCATTAACTCTCAATAAAAGTTCCTTTTGGAACAATCCCTGTTTCAAGAGTTCTGCTTTCTTGGGAGGTCTAATTGAGGCTAGGTCCTCACATAAAGCAAGGTCTGTAATAGTGCCCAACCCAGCGAGGCATCTGCCCTACCATGGGTGTATGTGCACAATATGTCTCTGCATGGCAATGAGATGGGAAAAGCCAGGACTGAGGATTGGAGTGAGTCAGCTACCCAGACTTGTCCCAAAGAAGGCACCTCTGGTTGTTGGGAGGAAGCCATTGAACGGGAAGACTCTATGAAACTGAGATGGTCGCTCAGTGTTGGGAAGAAAGAGGACTGGGAGGAAGGAGCCTAAAGGGTAACCTTCACCCAGGGAGTCCAGAAAAAGACTTGGAACAAAAAGATGAAGATATGGACAAGCAGTTGGACCACATGGAGGGGATCCTGAAGTGAGCCATGTAGTATATGGTGGAAGCTTTTGAGGACCAGAAAAGGAGGAAGAACTAATTGAGGAAGTTGAGTGTGGAGAAGGAGAAACTGCAATTACCAAGACAGCGGGGTGTGTGTGTGTGTGTGTGTGTGTGTGTGTGTGTGTGGTAGTGACGGGCTCAATGGAGAGGGTGGCAGCTACCCAAGAGTGCAACAGCAAGCAGCCCCCTGGAGATACCAGCCCCCCATGACTGCCCAGAGGCAAGACTCCCACAAACAAGCTGAAACTGGTTCTGTTGGGAGTGAAGTTTGATGGGGACCCTCAACAGTTGGGGTTGTTTCTGACTCACATTCTTACATACATGTAAGTGCATGGGAGGACCCTGTCCAATGATCCCTAGCCTTGGAAGGGACTGTGACCAGGTTGTCACTGCACGTTTTTTTTGTTCGTCAGAAAAGTTCATTTCTAACTGTATTCTTCCCCTGCTCTCTGCACCTGTTATGATAACCTATCTGGTAACCATAGTGAACCTCATGTGTTTTGGTTTTAAACTGCTATGTGCGCATGTCTAGAAAAAGTTTCTCACAGTTATTCTTTATTGTCCTTTACCACCTTTTGCTGTTACTCTCTGTTATGTTAGGATGTAGTCAGCTAGCTCTCTTTATCACATATATTTAGTTTGTATATTTTTGTAATTAAAAGGTATTTAGTAAGATGATGCGTCGTGTTTTATTTCCTTCCTTCATGCACATCATGCATTCTCTGAGACACGATCCTTCGCCCTCTACTAAGGTGATTTTTACCTTAACACAGGTGGATGGTGACCCTACACAACTGTGATGCTCCTGAGCTCTGGAACTTTAATATATTCATGACAGTGCTGAGGTGCCAGTTTGAAGATAACCTGGCAGACTGGCAGACCGAGGACTGCATAAAAATGGAGAAAAAGGGGCATCGACCAGTGGCTGCATATACAGAGTTCTGCAACTTAGCATGCCACCTCAACTGGCCCAAAGACATCCTGGTAAACTGTTTCCACGATGGGCTAAGTACAACACTTAAGTGGCCCATAGAGCACCTGCACACTTATATGACTGGTGTGTCCTGGCTGAAGAAGTGGAAATTGACCAGACCTGGAACCAGTACTGCCCTGGGATACCAGGAAAATGAAGTCAACCCAAAAGAAAGGGAGAAGCAAGTAAACCCTCCATGAACCAGACATGATCAATTGCCTGCATGTGGCAAGGAAGGCCATCATGCAGTAGAATGCCATAGCAAAACTGCAACCAAGAAAATGGTTCATCACTCTGGGGGGGAGGGGAGCCGGGTAAGTCTGCTCAATGCTTGAAATATACAGCCCTGAAAACCACCAAGATCGTGGAGCTCCCTTGAACCCCAAAGGTGGAGGGTAGAGCTCCAACCCCACTAAGGATGAATCAGTGGCATTGGAATGTGACTAAAATGACGATCCCTTGGTAAGTGGGCTGATTGACCCCATAACCATGCCCATAGAACTATTGGTTCCAGGCACAGGCAGGAAAATGGCCCTCATTGCATTGCTGGACTCAGGGTGCACCCGATGCCTAATAAGCCCAAACCTAGTTGGGAAACTGAGGGTTCCCCTAAGGAGACTCAAAGACCCAATCACTTTTTGTGAGGGGACATCCTAGCAAGCTTTACCACCAAGCCTTTGTTGCTAACCATGCGAAGCCACTCAGAGACTTTAGCTTTCATCATGGATCCCAGCATGGAATGGCCTCTCGTTTTGGGGCTGACCTGGTTAAAGAATTGGAATCCCCTAATCAATTGGAGAGAGAGGTGATTAAAGTTCCCAAAGAAGAGAATCCTTCCCCAGGGCATGGGTGATAGCAAAGTAGTGGGCTCGGAGTGGGAGTTAGTGTTGGTGCTGAGTGAGCAAGACCTGCAGAGCATTCCAAGAGAATACTGTGATCTGGGTAAGGTTTTCCACTGAAGAAGAGGTTGGACAAGCTCACTGACCTACAGACTGTACAATTGAGATCATCCCAGGGGCCAAGCTACCAAAACTGAAGTTATATTCCTTGACTCCCAGGGAGTTACATGAACTATACATGTTCATTTATAAGAACTTGGCCCAGGGGTTCATCCAGCTGACTAGACCCTGGGTGGCAGCCCCTGTTCTATTTAAGGAGAAAAAGAATGGGTCTCTTTGTCTATACATTGATTATAGATGTTTGAACACCAATGTCAGTGGAGACATGCCCTTGCTGTTCATGAGAGACATGCTGGCTCACCTGTCAAAGGGGATTTTTTTTTTTCAGAGTTGGACCTACGGGAGGCTTACTATCATATCAGAATCAAGGAAGGGGATGAAAGGAAAACTGCTTTCAACTGCCCCCTGGAGCACCAGCGGTGTTCATGCAGCTGATCGATGAGGTTTTCCATGAGCACCTGTATAAGGGGTTTTTGGTGTACTTGGACAATATCTTGATCTACACCAAGACCAAGGCAGAGCATTTGAAACTGGTTAGAGCGGTCTTAAAGAAACTCCGCTCTGCCAAACGTTATGCCAAACTCTCAAAGTGTGAATTTTATAAGGACAAAATTGACTATTTGGGCTATCGCATTTCACATGAGGGTGTGGAGATAGATCCAGAGAACATGCGGGGTGTCCTGGACTAGGCATCTTCCCACACCAGGAAACAGTTACAAAGTTTTCTGGGTTTTGCCAATTTTTACAGGCAATTTATCCCCTTGTTTGCAAGCTTGTGCTCCCCATTACAAATGTGTTGAAAATTAAGGCAGAAAGTAAACCAAAGCTTAGCCAACTGTTAAAATGGACTGCAGAATGTCAAGCTGCATTCAAAAAACTTAAGAGACTTTTTTCTTCAGAGCAAATGCTGAGGCACCTGGACCTAGAAAACCCATTTGTGATGCTAGTGATGTGGCCATAGATGTAGTACTGCTTTAGAAGAACAAGGAGGGTCAGTTGTAGCCCTACACTTACACATCTAAGAAATTAACTGAGACTGAAAAGCAGTGGGCTGCTTGGGACAAGGAAGCTTATGTGGTACGATGGGCCCTCCTAAATTGTAGGCATTTTTTAGAGGGGAGTAAAATCCCTTTCAGGTCTGGACTGATCACAAGAATCTTGAAGCACTAAAAATTCCTAGGAAGCTGTCTCCGAAATAGGCATGCTGGAAACCAATTTAACTTTTCCATCCACTATTTGCCACAGGAACATTTATTTCTAGCAGATGCTTTGTCGAGAATGCTGCAATATAACAGTGTGAAGTCAGGACTGGTTAAGCCTCTATTTTTCCCACACCAGCTGGCAACCCCAGTCACAACAAGAGCACAGACTAAAAGCTCTCTGCTGATTGATAACGAAGTGGTCAGGGACTTCAAAAAGATGCTAGAGAATGATGAGTGGTTTCGGGCCCAAAAAAACCTCTACTCAGTGCAAGACAATCTAGCCTGGGTCGGGGGGAAGCTATACTTTCCTGAGAATCAGTGACTAAATATCATGCATGTGTGCCACAATTCAAAGTTAGCGGGTCACTTTGTGAAAAACCCCATTTACTTAAAAGACAATTTGGGTGGCCTTCCTTAAAAAAAAAGACATTGAAAGTTATATAGCTAGTTGCCATATTTGTGCAGTGGCTAAACAAAGGCAAGGGAAAATGTCAAGACTCCTACAGCTGGTGGCGAGCCCTTCAGCACCCTGGAGAGATATTTCTATGGACTTTAGTGTGAAGCTCCCCAAAAGCATTTGGGTCATTACTGATTTGATCTCCAAACAGGCCCATTTTATTCTGTATCAGAAGATCCCTACTGCAAAAACTTTGGCTAAATTGTTTGTGCAACATATCTATCAGCTACTTGGGGCCCCATGACATATAATATCAGATAGGGGTGTCCAATTCACCTGTAAGTTCTGGAAACCCCTTCTGGATCTTCTGGGTTCTGATCAAGGACTGCCATCTAGTCATCATCCTCAAACAAATGGGGGGACAGTTTGAATGAACTCTGTTCTAGAATAATACCTTAGATGCTTTATTAATTATCAACAAGGGGTCGGCAACCTGAAACAGTGAAAGAGCCACTTGGAACCAGTTCTCTCACAAAAGAAAAAACTGGGAGCCACAAAAAAGGACGCACATGCGTGTACATGCGCAAAACAAGAGGCACATGTGTGTACATGCACAAAACAAGGAGACATGCAGCCGCCCTGCCCCCTCCACTCTCATTCACTCGCTTTTGCTTGGAAAAGCTTCTCTTTCACTCTCTCATTCACTCACTTTTGGTCTAAAAAGCCTCTTTCATGCTCTCATTCACTCACACTGCTCAAAAAACGTTTCTCTCTCGCTCTCATTCACTCACCAACTCAAAAGGCCAGCCGCAGCACCTCCATTGACTTCCATGGGGACACTTGGCAATTAAAACCACTCCCGCTACTGCTGCTAACTTTTTCACTTGCTGCTTGGTTCCAATTTAACCCGCAGAAACAAATCCCCGTGCAGCAGCGAGCCCCAAGGAGTGGGGTGGCCCAGTGCACTCACTGAGACACTGGAGCAAGATTGCCCCCAACAATCTGAACACGAGATCAGTGTTTCTCAGCCCGCTCTGATCTCGCGCTCCTTACTGTCTCCCTCTCTTTGTTTCAGTTTGCTTTCTGCATTTGGGACGAAGACTCGAGATTCGTTGTTTCTCCGGGCGCACTGATCAGTGCGTGCGGAGAAATGCCCATTCCTTCTGCTGAGCCATCTCAGTTGCTTGCATTGCAGAAGGCAAGCATTTGGAACGAAGACACGAGATTCAGTGTTTCTCCGCACCCGCTGATCAGCGCATGCAGAGAAATGCCCATTCCCTCTGCTGAGCCATCCCAGTTATTTCCCTGGAGCACCTCCATATCTCGCAAGGTTGCATAGGGAATCCGCGTTTCTCAACACCCGCTGATCAGCAGGAGCGGAGAAATGGCCATTCCCTCTGTTGAGCCATCCCAGTTGCTTGCGTTGTAGAAGGTAAGTATTTGGGATGAAGACTCGAGATTCGGCGTTTCTCAGCCTGCGCTGATCTCGTCCTCCTTACAGTCCATGTGTACAGCCGTCTCTTGGGTTGTTGGAAAAGAGTGTTTTCTATGACCATTGTATTCTCTTGACAAAATTCTATCAGCCTGTGCCCTGCTTCATTTTGTACTCCAAGGTCAAACTTGCCTGTTATTCCGGTAATCCGGTAATCTTTTGGCTTCCTACTTTAGCATTCCAATCCCCCATGATGATAAGGACATCATTTTTTGGTGTTAGTTCTATAAGGTGCTGTAGGGCTTCATAAAGGTAAAGGTAAAGGTTCCCCTGCACATGCGTGCTAGTCGTTTCCGACTCTAGGGGCCGGTGCTCATCTCCGTTTCAAAGCCAAAGAGCCAGTGCTTGTCTGAGGACGTCTCTGTGGTCATGTGGCCAGCATGACTAGACGCCAAAGGTGCATGGAATGCTGTTACCTTCCCACTGTAGTGGTCCCTATTTTTCTACTTGCATTTTTACGTGCTTTCGAACTGCTAGGTTGGCAGAAGCTGGGACGAGTAACAGGCGCTCATTCTGTTAACGCAGCACTCGGGATTCTACCCGCCAAACTGCCGATCTTCTGATCAACAAGCTCAGCGTCCTAACCCACTGAGCCACCACGTCTTCATAGAACTAGTCAATTTCATCCTCTTCAGCACCGGTGGTTGGGGCATAGACTTGGACTACTGT
>JAKJMR010000694.1:86847-128039 GCA_024449315.1 Daboia siamensis
ACCACCAGATACATCCACAGCCGAGTGTCCTTTCGGCTTTGGCCCAGTCGCTTCATTCTTTCTGGCGCTACTAGTACTAGCCCTCTGCTCTTCTTCAGTAGCATATTGGATGTTTTCTGACCTGAGGGGCTCATCTTCCAGCGTCATATTTTTTTTCCTTTTGGTACTGTACATGGGGTTTTCATGGCAAAGATACTGGAGTGGTTTGCCATTTCCTTCTCCAGTGGATCACGTTTTGTCAGAACTCTCTGCTATGACCTGTCCATCTTGGGTGGCCCTGCACAGCATAGCTCACAGCTTCATTGAATTACGCAAGCCCCTTCACCATGACAAGGCAATAATCCATGAAGGGGACATATATTATTTCATTTATTATTTATTTAGCATATGATATAGCATATGGATAAAGTAACAAAATTATATAGAAGGAGCACATAATACTATGGTAGGTGTCAGAACCCCCTCCAATCCACATCTTAGGAAAGAAAAACTGTTGGAGACAAGATAGTCCAGCAGGAACTTTTACTAAAACATGGATGACAGAGGATATAATAGACAGGATCTGGAAACTGTCTCACAGATCTATGCTTTTAAAGTGTCCCTGAGTAAAAACCCCACCCCTTAGTCCATTTGGTCAGTCCCGGATCAGTCAAGTTTCAGGTGTCAAAACCTTTGTGGGAAAAGAGAACCACCAGTATATTTGCAACATTATTACTTCCTCCCCTTCACATTCTATTCAGAGATACAAACCAGATACAAACTTTCTTTGTTCTTTGTAGTTCAGAGGGTTTCTTCCCTGGTCTTTTGTGATGGCCTCCAGGCAGGCTGAACAAGCAAACCTTGCATCTAAGGGATAGAGATTGGCAATTAACAACCCTGTCTTCTGTTTCCCTCCTTGGGAATGGCAGAATCCAGTAAGGGGGTGAGATTTGGGTTTTGCACAGGGAGGGAGTTAGAAATGAGATAAAAATGGATTCTGACAGTAGGCATATAATAGAAATATGTAGTCAATTTTGTAGGGTTTGAGGGATTCAAGAAATTATATATTAATTATAGGTACATTTTAAAATATGTTGATTCATAAGAATAGAATAAGTGTTTTATATATTAATATGTAGGCCATTTATCCAATTAAGACAGGGTGAATGATACAATACAGATCACTAGGGATCCAGTCAAGACCAAGCCGACCGGCTTCCTGTACTAAACCATGTTGCTCCACCAGTGTGACAATGACAAGATGCACTTCTCAGAGTGTACAAAAAACTGTGGATAACCTACAACTGCCAGTACACTCTGATATGCCATACTTATCAGTTGGAAGGAACCCCCCACCCTCCGCCCCACTGATATTGGCACAGCAGTGGCATAACACTGAGTTTGATGTAAATTCCTGTTTGCATATAGTCAGAAATAGGTAGGAGCTTAATGGTGCCCAGCAACATCCAGCATGTTTTCTCCTCTTTGGCAAAACCTACCCAAGCCCTGCTGGAGACCCCACTCATTTCTTAATGGTGTTTCCTTGTTTCCTCTTCCCCACCCCTACCATCTCCAATGGTCTCCTGGAGCTCCTGCATTTCCTAAGAGTGGCATGGTCAGTGTTTCAATTTTGGCAATGTTTTCCTGCAGATTGAATCATTTCATCTGCACTGTAGAAAGGTGCTCTTGGCCAAGCAGATTCTGCATATGGTTTCCATTAGAGCAGAACATTTATTCCTTTATGCTTTATAAAGAACGTACATCTACCCACTACCAATGTGCTAACATAGTCTTCAAGAAGCAGTGATGGAGTTGGGGAAAAGAGTCTCTCTGATCACTCACAGTCCTGTTGCCACAAAGGGCCACTTTAGTTGCGTCACCTGCCTGCCAAAATGGAACACACACCCCTTATCCCTCCATGTTCCTACCCTTTCAGCCGAGAAGGAACTGGAGAAAACATGATCAGAAGCTATAAATTGTTTCTCCTGCTTTCTTTCAATTTTAATGTTGGGTCTTCATGGCTACTACTACTACTGTATTGTTGCCACTTGTCTTTCCTTCTGGAGCCCAACTTGGGGTAGAAAGCACTTACTCCCAATGTTCAACCACAAGAACTCCTGAGAGGTTGAGCAGAGAACAAAAGCTGTGCCAGCCTGTCCAAATACTTTTAACCAATACTGCAAACCAGTGGCATGGAGAAAGAAGACATTTCCCCTCCTTCCTTGCTTCAACATAGGAGGAGTAGGGAGCATCTAATCCAGTTTCAGTGTGATTTCACAAACATGTGCTGCAACCTGCTTTAAGAGCCTAATGTTCAGTATGTCTCTGGACATAAACCTATTTTCAGCTGATACACAAAGCAGAGCAAGGGCAGAAGCAGAACAGAAGAGAACAACAGAGTTGGAAGGGACATTGGAGGTCTTCCAGTCCAACCCTCTACTCAAGCAGGAGACCCTCTATCATTCCAGAGTCAAACCTCTTCTTAAAAACCTCAGATGGAGCACCCACAACTTCAGGAGGCAAGCCATTCCGCTGATTAACTTTAAAGAGCCTTAAAAAGAACTTTAAAAACATTTTAAAGAGAGTCGGCTTTTGCCTTCAGCAGAGAATCAATATTAAAACATTCCAGTGGATTTGCTCTCTGGCTCAAGAGAAGCTGCACAAGACCCACGTGACGGATGAGTCTCCACCAACAGTCCCAGCCCAGGAAAGGGGGCTAGTAGACAGGAAAATGCTGCTTAGGTCTGAGGCAGACACACAGGTGATTTTATTTCCTTTCTAGCCATTTTTAGAGTCAGTGTCTAGATGCCAGGGCTTTTTTTCTCATAGAACACTCAGAACGGAGTTCTGGCACCTTTTTCGGATGGAACCTTGTAGGGTAGGCAAGGTGGGTTGTATGACATGTGTGAGTTCCGGCACCTTTTTCTTTTACAAAAAAGCACTGCTAGATGCTCAAGTAAAAATCAGAACATCCCTGATGGAGTTCATCTGGCACTCAAAAGGGGACTGAATGTTTCCAAGAAATTGAATGTGTGCAGAGGCGCACTCAATACATAACAGTTCTTCAACGTGACTAGTGATGTCCTGCCAGAAACAGATCATGGAAAGCTGCCATTGGCTTCTGGGGTCCTCGAGGCACAACTGACAGGTGAGCTTTGTCTTCATGGGCCGCTAGCTGCACAAGCCGAGTGAGACATTTCCAGCTGGTAGTCCTTTCCAGTCACAGCAACTTTGAAGTACGGCATCAAGACAGCATTGAAAACAACATGCCATCATTGTTTCTGCCCTGAGATGATTGGGGACTTTTCTGGCTGGGCTCAGTTAATGCTCTGTTTGTTTTTCTTGGTTATTGAGTGCGATTTCCATTCTCCCATTCTGCTAGTATTGCTCTCTCATAAGGATAGGAAACCTCATAATTTCAAATGTATCCAAAGTCCC
The DNA here is from genome assembly GCA_024449315.1 of Daboia siamensis. Lineage (NCBI taxonomy): Eukaryota > Metazoa > Chordata > Lepidosauria > Squamata > Viperidae > Daboia > Daboia siamensis. Next base: position 90,265 of record JAKJMR010000694.1, read on the forward strand.
CTATAATTATGGTTAAAAATAGTCTTCTTCAGTCTGAACACCCATAATCAGCCTGAAAACCTGGCCTGGCCTGGCTAGCTGGGGATTATGGGAGTTGAAGTTCACCAAAATAACCCCACCTACTCTTAGTTTAAAGAAATCAAATTTCCTTTCTCTATTGTTTTCTCCTCTGTGGTTTCTTGTGGTTTTTTTATCTCTTTGCTCTCTTCTTTTTCTAAACATTTTCTGGCAGCTCCAAAAGCAAAGCTCGACAAATAAGTTCTATCATAGGAAAAAAAACATCCTGTTTTCTTGATCTCTTGATGGAAGCAAACATAACCCAGACTACCTTATATAAGTGTTAGGGTTAGGGGGCAAAAACATGGAAGGACATTGGATGCAGGTGATTAGTGCATCATCTTCTCCCAGGTGGTCACTCTGGAGCACCAGGCAGATACTGCTGGAGTGACATGAGGCTTGGCTGCACTGAAGAGAGAGAGGCCACATTTTTCCAACATACCAAACCACATGTTAGCCAAGCACAACTATTCATCTATGCCCCCCAAAAAATAGATCAAAGTGGAACTGAATGCAATGGCCATCTTCACACAAATTGGCAGAATGATGGCTAGCTCCTTCAAGACAATATAATCTGAGATAACTGGCCCAGGGGCATCCACAGGTGTTTAACTCAGATACTAGACTAGGTAAAAATGGGGCTGTAGACGAGCATACACAGAGGGTGTCAAAAAAATCAAGATGGCACCTGCAATGATGCCAACAAAGGCCAGACTGGTTTTTATGTTGTAAGACCAGAGCTTTGATGATCTGGTTGCAGGCACCATCTTGATGTTTTTAACTCTCCCTGCAGCCCCCTTTTCACCTGGTCTATCTATGAGTTCGCTACCGCCTTCCTCCTAACCCAATTCAGCAACAAAAACAGCCTTCTCTGCCACCAAGAATGCAAGTGCAGCCCCTTCAGCAAAAGAGAATTAAAACTTTTTTAAAAACAGCACCCTGGAAAAAAAAAAAACAGAAGTCACTTTCCTAAGAGCAGGGCTTTTTTTCTCATAGAACGCCCAGAACGGAGTTCCGGCACCTTTTTTGGATGGAACCTTGTAGGGTAAGCAAGGCGGCTTGTATGACGTGTGTGAGTTGCAGCACCTTTTTTTTTTTTAACAAAAAAAGCACTGCCTAAGAGACAAGAACTTTGGAGAAAGTGTGAGGCCGATTTCAGCCTCAAGAGAACAGTGGGCTTGTAGATTTCTGAAGAGATGGAGGATTGGGGAGCAGGTTTTCTCATCAATGCCCTGCTTGGTCCTTCGTCCAACTTTGAAGTGGCCAGTTCTGGTTGTAACACTTTGGGCATCTTCTTGAGGTCTGCACAGCTGCCCAGAGATACTTCAGCTTGAGCTGATATTGCTTTTGAGTAGGAGAACTGGAGAGAGATGCGGCTGTCAGAACTCCTTGGTCATATGTGCATGGGAAAGAGGGAAGAGGGAAAGGCACTAGATAGTCCCCTTCCTGCCCCAAATTCTTAGGAATCCGCATAGATCTGCCAAGATCTGCCTCTGTGCTGAATGTGTGATCTCATCAAGACGTGCCCTTCGGCCAGCAGGCCCCCGGTGTAAAAACTCCGAGGTTTCCCTCCAATAAGCCAGAAATTATCTTCTTAGCTCTGCCTGCTCCTTCCAATAAAGACCCCCAGTTTTTACATAAATAAAGCCTCCCACACAGCTGGCAAAAGCCATTGGCAGACGATGGCATTACTTCCCCACAGAAGGCCTCAGATAGAGAACGCCTCAGTTTGCCAGCATATAATTTACAGGAAGAAGCCTTACTTAAAACATGTTGCCTTCCTTTTCTAAAAGCTACAGGCAAACCATGGTTTTTAAGCAGACTGAAAGCTGCTGCCCATCTCTTCGCCCTGTTGTTTTTTTAATCCCATTTATATCCCGCCCTTCTCCGAAGACTCAAGGCTGCTTACAATCTAAGAAGCACAAATCAATGTGCTTAGCAATAGCCTTCATTCTATGTATATGCCTGCTTATTAGGGCTTTCGGCCCTAATAAGCAGGTTTTGAAACCTATTTACAAAGACTGCAAATGCTATTTGTTGAGTGGCAAAAGGAGGATGAAGAAGGGCAGGGTGATGTCTCTGTAGAGTCACAGAACCGGGCCTCAATGAGGTTCTGCAAAGTTTCACTGGGAAGTGATAAATGCTCCAAATTCAACAAACAATGAGTCTTCACACCAAACAGCTTATAAATCTGAAAATCAAAGGAATATCTCAAGTTTCTCTTAAAATGGCCTTTTAATTTATTGCCTTGGTGGAGAAGAATCCGAGTTATGAAATTTAAGAAACCACTTAGCATTTTGTGTACCTTAACCCTTAGACAAACTGTTTAGATTTTCTTTTTGGACTAAGTTTCAGCTGAATTAATTGTGTTGGACTGTGATAAAAAAATTTTTCCAGCTTTAGAAAGTCATCCTTTTTGATGCTAAAGGAACATTTTCTTTTTATCTTTTTTTCAAAGGGGGAAGAATATTGCAGTGAAATTCTCATGGAAAGAGACCGCAGGGCAGTTTGGGCAGGAGCATCCAGTTTTCCTTCTGCCCAGCTGGCCACAGTCCTCTCAGCTTCCCAAACTTCAGCCTAATTACCAAAATCTCCTGCACCCTCTTCTTCTACCCTGAGGCTTTTTTTGGAAAGACTAATGGGAGAGACTCTCTCTGCAACCAGGGAGTTCTGGTCACCATGATACAAAAATGTTGAGATTCTAAAAAGAGTGGAGAGAAGAGCAACAAAGATGATTAGGGGGCTGAAGGCTAAAACATATGAAGAACGGTTGCAGGAACTGGGATTGTTAGTGGTCTAACAAAGAGAAGGATTAGGGGTGACATGATAGTGGTATTCCCAGTACCTAAGGGTCAATCTATTCTCCAAAGCATCTGAAAGCAGGTCAAGAAGTAACAGATAGAAACTTATCAGAGAGAGATCCAATCTAGATCTAAGGACATGGAAGACCAGCAAGAGGGCTCACACACATCCCATCCAACAACCAAACATGGCTCAAACACACCATCAAGAGGAATCTGAAACTCCCAACCAACCTGGAAACAAAGGGGAAAACAAGTCTTCTTTGTAGGAAAAGAAAACTGTTAAGAAAGTGAGGAGCAGATGTCAGCCTCACTGTCTAGGCTCACACAAGATGTTCAAATAATCTAAGGATCAGCAGCTTCATTTGCCCAGACAGTCAGCCCTCTTCAGCTTCATGTTTGCTTCTTTGGCTGAGCTTGTGGCGGGAATCCATCTTGTTTTGTTATGTTACAATTTTATATATTGTGTGAAATGGGCTATATTCAGTAACCAAGTTAAGCGTGATTTGCAAATGTAGCCTATGATTAAAATTCACATTTCTGACCAGCTTTTATAGTTGTAATTCCATGTAAACAGATTCTAGTCACTTTTTATCTAAAAAAGTTTATTCCAGTCCTATCTGTGCTTTGTTTTATAAAAGTTCAGCACTTTTTGATTGTCCAAATTGCCCCAGCGTGACTGCCTTCATCCTTTTCCAGGGTACTTGGACCCCCGGGTGGGAGAGGGATGGCTATATTCACCATGACAATCCTTTTTTGGAAAGTGTTCTCAAAATATGTTGTCAAATTCCAAATGTGACCTCCAGCCCCAGGAGGTCAGAGACTTTTGAGTTGGACACATCTTGCTATGGGAGCCCATGCAATTCTCCTCCATTTCCAGGATTTAGAAAGCCCTTGCTTGCCTCTGCCCAAGGATGCTACTGGTGCCTGCAGAGACACACCTCCCACCCGCTCCCCCAACTCCACCTCAAAGGCACTCTGATGAATACTTCCATTGCAACTATCTGGCAAAGTGTGCAGCTGGGTGATCCTCTTTCTGCCTGGTCTGAGTTTCTTGGTGATGATTTCTTGATACAGTGATTTCTTTGGAAAGCCTTGAAAGGAGCCTTGAGAAAGGGATCCATGTCTCCACCAGCTATGCTGATGAGAAGGAGATCTGCAGGATGGAGCTGTGTGCGTGTCTGGGTGGGTGGGGGGGTTCGTTGGCTTGGGGACCATGAGTTGGAGAAATGGCAATCTGGAACAGGAAGAGAGGAAGTTAATTGACATTTGAAGGTCTCCTTGAGGTCACAGTCACAGTGTCTTTTCCAGGGAGTCTGCCTTGGCTGACAGAATCCCTGGATGCCAGAGATGTTAAAGAAGGCAGGGATGGCCCTGTTTTGGAGTGGTGCAGGTTTCCTGGAGAGTAATCTAAGCAGAGTTCCACACCAAAGGGAAGAAGGCCAATTTTTATGCTGCCATTCGCTGCCTGCCTGCCTCTATTTCACTCAATTCCTGTAGGTTCTGAGTACAAGTGTCCTCAACTTATGACTACAATTGAGTCCAAAATTTATGTTGTTAAATGAGACTTTTGTTAAGTGAGTTGTCCCATTTTACGACACTTTTTCCACTATTGTTAAGTGAATCGCTGCAGTTGATAAGTCAGTAAACCTGTTGCTAAGTGAATCTGGCTTCACCAATGACTTTGCTTGTCAGAAGGTTGCAACTGTCATAAATATGAACCAGTTGCCAACCATCTGAATTTTGATCATGTGACCATACAAAAGTCAACATTCATAAGTCACTTTTTTTAGTTTCATTGTAATTTTGAATGGTCACTAAATGAACTGGTATAAGTTGAGGACTACCTGTAGTTTAGGAAACACAGAATCTATATGATAATAATGTAGAGTATTTTACTGTTTTACCATATTGTGGTTTTGTTAAGTAATTTCAACAGATGTCCTCTTGTCCCATTTGCCATTGGCCAATCTGCTCAGATATATGAATAAAAGCCCACCAACCAACATCCCCCTGCACCTGTCTTCAACAGGGAAGAGACCCAGGGCAGAAAACAACGTGCAGTCAAGAAGGCTCCACACTCATTTGCACTAATCAGGGGACCCTGAGGACACAGACAAACCTCCAAATGGGCCCAAGGACTCTCTAAAAGAATGCAAATGACCAGCTGTCTGCAAGCAGTATAATCCTTCCACTCCCCACCATCTAGTCAGAGCTGAAGAAGCTTCTTGGATGAGAAGCGAAATGTCTTAAAAGAAAAACAAGGAAGTCCAGTTGCCTCCAGAAAAAGAAGCTTTGGGATTACTTTCAACTTGAGCAGGTTTTGGAAGGGATTCATCTTTCAGAAAAGAAACATTATTTCAAAGTTATCAACCAGGCACTCAGCACTCAGAATGGTGAGTTCAAAACATGCTAGGAAACCATGAACAACCACAGCAGTTAAAAACTCGAACGATAACAGCAATATTTCAGCTGTGGGCCCCCTCCCTCTCTAAAGGCACCTTTGTCCAGCACACTTTTCTGCCAATAGAAAGCTAGATTCTTAGGGAGAAAGAACAGCTGAAGTCCTTGGGAATACTGAATACATTTAAGTCATCCAGGGAGATCCCATTCCTTCTTCTGCAGGTGGTAGAGTCCAAACACAAGTTGACCATCCGAAAGGGAATCACACATCAAGTGAGAATTTTGGTCCTCTCTTAATATCACTAGCACATTGCTAATATGGAACCTGCAGTTGAATATTTTCAACCTAACTTCTAAGAACGTTCACACAGATGTGTGAGGAGCTAGAATTAAAGAAGCACAAAATGCTGATAAAAGGGGCAATGCAAAGTGGCACAGCATTTTGTTGTCAGTGTGAATTTTCCCATGGCTAACAATAGAGTGATAACTCCCTTCCTAGTAACTGCCTCCCAGGGACCCCCATTTCCCCCCACCCCTAGTACTCCTTCAGTTATAACTCTTGACATGGCCACTGATTAGAACTGCTATGGGGCAGACCACAGTGCTTTTCCTGCACCATACAAGGGGAGAAATAAATGGCAGCTCTCCACAGGTTTCCTACAGAGAAAAGAGGAATGCAGAAGAAGAATGCAAAAAACATCTCTGAAGATGCCCTTCAAAGCAGCCAAGAGAGGGGAGGGGTCTGTAGCAGCACCAAGAGACAGAGACCACTCTTTTGACTTCAGATGGATTTTGTCATTGACTGAAGGCCAACCAGATAATATTTACTTACTTCCCCCTTGAGCATGATATATGCTTCTGCCTGTATTGGCACATGAGCTCCAGGAGTGACAGGCAGAGCTGAAGGGGCTCCAGGGCCATAATCAAACTGGTCGTCTCAGGGTTTCCTAAGATTAGGGATGGTGCTAGTTCCTAGAAATGCCCATCCAGTGTGGTCAGTTAACTCCCAGTAGAGATGTGTGATTGCTTCTCCATTCTTGAGCCATTTCTGGCTCCTTCCTGGCATTGCTCTTTGGCCTGATAACTTCCAGCATATCTTCACCACACTTGGCAGTTTATTGACAATACATCAGATGTGTGCTGGCTGGGGAATTCTGGGATTTGAAGTGCTCGCATCTTCAAGCAGCCCAGGTTGAGAAACACTGCTCTCATTCCCTAATGCCCAACTCATTTTCTCAAACAGTGCTGCCTCAAGGGGAGGCAGCACTGGTTGGGAAGAGCGCACTAATGTTTGCATGCAGCGAATACTTGTACAGTACAAAGACCAGATGGTTATTTCCTAGACCCTGTGAAGGCCTCCCTGACCAGTCTCTGAGCATGACAGACAATGGCTGTATATGCACATATCTTGTGTGTGCAGATGGAGCCTCCCCCAGAGGCCAGCCTGTTATGCGTTCACTGTCCAGTTAGCATGTTAAGTGAAATCAGGAGGAGAAGGTGAAAAAACAGGGACACCAAAGAATTTGTAGGAACCAAGCACAAAATCCAAAAATTGGAGCTCAAATCAACCCTACAAAATTAACAGGGCTTTCAGCCGATCCTCCGTAGGACTTGTTTAAGAACAAGCATACCAGTGATAAACAGAAGAGAAGAAAAACTAGCTAGAAAAAATGAAATGTAGAAGAAGGAATGCAAAGTGGGTCTCCAGATGGGACAGAGTTTGCTGGTCCAGACAGAGGGGAGAACCAGCTTCTGCCTCTAGGAAGGAGAACAATGTTGCCAACTCCCCATCCCATCTCCTTGTCCAGGTCCTTACCTTGCTCCACTACAGGAGAAGCTAGGCTCTCACAGCCTCCTTGTGATGCCCCTGTGGCAGGCTAGCTGTCTGCAGGGAAGTCATCCTGGGAGCTGGTGGTTGGGACTTCTGCTGCCAGCATGTTATCCACAGCCTCCTGACCCTCTAGACAGAGGAAAAAAAGGAGCCCAGCCCCTGGGGAAAGCATCTCCCACTCCAGCTGTCCAGATGATCCTGTCAATCCTTGGACAGGAATGTGGGCAGACTGTCAGCTGGATTCCAGGCCTCAAGCTGGAGATTGGAGTGACTGGAGGAAACTCTCCTCGCCTGCCTAATTTTCCTTCCTATTAGCCAGGAGAGGAAGGAGCGGTGGGTGTACCAGCCAAGCAGCTCCTCCCCATGTTGCCTAAATAAGGAGTTTTACTCTTAGCAAGCTGTCCCAGACTTTATACTGGAAGCCCCACTGATTGCTCAGGATGAAAGACAGTTTTCCCCTACAAAAAGAGTGTGCAAAGTCTGACGTGGGGAGGCTGCAGCTAGAGGCACCCGGCAGTGCAGGGAAGGGCAGGAAAAGTGGAAGGAAGAGAGGGCGAAAGGAAAAGGGAAGAGGAGAGGCAGGAAATTGCTTGGAGCTGTGCCAAAGCAGTTTCAGAAACCTCAAGAGGGGCTGGAGAAAGACAGGAGCTTTTCTATGTGAAAGGTGCCACAGAGGCCACAGGTCTGCTTCGACCTTGAGCACCAGGCTCAGATCTTACAACTGCATGAGAGGCTGGACTGACTGGGAAGGCCACAGAAAAAGGAAATAAACCAAACTGGAGTTGAAAATGGGTTTTTAATAGCACAAATTCTGTTACTAAGAAAGACGTTTGAACCACAGTTCTTTTGTTCCTGTGCATTTATTGTAGATTTTGTAAAACAAAAATCCTTACTTGACTATCGTACTTTGAGTGAGATGCAGTGAGATGCAAATACAGCCCAATTTTATCAACAGCCTATTTGTCATGATGTACTACTTCTCCTCAAAGTTCAACCTGGCTCCCCTGCTCCATTTTTTTCTCCTTGATCCTACGAGATATCAAACTGGGTTATCAGGCAGTCATGGACCAGGAAGCTTTTGGCAGCTGGATTGAACCAGGGTCTCTCCAGCTCTAGTCCAACATCCTAACCATAATGGTATCTCGATATTCGCACCATGTAAGACCCAAAGATGCTTTTTCAAGAGGCAACTGGACTTTCTTGTTTTTCTTTGAAGATGTTTCATTTCTTATTCAAGAAGCTTGTTTAGCTCTGATTGGATGATGGGGAATGAAAGGATTTATATTCCTTGTAGACAGCTGGTCATTTGAATTCTTTTAGAGATAGCACCTGCAGCCCCATTTGCACATGTGCACAGGTGCGAAGGAGGCTGCTAGCACCAGGAGAGTGTGTGTGGCCCGTTTGCACATGCATGAACAGGGCCGCTATCCCCGGGCAGGTGTGTGTGGCCTGTTTGCACATGTGCGAACAGGGCCACTAGCACTGTGTGTGTGTGTGTATATGTGTGGCCTGTTTGCACATGTGTGAACAAGGCCACTAGCACTGTGTGTGTGTGTGTGTGTGTGTGTGGCCTGTTTGCACATGAGCAAACAGGGCCGCTAGCACCAGGTGGGTGTGCATGGCCCATTTGAGTATGCATGCACAGGGCAGCTAGTGCTGCGCCAGCACGCGCAGCACCATTTCCTTGTGCGCACACCAATTTGGAAGCTGCTCTCCTTCCCTCCAGGCTGTGAGCCCAGAAAGGTTGGAGACCTCTGTTGTAGACTGTAGATAGATGATGTCCTATCCCTCCCCCTCTGTTGAGAGAGGGCTGTTCAGTTTTGCCATAGATGGCCTCTTTGATTCCTCTTTCAAACTGGCAGTCCGCTCTGTCCAAAATGTGGACTTTGCTGTCTTCAAGAAAGTGGCCTTTAAATGCAGATGGACTGCTGAATCTTGTCCCAATGGGTTTGTTCTGCTATGTTTTGTGGCAACCACTACTGGATGCAGAATTCCAAGTACAGTCTTACTATTATGTATTGAAGTAAATTATATGGGCTGTTATAATTGAATAACGGCTGTGTTGTCTGAACTGCAAGTTTGCCTGTCTGCCAGTTTGCAAGCTTGTATTTTGGGTGGGAGAATTGCTTTAATTTCATTGGCTGCCGCCTATCAGTGGTCCATATAAATAGATATCAAGGCGACTGTTAGAGCCGCTTCTGTGTTAACCTAATAAACATTCTGTTACTTTCATCTTCACCTCATCAATGCCTCAAAGATCCCAGTATACAACAGTGGCGACGAAGATGGGATATGCTGCTAAGGAAGAGAGAGCCAGAAGTCACTAGGGGTAACACCAGGCATCAGTGACCTGGTAGGAACCACGTTCCCCCCTCTGCCTGCTAGCAAGCCATGCTGGAGGCATCCACATATTAAGGGACTCGTCGCTAGGATCGACATAGAAGTCCTTAGCAGCACAAGGCATTGAGAGCTCAGTAACAGCAAACCATGACCAAGGTCAGCAAGCTGTCAGAGTTTGACGTGTCACACCCAGAGAGGTGGAGCTTATATGTTTCATGAGTCGAGAACTATCTAAGAGCGAACCAAGTTAGTGAAGATGGCTTAAAGGCTGCAACGCTACTTTGCTCCAGCAACTCTAGAGTCAGTCACCTACACTGAGCTCAAGAGAAAACTCAAATAGCATTTCGAACCAAGGTTCTCCATCACTGCATGGAGACATGTGTTCGAACAAAGAGAACAGTAACCTGAAGAGTCAGCTGCCAAATTTGTGGCCGCACTACAACAGGCATCCAGGCTCTGCGACTTCATAGACCTAGAAGAAAGGCTTGGGGACCAACTGGTCTGCAGTTTGAGGAACAGGGACCTTCAGCAGAAGCTGTTTGCCAAGGAGACCTTGATGTTCCAGGATGCTTTGAAAGAGATAATGACAGAAGAGGCTGCCGGGGGAGCCATCAAAGCCTTACAGCCCCCCAAGAATATCCCTAGCCCAATAACTGTCCACCATGAAGACTCAGAAAGAGCAGATGACCTAGACATGGAAAATGAGGTTGACCAGAAAGAGCTTGAGAAGGCAGTTCCCTTCACTAGCTCCATGGGCTGTGGGGGCAGACATTGATGCTCTGAGTGCAGATTCTGTATGGCAGTGTGCTGAGCATGTGGCAAACAAGGCCACATCGCCATCGTTTGTAAAGTTCACCAGAGGGACTTTCTACAAGAATTCCCCAGGAAAGGTACAGGGGCCCTGGGGCAAAACAGAGTTGGATATTGCTCCAGCAGAAGGAGCATTTGTAGAACAGGAGACCATCACCCCCTTAAAGAAAAGCTTAGGCTTAAAGTCAAGCTTCAAGGAATTCCATCCTCAATGGAATTGGACACTGGGTCACCCTTGTCCTGTTTCTCAAAGAACATATAACCACATTTGCAGTTGCAGTGGCAAAAGAGCTAAACTCAAGGTATCAAATCTGGTGTTGATGGATTTTCAAAATTCCCACATAGTGGTTAAAGGAGAAGCTACGCTAAAGGTAAAATTCAAAGAGTTTGAGGGATCCCTCAGTGTTGTGGTAGTTGAGGGCCACCGTACAAGCCTCATCGTGTTAGACTGGTTTGATGCCCTGGCCATCCATGTGACTGGCATTAACAGAATGCAAGCAGCAGACCTGTCGTCAGTTTGCCAGGAATTTGCTGATGTTTTCAGCTCTAGCCTAGGAAAGTACAAGGGATCTCCAATTGCCCTCCACCTTGATCCAACTGTAACCCCAATCAGGATCAAGCCTTGCAAAGTGCCTTTTGCCCTTAAACCTAGATCGATGCAGAGTTAGATAAGTTGGTGCAACAAGGTGTGTTGCAGCCAGTAAATAGCAGTTTGTGGGAAACTTCCATTGTTACAACACTTAAACCCAATGGTGAAGTGTGCATATGCGTGGATTATAAGTGCACTATAAATAAAGCACTTCAGCAGCATGCATAACCAGTACCTGTAATCAGCCATATTTTGGCATCACTACAGGGAATTTGCATATTTGCCAAATTGGACCTGGCACGGGTGTACCAGCAACTGCCTATGGATGATGCCATGGCAGAAGCTCAAACAATAGTGACCCATAGGGGGGCATTCAGGGTTCATTGCCTGCAGTTTGGGGTCAGTGTGGCCCCAGGTCTTTTCCACAGTGTGATGGAGCACACGCTCAAAAACATTCCAGGTGTGTGCCCATATTTCAATGATGTCCTCATAGCTGGGGAGTCAGTAGAAATATTGGCTGAATGGCTCAAAGCCATCCTTCAGCATTTCCGTGAAGCGGGGCTGAAGCTCAAGAGGGAGAAATGTCAAATTGGTGTGAACTCCACAGAGTTCCTGGGGTTTCTCACTGATGCCACAGGCATACACCCCACTGACTCAAAGCTCGAAGCTATTCAGCAGGCTCCCCATCCAAAGTCAAAGGGGGAGCTAAAGGCATTTTTAGGGTTACTCAATTTCTGCCATACTTTCCTTACACATAAGGCTGAATTGGCAAAGCCCTTACACAGGCTCTTGGACAAGAGGGCACCATGGCAGTGGATGAGCATCCACGAGAAAAGTTTCAAGGCAGTCAAATCACTGCTGTCATCAAACTCCGTCTTAACACCTTTTAATGAGAAGCTGCCTATTAGGATTGTATGTGATGTGTCCCCATATGGAATGGGGGCCGTGTTGATCCATTTAATGGCTGATGGGAAGCAAGCTCCCATTGCTTTTTATTCAAGGACTCTGTCTCCAGCAGAACGCAACTATGCCCAAATAGATAAAGAGGCACTGGCCATAATGGCCAGCATCAAAAAATTTCATGATTTCCTTTATGGTTGCACATTCATGGTCTTTGTGGACCATAAGCCACTTCTGGGTCTGTTCACCATAGACAAACAAACCCCTCAGATCCTTTCTCCATGGTTGCTGAGGTGGCACATCTTTTTGTCAGCCTATAGTTACAGGCTAGTTCATAAACCAGTAGGGAAATGGGCCATACTGACGCACTCAGCAGGCTTCCCCTCCCTCCCTCAGAGCCAGACCCCACACCTGCTGCACACATCTTGGCAATCCAGGACCTGCCAGAGTCTCCCCTTCATGCAGGAGATGTGGCTACTGAAACAGCCTCTGACAAAATGCTCAGTTGTGTTTTGAACTGGGTGCTGAAGGGGTGGCCAGAAGCTAGTCTGGGGGCAGAATTTCATAGCTTCAGTAGAAGGAAGGATGAGCTGTCACCTTACAAAGGCTGCATTCTTTGGGGAAGTCGGGTCATAGTTTCAAAGTCTATGAGGACTAGAGTCTTAGAATCTCTGCATGAGGGACATCCTGGGATAGTCAGGATGAAGGCACTCGTGAGTAGCTACCTGGTGGCCAGGGTTGAATAAGGATATTGAGGTCCAAGTACAACATTGCCACATCTGCCAGCAATCCAGACCTGAGATGCCTCAAGCCCCACTACATTGCTGGGAAACCACCCAAACCCCATGGTCTAGAATCCATATAGACTATGAGGGACCATTCCAGGGACAACTGTTCCTCATTGTCGTGGACAGTCACTCTAAGTGGTTAGAGGTTGCACCTGTCCCTAATATGACTACTGCCAAGACCATCCAGGAACTGCACAGAATCTTTGCCACACATGACTTACCTGACATAATCGTTTCCAACAACAGGTCTTAATTTACTGCTGTGGAATTCCAGTCCTTTTTGAGGGCTAACATGATTAGGCATGCCACTTCAGCCCCCTTCCACCGGGCTTTGAACGGCCAAGCAGAGTGCACTAACCCCCTGCTCTTCAATGGGCTGCAACCCAGCAGAACTCAGATGGGAATGATGGCTAACTACAAAGATGGACCGTCTCCACCCAGACCGAGTTGCCTCAGTAAGGCCACACTTGGAATACTGCATCCAGTTTTGGTCACCACGATGTAAAAAAGATATTGAGATTCTAGAAAGAATACAGAGAAGAGCAACAAAGATAATTAGGGGGATGGAGGCTAAAATATATAAGGAACGGTTGCTGGAATTGGGTATGTCTAGTTTAATAAAGAGAAGGACGAGGGGTGACATGATAGCAGTGTTCCAATATCTCAGGGGTTGCCATAATAGCAGTGTTCCAATATGTCAGAGATTGCCACAGAGAAGAGGGAGTCAAGCTATTTTCCAAAGCACCTGAAGGCAGGACAAGAAGCAACGGATGGAAACTGACCAAAGAGAGAAGCAACCTAGAATTAAGGAGAAACTTCCTGACAGAACAATTAATCAGTGGAACAACCTGCCTCCAGAAGTTGTGAATGCTCCAACACTGAAAGTTTTTAAGAAGAGATTGGACAGCCATTTGTCTGAAATGGTATAGGGTTTTCTGCCTGAGCAGGGATTGAACTAGATGACCTCCAAGATCCCTTCCAACATTATTGTTATTGTTATTATCTTCCTTTTCTTTTTAGAAAAACACATAACTTTATTAATGTTTTAAAGGAAAAATGAAAAAACTAATGAACTAATAGAGAATTAAAAGGTCAGAATAAAAAAGAAAAGATAGAGGTGCAATAAAATAAAACAAAAACGCAAAAAAGATTAACTTTTGACAACAGATACAGATTAAATTAAAGTTCATCTCTTCCTCTACAATCACAATAAAGCCTCCACTTTTTATAATCTATAAAATAGATATTACATCATCAACTCCATATGTTCTAATTTCATTTTTCTTCTGCTTCCCCCCAAAAACAAAAGTCCAGAAGAAGCATCCATGGGTATTAAATCTGGCCAAGATCGTTTCTCTAATCAGAGCCATCAGTTCCACCATCTCAGCTGCTCCATCAGCTTTCACCACACTCTTCCTTCCAACATTGGGCTGCTGGAAAATACCATGTAGGTTTTTCAGACTTTTGTCCATCAGTTAGGACAAAAATGGTCTGAACTACCTTCAATATATGTATTCATATATGTATTTCAATACAATATTTTTTAGTTTTTTTTATGTCCACCAAAGATAGTAAAAATGGTGTTTACATTTCCAAGGTATGTTGGACACCATTTTTTCCTTCTAATCTGGATGTCCCACCAATAAGGTGTCCATCCACATCTTTGTGGTCCTTACAGGTAAAAGAAAACTCCCAGTTAGAAATGGAATTAGTTCTAAGTTTGTGGGATTTCATTTTGTTTTGCCAAGGAAAGAAGTCTGGGTGGGAAACAGAGAAACATTTTGTTTACAGAAGAAAACAAATTGAATATGTCTTATTGAATATGCCAGAAATTTTATAGAACTGGAGGCTTTCAGCCATTTGTACTCTGAGAAGATTGGAAGAGTTGGGAGTGTTCATCCAACAGAGATGAAATGCAGTTCCAATTAACCTTTGTCTCCTCTGCAGATAGATTCAATTTTAAGTAGCAAAAATAGAAACTCTTTTTTATTAGTTCAAAATTCATAAGAGGAGGCTGTGAAAACCTGAGCATGGATCTCCTTCACAGACCTGACCTTTTGCCTCTTGTATCTCCCCCTCCTCTTCCTCCCTCCCCCCTCCTCCTTCCCCTCCTCCTCCTCATCGCTCAGCCACCCATGGGTTTGCCCTATAATACCTCCTCAGTTACACTCCCCATCCTCTCCCTGCACTGCACCCATCTCCTCTCCCCTCCCCATCGCTTTCTTGGAGTCTCAACCACATATGCCCAGCACAAGGCATTTCCGGTTATTATCCTCTGAGTCACTACCCAACATTTCTTTCTTTTTGGACTTTGTTTGCTACAACAACATCTGGAAGAAGTTCAGCCTTCACTCAGCGGCAAGTGGGAGATCTGGAAATTAGGCTGGGTCCTTCATCCTCTGCCCTTCTAATGATCTCCTTGGTTATCTCCATCCCCACCCGCTCACATATAGAGTAACTAATTAATCTCTCTGACTTTCTTTCAGTCAACGGTTCTATACATGAATGAGCCTATTAGGGCAAAAGATTCATCCATGAAGGCCCCACACTAGAAATTGGGAGACAGTGATTCTAGTCTGGCTTTAGGCATGAAAGAAAGCTGGGTGACTTTTAGCCAATCACTATCAGTCCAGCCCACTTCACAGGGTTGTTGTTTTGGGGAAAATAGTGCAAGGAAGGAGCATTAGGCAGGTTCACCATTTTGAGTTGCTTATAAAACAATAAAAGCAGGATATAAATGAATACATAAAATCTGAAAAGAAACCATGGATGCCACTGAATGAGAAATGCCTCTTCTTGAAGTTACTTACTTGGATGTGAAAATCTGGATGGTTTGGTTCCACAAAGAGAAAGGCCACAGCTACAGCCACAGCAATGACAGCTAAGAAAATCTCTTTGAAAATTAGAGTAAATTAGAGTAACTAAACTACTGTGGCATAAATTCTCATGGGCTACATTCTGGGTCTCAATGGTTTGTAGCAAAGTCCAACAGAAATCAATGTCCCAAAGTAAAAGCGATAATTATAATGGAATAAGATGTTTCATAAGTTAAAAAAAACCTGATTTGAACATATGACCTAAGCATGCAAAAAAGTAAAAATTAATGTGGGCTAGATATTTCCCGATAGTATCTTGGAAAACTGGAGATGGAAGAAAGAGAAAGAAGTAAAGGAAATGAATGTGGAAGCAGAAAGAGAAAAAGTCCTGTATAAAAGTTTTAAGAGTTAGATTAATCTCCTAACAGAATGAAAGTGAACATAAGTAATGATGATGTAGAACTTTCTTGGGAAATAGTGAAAAGAATTATATATATGAATAATTGTTGCAAAAATGATGAAATCATGCATTGTATATTGTGTATTGAGAAGAAAAAATATTCACAAAGAATGTAATCAAAAAGATCTAGGAATATTTAAGACTTAGAAATCTTAGAGAAAGTGCAGAGTGATTTTGATCAAAATAAAAAAATATATTTTGGAACTGAATGAAGAGGGCTAAACAAAGCAGTAAAGTATATGGAAATAAAAATAAAAGTGATGAAATAATTTGGGATGAAACTGAAGTGAAGGATTGCTGGATGGATTTCACAGTAATACATCAAAGAGTGGAATTGAGATGAATACATTTGTGTCCAAGACAGCCTTGCTGAAAAGGAAGTCACAAATCACTGTGGGAGTATTGAAATGATGGCACTGCTATGAGTGCCTGTGACGAACATGAAACATGCTAAGGTACAGATATGCTTGGCTGATGGAAGATCGTATAACTTAACAGGTGTAAGATTGGCATCTATGCTTGACAATTTGCTATCTCTGTGCCATTTTTTCTTCCCTGTGCAAAGGAAAGGACCAGAAGCAAATACACAAATGGCAGGGGAGGCCTTTGAAAGGGTGAAAGAAATGAACAGCCTGTTTGCCAGGCCAGAGTGTGGGGGCCAAAGTTTTGCAGAGTCTTTTTGGTTATGGAGAAAGGTATGAAAGCGAGAAAAAACAAACCCTGATTGTATCTGTCAGCTGCCACCTCATGTTTTCTTGGGCTTCGCTGCTATGTAGTGACAGACTGAGATGAACTGTGAGGAGGGGGAATGAAGGGGGAAATGCTTCGGGAAAGGAAAGTGCTGTATCTCTTCGAGATGCTGCCTCAAGGCCATCCAGCTGGAAGAAGGAGAGAGCTGTACCCAAATTAGACTTGGACTGACATTTTGCCTGAACCTGATTGATTGCACTGGCGTGGGCTATGAAAAACACCTAAGAGAACTTGGGGATTTTGGCACCCAATTCTCAGCTTTGCAATACTGCAAAATCTCTAATAAAACTATACCTTGCTCAACAAATGAAGCCCACAATTGTTTTTATAAAGAGTTTCTAGCTGTGGGCAGTCTGACAGTATGCATCTTTATTCATTTTATGGTAAAATCAAAAGGGGACAGCTTTTTTATAAGAGATTTTATTTGAAGCCAGGAGCTTTTAAGAGTTGCAGCTGACCTCAGCTCCTCCTCAGGTCATATTCTAATGTTATCAACTTGAGTGGACTTTTTTCTTATTGAAGTTTGTATGGGATTGCAGTCTTAGACATGTGGATTATTAATGTTGGATTGAGCTGAAACATAAGTGCCAGCCAATTAGTATTTACAGCAAGCATCTCATGCAAGCTTCTGCCTTTAATAAAATCTGCTAGTTGGAAAAGAGGCTCGCAGACTTCTTCTGATCATTTGGCCACCGTAAGAGCATTGCCGTTCTTCTGAAATTTGAGAAGGGGTGGATAAAGTGCACAAAATTGAAATGTGGAGTATCTTATAAGAATATGTGGTTGAAAGATAATTTCTGATTCAGTTAAAAATGGTACATGATGAAGCTAAATTGTATGCTAGAATAAATAAATCAAATAAATCATTAACAAATGATTCAAAACTGAGCAATGAGTAAAAATAAATGTTTAATGTGTATATGGGTAAATGAACAAAGAAGGCTTGTGGGGAAACCAGGAGTGAGTTGACTGTAAATATAAATTTTGCAGAGATTTTTGAATGTACTTAATGCTGTGTTGGCTGAGAAACCAAGAGATTTGCAGAGAATTGTCAATAAATTGCATGGAACTGAAAGTTAATGTATCAAAGACCAAATTAATAGTCTTTAAACCAGGGGTCTTCAAACTCGGCCCTTTTATGACTCATGGACTTCAACTCCCATAATTCCTCAGCCAGCCTGGCTAAGAAATTCTGGGAGTTGAAGTCCATGAGTCATAAAAGGGCCAAGTTTGAAGACCTCTGCTTTAAACAGTGAAATGGGCTGAATAATTGCACATTATACATGAAGAGAAAACATAGAGAAAGTAGATGAATTTACTTACTATGTTTACTGAAGATAGGAACATAGATGGAAAAAAATTAAATCATGCATCTGCTAGTAGAAAAGGCATTGTATGTGTTCTGTAATGAAGAACGAAGGTTTGCCAAAAGCAAAAAGAAGGCAAATGTGGCTGTAAGTAAGAGCAGAATTCTGGTCACTTTGTTTCATGGGAGTGAAGGTTGGATCCCAGGGAACCTGAGAAGTGGATATCAGTTCTGAATGGTATAAATTCAAAGAGGGCAGAATTTGATTTAGTGATGCCAGGTCGCATCTAATGCGAGCCAAAATTCAGTTAGTGCTAGCCTAAGCACATGGGGGGACCTGAGACAAGCACTTGTGCAGCTGTGCCATTGCACTTTTAGACCTTCCATGTGCAAAATATGGAAAGGGAAGGCTACATTGGAGGAGAGCTCAACAAGGAAGAGGCTCATTCTGAAGAACCACAGCAGGAAGGAGGAGGAGAGAGTGGAGATGCTTTGGATATGGGATTTTCTTCTATTACCGTTAGTCCTCCACTTACAGACAGGGTTGAGGCCAAAATTCCCATTGCTAAGGGAGACAGTTGTTAAGTGAGTTTTGCCCTATTTTATGACCTTTCTTAAGTGAATCACTGCAGATGTTAAGTTAGAAATATGATTGTTGTGAATCTGGCTTCTCCACTGACATTGCTTGTCAGAAGATCACAAAAGGAGATCACATGACCCCAGGCACCACGACTGTCATAAATATGAGTCAGTTGCCAAGAGTCTGAATTTTGATCACATGATCATGGGGTTGCTGCAATGGTTGCATTTGTGAAACCTGGTCATGTCACTTTTTCTAGTGATGTTGTAATTTCGAACAGTCACTAAATGAACTATTGTAAGTCAAGGACTATCTGTACTATTATACATTTAATAAAAGTATAACATTTATGTTTTTAAAAATTAATTATGTATTTCCATCAAGTGTGATCCAAGTACCCTCTTTTCCTCAGAACTGCCACTTCAACTAGTACAGCCATTTTGTGGGGTTCATTATCTTCACCCCTGAAGACCTTCCTGAATGGGTGTCTGGTAGCAAGAAGAGGGACCAAGTGGGGCTGGAGGGTTTCAACAATGAATGCCCAGCAGGAAGAAATACTTTGTGGAGTCAGGGAGAATTAAATTGAAAAGCAAATAGAAAACAAGACTAAGAAAATCGTGGTTGGAGGGAGCTAGAGGCCCTCAAAAGTAATTAGGGAAATATAAAGAGCAAACTTCACTGCGCAAGGCCTGGGGAGGGTGAGGAAGCAAAGAAGGTACGGTGAAGAAGAGACAATCTTGACAGTATCAATATCTACATTTCGTTTCCTTTTCTTTTTGATGTACTTAATTCCTTTTTGCTTATTAGGATTTACAGTATATATCGCTTCACTCCAGCAGGCCTTTCAGTTCTTGGCTTATTACAGGTAGTCCTCAACTTACAACCACAACTGAGCCCCAAATTTCTGTTGCTAAATGAAACAGTTATTAAGTGACTTTTGCCCCATTTTATGAACTTTCTTGCCCCAGTTGTTAAGTGAATCAGTGCAGTAAAAGAAAAAGAAAAATACTCAATTCAAATAGCCTTAACAGGTAGTACTAATATATAAAATATACTCATGTTTGAATTTTTGCACAGATGGAAAATGTTATTTTTATGATGTACTGCCAATAATTACTTAGCAGCTCTGGAATTCCAAAACCCTCCCATCTTAACTCCTTCTCCTCCCTCCATCATCCATCTGGGAAATAATTAAAGCCTTCATTCCACTCTAGGCAGGGATCACTCTGCCAAGATTGAGCTGTGTGGCCTTTTTTAGCTCAAAGACCCTTTCCTGGTTTTGCTGTAAAGCGAAGAGAACAACTGTATCATACAATGAACTACTTACTTGGTTGACATGTTGATATTTGTTAAACATCTTCCAAAAGGTCCTTGAATTAGTCCCAACATTAAATGACAAAGGTGGATGTCTTCTTCTCCACAATCCAGTTACTTCTGTTGGATAGCAAGATGGGTGGGATATAAATTTAATAAATAAATAATTTTATGCCATGGATTTTTCAGGCAAGCTGAACTGTAACTCTCATCTAGCATTTTGCCTATTGAATGGGGAAGACAGGAGACTTGGTCTAATATATCCAGGAAGTAAGCAACTGAAAGACTACAGATTCTCCTTTCACCCCTGAAGCTAAGCTGCAAAGTAAAGGGTCACATTACTAACTTTCCCACTCCAGAAGGGCCTTAAAGGGGATGCTCTGGGCCACACATTTTGCACGATGACCTGGGGAGGGAGAGAGAGAGGCTGGAATAGAAAGAACAAGGAAAATAGCTAAGACAACTGCTGAACACATTTTAAATGAAACCAGGGCTCTGTAAATAGAATGATAATTTTACCTTTAGATAATCACTGTATCTCCCTGCTACATGGTCAAATGCAGGATATTCAAAAGGAGATCACAACAAACATGAACAAAAAGTCATAATTAATACATCTTAAAAGAAACTCTCAGAATAAGAACCATCCAGTTTCTTGCTAAACAGGATACTCTCACCCTGGGGCTCTTCCAGGTGCACATCCCTATGAAAAACTTTCTGATGTCTTTGTTGAGAAGAGAAGGAAGATGGCTTCCCTTGACTGGGGAGGGAAGGGCAGGCCAAAAGGACCTGTCCCATTGCTGCTCTCGGCTTTAGGGGCACCTAGAGCTGCTCTGTCTGATTTACAATCCCAAAGTCTAAGATGAACAAGAGAAGGAAATGCAATCTGCAAAACAAAAGGAGAAAGAGCCCAGTGGGTGCAAAGAATCTCTTTGGGCAATGAGGGAGGTGGAGCAGCCAGCTCCTGAGTCACAAGGGCCTGTGGTAATGGAAGAGAAAGGATGTAGGCTGATGACTCTTTTATAGAGTTTATGATAACTTGTTTATTGCAATGTACATGGACTGTGTAATGCCTGTGGCAACAGAAGAGTAGGGACCTCTGCATTTTATGCCTCCAATGCACAGCGATTCAACACATGTCTCCCCTTACATGGTGGAGTTCCTTTTACAAAATGTAACTTTCTGCTTGCAAAGACACCCCTGGGAGAAGCCTCTATCTTCACTCATTGGCTAACCATTGGTGTGTCTGTCTCTCTCTCTGTGTGTGTGTGTGTGTGTGTGTGTGTGTGTGTGTGTGAGAGAGAGAGAGAGAGAGAGAGAGAGAGAGAGATGTCAAAAAGAATCTGATGTCTCTCTCTCCACCAGCTCCTGGTCTCTGGGATGTAGCACAAATAGAAATTCACCCATTACTTTAACACATTCCTGAAGCCCATTATCCATTTGCAAACTGTGCTTCACACACCTCTTTTTAAATGGGTTGATCAATGGCAGAAGCATCCTGAGGGGAGGGAGGGATCAAAATCTTGCAGGTTGGACTACCATCTCATGAATATCATTGATCCACTGGTTGACTTAGAAAATGCAAAGCTCTGAACCTGACTGTTGCTGTTTTAACTGTTTAGTCATCTCTGACTCTTGGCCCATTTATAGGCAAGTCCTCTCTGTGCTTCCCTGTCAGGCTCAGCTTCTTTCAGTTGTTGGATGTTCATCTTTGTATCAACTTTGATGTTATTGAGGCAGCATGTTCTTTGTTTGCCCCTTCTTGACCTTGTTCCATTCCAAGCATCACTGACCTCCAATGAATTTGCACGCATGACAGGGCCAAAGTAAATCAGACGTAGTCTTGTGATTTTGGCTTCTAGTGATGTGTCTGGTTTTATATGATTCAGCCTCTCTCGGTTAGTGGCTCTGGCTGCCCATGGTATAGGCAATACTTTACACCAGCACCACAGTTCAAAGGTGTCAATTCTTTGATCGGCCCTTCCCAGTGTCCAGCTCACACATCCAGCCATCACTATAGGGAAGACTATTGCTCTAACTAGCCAGCTTTTTGTATTTATATCAGTATCTCTGTTTTTTCAGATCTTATTCATGTTAGCCATTGCTGTGTGCTCTAAGGTTATCATGCGTTTGATTTTTGGAGTGAATACTTTTTGATCCAGGGAATATAAATTCTCGAACTAATTCAATTTCTTCCTTGTTGATTTTAAACATCTCATGTCCATTTGCAGCTTTCATTATTTTCATTTTCCTGAAGTTAAGAACTCAATCCTACTTTTTCACTTTCGTCCTTGGTTTTCCAGATCATTTTTAAGGGCTTCCTTATTTTCAGCCAATAGTGTTGTATCATCTATGTATCTCAAAATTATTTATGGTTCTTCCCCCATTTTTCTCTCTAACTTCAGGTAAATCCAGATCTAATTTCCACCTGATCACTTCAGCATGCAGAATGAACAAAAATGGTGATAAAAATACATCTCTGTCTGAACTGATCCTGAAACAGTCTGTGTTGCCATGGAGGGTTCTCACTGAGGCCTCTTGATCTGTGTCTGGTGATCTAATACATCTGATCAGATGGGTTGGGACACCAAGATCACATAAAGCTGCCCACAGCTTATTGTGTTCTACACAAACTGACGAGCTCATGCTTAATGCAGGTAACTGAAAGTGCAGTTGAAAGGGCTTTGGGCTTGTACTGGTAGTCTTGCACACTCAAAAACATTCCAGGTGTATGCCCTTATTTCGATGATGTCCTCACAGCTGGGGAGTCAATAGAAATATTGGCAGAATATTGGCTCAAAGCCTTCCTTCACTTTTTCCGTGAGGTGGGGTTGGAGCTTAAGAGGGACAAATGCCAAATAGGAGTGTACTCCACTGAGTTCCTTGGCTTTTGCATAAATGCCGCAGGCATTCACCCAGCTGAATCCAACTCAAAGCTATTCAGCAGGCTCCCAGATCAAAGTCAAAGGAAGAGCTACAGGCATTTTTAGGGCTACTTAATTTCTACCATGCCTTTCTTCCACACAAAGCTGCATTGGCAGAGCCTTTACACAGGCTCTTGGACGAGAAGTCACAATGGCAGTGGACGAGCATCCACGAGCAAAGTTTCAAGGCAGTCAAATCACTGCTGTCATCAAACTCTGTACTGACACATTTTAATGAAAAGCTACCTATCAGCATTGCATGAGATGCATCCCTGTATGGAATGGGGACTGTGTTGAGCCATTTAATGGCTGATGGGAGGCAAGCACCCATAGCTTATTATTCAAGGACTCTGTCTCCAGCACAATGCAACTACACCCAAATAGATAAAGAGGCACTGGCCATAGTGGCTGGTATCAAAAAATTTCATGATTTCCTTTATGGTTGTCCATTCACGGTATTTACTGATCATAAGCCACTTCTCGGTCTGTTCACAACAGATAAACAGACGCCTCAGATCCTATCTCCACGAATGCTGAGATGGTCCATCTTTCTCACCCCTTATAATTACAGTCTAACTCACAAACTGGGCAGGGAAATGGGCCACACTGATGCGCTCAGCAGGCTGCCTCTGCCCAACTCAGAGCCAGACCCCGCACCTGCTGCACACATCCTGGCAATCCAGGATTTGCTGGAGTCTCCCCTTCATGCTGGGGATGTGGCTGCTGAGACAGCCTCTGAAAAAATGCTAAGTCGCGCTAAGTGCTTAGGGGGTGGCCAGACACGGGTCTCTGGGCAGAATTTCATAGCTTCAGTAGAAGGAAGGATGAGCTGTCTGCTCACAAAGGCTGCATTCTTTGAGGTAGTAGGATCGTAGTTCCCAACTCTTTGAGGACTAGGATTTCTGCATGAGGGACATCCTGGGATTGTCAGGATGAAGGCACTTGTGAGAAGCTACCTGTGGTGGCCAGGGTTGGATAAGAATATTGAGGTCCAAGCACAAAGTTGCCACACTTTCCAACAATCCAGACCTGAGATGCCTCTAGCCCTAGTACATCGCTGGGAAACCATGCAAACTCCGTGGTCTAGAATCCATATAGACTTTGCGAGACCATTCCAGGGACAACTGTTCCTCATTGTCATGGACAGTCACTCTAAGTGGTTAGAGGTTGCACCTGTCCCAACTATGACTACTGACAAGACCATTCAGGAACTGCACTGAATCTTTGCCACACCCGGGTTATCCGACGTGATCGTTTCCAACAACAGGGTTCAATTTACCACTGTGGAATTCCAGTCCTTTTTGAGGGCTAACATGATCAGGCATGCCACTTCAGCCCCCTTTCACTCAGCTTTGAATGGCCAAGCAGAACGCATGGCTTGAATGACCAAAGAGACGTTAAAAAGAATCATCACCGGTGATTGGCATCATCGGCTGGCAGACTTTTTACTCTGCCAACGCACGACACTACTTCTACAGGCAGAAGCCCAACCAAGCTGAGATGGGGGACACCGCTTAACTACCAAGCTGGACTGTCTGCATCCAGACTGAGTTGCCTTGGACACAGCACAGCCAAAGCCCGCTTGGAACTTGTAAGTTGGCGACAGGGCTTGGGCACGAAATTATAGACAAGGGGCACCATGGGTGGTAGCTGTGGTTTGTAAAGTGTCAGGACTACTTTCTTACGAAGTGGTCCTGAAAGATGGTCAAGTGCTGCACTGGCACATTGACCGATTGCTCAGGAGGGTAGTAAACCAGCCACTGGCTCAGGAACAGCCGCCCAACTCAGGAACAACACGACAGCAGCCTTGCAGTGGAGTCTCAAAGTGCTGACAAGACTCCCAGAGGTGTGGAAAGCGAGTCACCCCTGATTCCAGAGACTGCACACACTGAGCTGCAGCCAAGAAATTAAAAGACGCTTGCTCCTGGGGAGGAAAGCAATGGCAAATCTAGGCAGCACTAAAAAACAGAGACACCTCCCTGTCAACAAAAGTGTGTATAGTCAAGGCTATGGTCTTCCCAGTTGCAATGTATGGCAGTGAAAGTTGGACCATAAGAAAGGCTGAGCGCCAAAGAATTGAGGTCTTTGAACTATGGTGCTGGAGAAGACTCCTGCAAGTCTCTTGGACTGCAAGGCGATCAAACCGGTCAGTCCTAGAGGAGATCAACTCTGACTGCTCTTTAGAAGGCCAGATCATGAAGTTGAAGCTCAAATACTTTGGCCACCTAATGAGAAGGAAGGACTTACTGGAGAAGAGCCTAATGCTGGGAAAGATTGAAGGCAAGAGAAGAAGGGGACGACAGAGAATGAGGTGGCTGGATGGAGTCACTGAAGCTGTAGGCATGAGCTTAAATGGTCTCCAGAAGATGGTAGAGGACAGGAAGGCCTGGAGGAACATTGTCCATGGAGTCACAATGGGTCGAACACTACTTCGCAGCTAACAACAGAGGCCAGGGTATAAATTGCTGCATTCGCAGCCCTGTTTCTCAGGTCAGATCCTGCAAGCAATAAACAATTATCTTTGCTGAACTCACTCGCCTCGTCTTTGTCATTAAGCAATGAACCCAGTACATAACACTGGCAACGAAGGTGGGATCCTGCTTCTCCAATGGAGCTGAAAGTCACTAGGGGAGAGGCAGCTCACACCTGGCGGGAAAAGCAATTTTCCCCCCCCTACGCTTGGCTAGCACAGCCACGCTAGTGACCACACGCCCGGAGGACCAGTCCGTGGACAACATAGGAGCAGGATTCGAAGACACTGAGCACCAGCTGTGAAGACCAACAGAAATGGCCAAGGTTGGAAAGCTGAGAGAATTCAACATTAAGCAGCCAGAAGAGTGGCCCTCGTACCTGTCCAGGGTCAAGAACTACCTTCAAGCGAACCAGGTTGCTGAGGATGGATTGAAGGCTGCCATGCTCCTCTGTGTGTGTGGCCCAGCAACGTTCAATTTAGCAGAGAACGTGTTCACACCAACGCTGTTGGAGTCTGTATCCTTCGCAGACTTGAAGAAGAAGCTCAGAGAACATTTCCAGCCCAAGCTGTCGGTGATCGCTTGGCGCTATGCTTTCAAGCAAAGAATACAGCAACCGGGTGAAACCGCATCCAAGTACATCACGGCCTTGAGGCAGGCCACATGCCTGTGCCAGTTCTCCGACATCGAGGAGAGACTACGAGATCAGCTTGTCTGCTGTCTCTTCAAGCAAGAGCTTCAGCAGAAGCTTTTCGCCAAAGAGATTCTATCATTTTTGCATGCACAGAAGGAAGTCATGGCGGACGAAGCTGCCGCCAGGGTTGTACGAGCCATTTGGCCCGCCAAAACTGCACAACGTGAAGAATCCATCCACCATGAGGATGCCAAACACATAGAAGACCTCGAAGATGACACAGAAGTTGACAAGTTACAGAGACAACTTGACCAACAGCGTAGCAGCAACAAGCAACAGGAGGCCACTTACAAGGCAGATCCCTTCCTTAGATGTCCAGGTTGTGGCGGCCGCCACCAATGCTTGGACTGTAGGTTCTGGACAGCCATGTGCCAGGCCTGTGGGAAGAGAGGTCACATCGTGTCCATCTGCAGAGGTCGCCAGAGGGACCAGCCGTCAAGTTGCCAGTCAGAAGATCTGACCAGGAGAGGTACCGGGGCCCTGGGACAGCACAGCCTGGGCTTCTGCTCCAGCCGCAGAAGCATTTGTCATACAGGGGCTCGCCGCCCAATTAAGCCCAAGTATAGACCAGGTGGAGCTGCAAGGGGTCCCCTGCAAGATGGAGCTGGACACAGGCTCCACTGTTTCTATTATTTCCCTTGAAACATTTAATTTCGTTTGTAGTCGCAGTAAGAGATGGGCCAAGCTGAGGCCTTCTGATATTGTACTAACTGATTTTCAGAATGCCAGAGTCACAGTTAAGGGTGAAGTCACACTAGCTGTTAAATTTAAGGGGTTTTCAGGGCACCTGGATGTTGTCGTAGTAGGGGGCCAGAAAACGAGCCTAATTGGGCTCAATTGGTTTGATGCACTAGGCATCCAAGTAACTGGAATCAACCAGACACAAGTCACGAGTCTAGCGACAGTATGCAAGAAATTCGTAGATGCATTTGATTCAGCTCTGGGAACATACATGGGCCCGCCAATAGCATTCAAACTAGACCCGAATGTAGTGCCAGTCAGGATTAAGCCTTGTAGGGTCCCATTTTCCCTCAAACACAAAATAGACACTGAATTAGATAAACTTGTTGAACAGGGCGTTTTGCAACCAGTAGATGGGGGTGAGTGGGAAACCCCAGTTGTAACACCACTAAAAGCCAACGGGGAGGTCAGAATCTGTGCAGATTATAAATGCACAATTAACCGGGCACTCAAACTACATGCATACCCAGTACCAGTAATAAGCCACATCCTGCATCCTTGCAGGGTGGCACCATTTTTGCGAAATTAGATTTGGCTCAGGCCTATCAGCAACT
The DNA here is from genome assembly GCA_024449315.1 of Daboia siamensis. Classification (NCBI taxonomy): domain Eukaryota; kingdom Metazoa; phylum Chordata; class Lepidosauria; order Squamata; family Viperidae; genus Daboia; species Daboia siamensis. The sequence goes on from JAKJMR010000694.1 coordinate 117,394, forward strand.
TCCTGTTGATGAGGCCATGGCTCAGACAATTGTAACTCACAGGGAGGCGTTTAAAGTAAAGCGCCTGCAATTTGGGGTCAGTGTAGCCCCGGGCATTTTTCAGTGCATCATGGAATGTACACTCAAGGGCATTCCGGAAGTTTGCCCCTATTTTGATGATGTGCTCATCACCGGAGAATCCACTGAGGTGCTAGCAAGGAGGCTCAGAGCTGTCCTGCAGAGGCTGCGAGAAGCAGGCCTCAAGCTTAAAAAGAATAAGTGCAGCATTGGAATCCCTTCAACTGAATTATTGGGGTTTTGCATTGATGCTTATGGCATCCACCCTGCTGAGTCTAAAGTAAAAGTCATTCAGATGGCACCTAGCCATAAAACAAAAGGAGAGCTGCAGGCATTCCTGGGCCTCCTCAATTTTTACCACATGTTCCTTCCTAACAAGGCTGCAGTGGCAGAGCTGCTTCACAGGTTCTTAGAGAAAATGCTTCATGGAAGTGGACTAGTGTTCACGAAAAGAGTTTCCAGGAATTGAAGGCACTTCTGTTGGTCAGTTCCACTATCATTCATTTCAAAGAGTCTAAACCAGTCTGCTTAGTGTGTGATGCATCCCCATACGGGGTGGGTTCAGTCTTAAGTCACTTAGAGAAAGATGGAACTCAAGTTCCAATTGCTTTTTATTCGAGGACACTGTCCTCTGCTGAGTGTAATTACGCTCAAATTGACAAAGAGGCATTGGCCATAGTAGCTGGAGTTAAAAAATTCCACGGCTACTTATATGGCAGGGACTTCACGGTCTTCATAGACCATAAACCTCTATTGGGGTTATTCACTACAGACAGGCAGACACCCCACATATTATCCCCTAGAATGCTGAGATGGTCTATTTTTTTATTGGCTTATATGTTTAAGCTCATTCACAAATCCGGCAAAGATATGTGCCATGCAGATGGCCTGAGCAGGCTTCCACTGCCACAAATTGAACCAGATCCGGCTCCAGCGGCCCGTGTTTTGTCTATTTATTTATTTATTTATTTATTTTTTATTACATTTATATCCCGCCCTTCTCCGAAGACTCAGGGCGGCTTACAAGCTTAGCAGTAGCCTTCATTCTATGTATATGCCTGCTTGTTAGGGCTTTCACACACACCCCAAGCGGCATTATTACAAAGTCAGCCTGAAATGCCACACACTACAGTTCACAGGTGGGAGGAGACTCACACTCCCTGGTCTAGGATTCACATAGACTTCACTGGGCCCTTTCAGGGACAGCTCTTATAGTGATCGACAGCCACTCTAAATGGTTAGAAGTTATACCAATTGCAAACATGACTACTGCTAGGACTATCCAGGTCCTTAGGAAGCTCTTTGCTACATACGGGCTGCTGGACGTCATAGTGTCCGATAACGGGGCCCAATTTACTGCAGCAGAATTTCAGGCATTCCTGAGAGCAAACATCATTAGGCATGCAACATTGGCCTTGTTTCACCCATCTACTAATGGTCAAGCTGAACACATGGTTCACACCACAAAAGAGTCACTGAGGCGTATAGTGACTGGGAACTGGCACCACAGACTGGCCGACTTTTTGCTTTGCCAACATTCCACGCCATGCATGACTACAGGGAAAAGCCCAGCTGAGCTGCACTGGGGGAGGCGGCTAATCATGAAACTGGACAGGTTGCACCCAGACCGGGTAGCACCAGAGGCCTCTCACCCAAAACCCCCGAGGGGGCTGTAAGTAGGCAACATGGTGTGGGCCAGGAACTATGGACATGGGAACTTGTGGGTGCCAGGAAAAATCACTAAAACATCTGGCCCTCTCTCACACGAAGTGGGCCTAGAGGGCAGGCGAGTTGTCCATCGCCATATCGATCAGCTTAGGAAGCATTTTCCAGAATGGCCACAAAGCGAGGACTTCATCACAGGTCCTTGCCTTGGGCAGCCAGGACAGTCCATGCATAGACTCTGAGTGCCAAAACAGACAGAGCAATGGGGAGATGGCCGTAGAGGAGGAAAGCCCAGAAGTGCAACATGGGTCCCCTGATGGAGAAAACCAACCTGAGTACTACAGCTGCTGTGCTAACTCTGCGAACAAACTGACTTTAAGGTGGGCCAACCTGGAAGGGCCAGCCAGAGATTATCGAGCCAACGTGAATCACTTGAACTGAGAGACACTGGTCTACCCAGCCTGGTGGGCAAGCTGGTAGGTAGGTAGGTAGGTAGGTATTGATTGATTGATTGATTGATTGGGACTTATATGCTGCCCTATCTCCCGAAGGACTCAGGGCGGCTAACAACAGTAAAATACAAGTAAAAGTACAAATATTAAAAAGTAAACTATATCTATAGCCCCAACTACAACCAATAAAACCTTAAAACCATATTAAAACCCCTTATCATCAGTCCAGGTCGGCCTCTTAGAAAAGAAATGTCTTAAGGTCACGACGAAAGGACCAGAGGTCTGGGTTCATCCGGAGCTCCAGGAGAAGCTGATTCCACAGGTCAGGTGCCCCCACAGAGAAGGCCCTCCCCCTGGGGGTTGCCAGCCAACATTGTCTGGCCGACGGCACCCTGAGGAGGCCCTCTCTGTGTGAGCGCACAGGGCGATGGGAAGTCGTTCCTGGCAGCAGATGGTCCTGCAGGTATCCCAGGCCTAAGCCATGTAGGGCTTTATAGGTAAGAACCAGCACCTTAAATCTCACCCGAAGGGCAACCGGTAACCAATGCAGCTCACACAGGAGGGGTGTAATATGGGAGTATCGGGATGCTCCCATCACAACCCGCGCGGCCGCATTCTGCACCAGCTGAAGTCTTTGGGTGGTCTTCAAGGGCAGCCCCATGTAGACAGCATTGCAGTAATCAACATGGGAGGTAACGAGTGCATGAGTGACCATACGTAAAGCATCTTGGTCCAGATAGGGGCGCAACTGGGGCACCAGGTGAACCTGGGCAAATGCCCCCCTGGCCATGACTCCCATATGATCTTCTAAACTGAGTCGTGCATCCAGAAGGACACCTAGGTTGCGCGCCCTATCAACAGGAGGTAACACTTCTCCCCCCATAACCAAAGATGGAATATCCTGGACTACACAAGATGCCGATACATAAAGCCACTCAGTCTTGGCCAGGTTGAGTTGGAGCCTGTTCTTCCCCATCCAGATTTGTACCGCTTCCAAGCAACGGGACATCACATCGAGGGCATCACTGGGTTGGTTCGGGGTAGAAATGAAAAGCTGGGTATCATCAGCACATTGATGATACCTTACTCCGAAACCACGGATGATCTCACCCAGTGGCTTCATATAGATGTTGAACAGGAGGGGAGAGTCCACAATCAAGGGGCCTCGGGGTTGACCTCTGCCCCCCCCTGCCAACACCATCTGTGAACGGCCCAAGAGGTAGAACCACCGTAGAATGGTGCCTCCCACTCCCAACCCCCCAAGACGTCGCAGCAGGATACCATTGTCAATGGTATCAAAAGCCGCTGAGAGATCTAATAGGACCAGGACAGAGGAATAACCCCTATCCCGGGCCCACAAGAGATCATCCACCAGAGCAACCAATGCTGTTTTCATGCTGTACCCGGGCCTGAAGCCTGATTGGTATGGATCTAGATGCTTAGTTTCCTCCAGGACCTGCGGGAGCTGCCGTGCCACCATGCTCTCAACAACCTTCGCAAGAAAGCGAAGGTTGGAGACAGGACAAAAATTATTCAAAATAGCTGGGTCCAAGGCAGGTTTCTTGAGGAGGGGCTTCACCACTGCCTCCTTCAAAGTGGCAGGGAAGCACCCCTCACTCAGACCATTAAGCCACTGCCCGGAGATAAAAATAAGGTCGGGTGTGTTTCTCTCCTAATGGGTCGGACCCTGAATAATCTGGGTCAGGTCCATAGTCATCATGGAAGCCATGAACTCTTGGGCCACCCCCAACATCCCCCCCAGGGAGGGCACGTTGAAATCCCCCAGAACAATAAGTCTGGGAAACTCAACCGCCAGCCCCGAGACAGCATCGAGTACCCCGGGCAGGGCCGTTGCCACGCAGCTGGGAGAAAGGTACATGAGCAACAGGCCCAACTGACCTCCAGGGCCCTACCTCAGGAGGAGGGACTCACATCCGCCTATCTGAGGGGCAGTGGCAAAGGGCCTCCTTAATGACAACTGCCACCCCACCACCCCTACCCTGAGCCCAAGGCTGGTGCAGCACATGGAAACCTGGTGGGCATAATTCAATCAGAGGTCTCCTCCCTCTGAGCCTAACCAAGTTTCCGTAATGCGTGCGAGGTCTGCACCTTCCTCCTCAATCAGATCCCGGATGAGGGGAGTTTATTCACCACAGACCTAGCATTCAAATAGATCAGCCTGAGCTCAGGTATCTGCCCTACCCCACCCCCGGGAAAGTAGGTTGAAACCAGAGGGTCGGAGCGCGCCGCTGCTCGAAGACAGCGGGGGCGCAATCCCAGATTTCGATATGGCCCTCTGTTCATCCATCTGTCACCATTACCAATCACCATGGGGATCACCATGGGGATCGGCCCCCTTACCGCAGCAACCATCAACCAACCTGGACTGGAGTAGGTCCGATGAAAACCCCCCCCCCATCTTTCTGCCGGGCCTTACATTCCTCCCCCCTCCCTAACCCATTAAAAAGTTTAAAAAGAAAACCCCGAAGCCTCATTTTCATGCCATGCCACCTCTCAGGGTCCCAATACCCATCATAGATTAGAGGGCCACACCAGGGAGAGGGGGGACTCCCTCAGGGAAAACAATTCACCCGCGGAATAAGCCATTGATGAAAATAAAAAGCAGGAAGGAAAGGATCGGCAAGGACAAATGAATTAAATATTAATAATAAATCCACAAAGCTGGACAGTGACTCCCGGGCGTGGTCGCCCTCTCACAGCGACCATGATCTTCCGGTTTCAGGGAGAACCACTATCCAGCTCTGGGCAGGTCGCAGAGAGGAAAAGATCTGATGACTGGGTGAAGGTAATAAAGTCAATTTACCGGCGATGGACAGGAGTAAACAAGTCTCAGGGTTCAGGTTCCAGACCCGGCCAGCAACAGCTGGGCCCCCCTGCTGCCCAACATCACCGAGCCCCACTGCCAACACCTCCAAAGCTGCCAAAGATGTCAAATGGCGGCAACAAAATCCGAGCCAGTCATCCATCTCCATCTCTCAAATATAAGTCGCGACCAAAGAGGGGCTGTGGTAAGCCTCAGGGCACAGGTGTCATCACAGAAGATGGAGGAGGCTCACCTCTGTTCTTCAATATGGTCCCCAAGGGGCCACCGCAGCCTCAGGCGGCCCAGGCATCGGGCGCCAGCAAACAGTTCCATAGGGTCTCCGCAGAAGAGGGAAGCCATCCGCCGTCTGGATCATCACTCGGCGCCATGAGCCACGGGTGCGGCCTCAATGCTGCAAGTCCCAGTTGTCTCAGGCCTCGGATGCCTCGAGTGCCTCGCCATCCGACTCACTCCAACTCCATCCTCTAGCGGCCTCGTTGGGTGCCTCCCCCCTCCAAAAACCACCCCGAAAGGGCCTCCGTGGAGGGGGAAGCTCACTCTCAGCCCATCGATCAGCTCGCCTCCACCCTCCAAGGAACCTCCCCTGAAGGAAAAGCTCACTGATCGAGCCGTCAGTTGGGCACTCGGGCGACACAGGCCCCAGGCGCCTTGCCGCCTGGGTCGCCCCACCTCCATCCTCCAGCGGCCTCAAAAGGGGTTGCCGCGGCCCCAGGGGCTCCCGCTGCCCAGCCGAGGTCGCCCAGCAGTCAATAGCCCCATCAATGTCCAAAAGGCCGAAGCTTGCCCTCCTGCATCTGGTGCTCAGCCGTGGGTCGCGGCCATCTTCTTCGGAGGTGGACCAGGAAGTGCCTGGGTCCCCCAGGCATTCCACAAGGACTCGCAAACCTCCTGCTTATCTTCAAGATTTTGTCCTGAAATAATAAAGCTATAATGTTGTATGTACCTTTATTGCGCTGCTAGCTAGGAATCACCTGTATTAGCTAGGATGGAAACGTGTTAACTCACACTATGTTATACCTTTTGTAAACTGTATTGCTGTAATTACTTTCCTTTGTTGCTATAATGTTTGTTCATTCTAGGGGGGAGGGGTGTAATGTATTGGGCTTGTTTTATTAAGGGAACACCACGTGGGAAGGTTGCTTGAGCAGGGAAGCTGGCTAAAGGCTCCCAGCTCCTCAGACAACCCATCTCCAGTGCCACTATTGGTTGCCTCTAGGGCGGCAATAGGTTGCTTTAAACCTATTGGCCGCCACCTAGAGGCCAGGGTATAAATTGCTGCATTCACAGCCCTGTTTCTCAGTTCAGATCCTGCAAGCAATAAACAATGATCTTTACTGAACTCACTCACCTCGTCTTCATCATTAAGCAATGAACCCAGTACATAATACCTTCTTCACAGAGACAGGCCTGGGACTCCTCCCCTCCGTCCCCCCATTGCCCCTCTTCACTTTGTCAGCATTGTTAAGTTTTGATTAGAGCCACATAGGTGAATGTCTGTGAATTGTGTCTTCTGCTTGTGGAAATAAAATGGAAAAGCTCTTCTATTTTAATTTTGGGGCAGGAGCATTTTTTCCCTGGGAACCATGAGATGGTAAGTGAGTGTTCCCAGGCGTGGCCTTTGCTACCAATTATGGAAAAGTAGAGGAGCTGTAGATGCCCTGCTGTTGGAGGATGCAAACTCTTCCAGGAGAGGATGCAAAGCTAGATTGCTGAAAATCCAGAGCTGGCCGGTCTCCTTTGACTGCCAGCCCAAGATCCTCTGTGGGCTTTGGGTGGTTTGAATTTCCCCTGGGAGACCTGGACCTTCGAGGCAAAACAGTCAGGGTCAGGCACAGCTTTTCTCTTTTTGCCTGCAAGAAAAGGACTCAGATTATGCCAGGATGCTGTTTGTCTCCTCTATCCCTAAAGCAGCTGCTCCCTCTGCTGCTCAACTGGATGGTTCAGCTTTCTTTCTCAGGCCTCTGCAGTCATCTGGCTGCAAACCCCAAAGAAATTCCTGGTGGTGCCTTCACCTTGGGGAAACTTATTTTATTCTGATAGTGTCTTAGCTGATGGTGGCATCTGGCCAGCCTGCCTTGAACTCAGAAGCTATGTGGGATTAGACCTGGTAAACATGTGAACAGGATACTACCAATGAATTCAGGGTTCTAGAGGTGACATCTGAGGAAGGGGAGGATAAAAAAGGTCAAGATGGTGGCACAGCTGAAGCCCCATGCAGGTCTTCAGACGGGTGGTGATGAATGCCATCCTTCCTCTGCTCCTTCCTGGAGGCTGAACTGGGAAGAAAAAGCTACCTCTGTGAAAGGGAAAGCCAAGCCAGTGCTAAGAGACCAACCCAGATGTGCCTTGAGGGAAATTCGACTTACTCCCTTAATATGCTTGGTGATCTTCTCAAAGATCTCCATGATATTAGACCTGCCTTATCTAAACTCTCCACTGACTTGCGGACATCTTTGCCTTTGCTCAAATCAAAGGCAATCAAAATTAATTTTGGATACAGAATTAATTGGTTACATAGAATGTTGCATTTGAACTGCTCCTTGCATTGTGATAGTTTCAAATTGTGGTCCATGTGATCAGCAAGGGCTAAGCTTGATTCAAACTGTTTGTTGCAGATGAAATTAAAAAGGGTGTGATACTAAAATCTCTCTTGCACTAGAGCAGGGGTTTCCAAACTTGTCAATATTGAGACTTCTAGACTTTGACACCCAGAATTCCTCAGCCAGCATGGCTGAGTTCAAATGCAACCTTCTATGCAGCCAATTAATTCTGTAACCAAAATTATCTTTGGTTGTATTTGATCTCAATAAGGGCAAAGGAGTCCAGAAAGTGAGTGGAGAGTTCAGACAAGGTAGATTTAACATTGTGGAGATCTTTTAGAAGAAAAGCTTAAGATGCAAAAAGATCTTGACAGACTTGAATACTGGGCCCTATCTAAAAAAATGAAATTCAATGTAGATAAAAGTAAGGTTCTGCACAGGCAAGAAAAACCAACTGTATAGGTATAAATTAAGTGAAATTTTGCTTAATGCCAGTAACTGAGAGAGGGATCCTGGAGTCCTAGTGGACAATCACTTAAATATAAGCCAACAGCATCAGCAGCCCAAAACACCAATACAATCCTAGGCTGGATTATCAGTGGGATAGAATCAAGATCATGTGAAGTGTATTACTGCTTTACAAAGCCTTAGTAAGGCCACACATGGAATACTGCATCCAGTTCTGCTCACTGCAATGTAAAAAAGATGTTGAGACTCTAGAAAGAGTGCAGAGAAGAGCAACAAAAATGATTAGAGGGCTGGAGGTTAAAACAGATGAAGAACCATTACAGAAACTGAGTATGTCTAATTTAATGAAAAGAAAGACTAGGGGGAGACATGATAGTGCATTCCAATATTTGAGGAGCTCCTACAAGGACAAGGGGGGATCAAACTATTTTCCAAAGCACCAGAAGGCAAGACACGAAATAGAGAGAAGCTAAAGAGAGAAGCAATCTAGAACTAAGGAGAATTTTCCTAATGGTGACAGCAATCAACCAATGGAATAGCTTGCCTTCAGAAGTTGTGGGTGCTCCATCACTGAAAGGTTTCAAAAAGAGACTGAACAATCATTTTTCTAAAATGATAGGGTCTCCTGCTTCAGCAGGGGTTGGTCTAGAAGACCTCCAACGTCCCTTCCAACTCTATTATTCTATGTTCTATATTAAGAGAGTAAGTAGAATTTCATGGCTGGCTGAGGAATTCTAGGAGTTGAAATTCACACCTCTTAAAGTTGACCAGGTTGAAAAACAGAAGATGCCTGACCTCCAGATGTGGGTTGTTGGTGTCCTCCCTGGGCCTGAGGGCTTCCCCCTCCCTCCCTTACTCCCTAGAGCTGTGGCCCCCTTTCCACAGCAGTTCACAGCAGCTGCTGGTGATTGCGGAAGAAGCTCTCATGCCACAGCGGATGAAGCTGATGCAAACCCTCAACTGCCAGTTTTGAGCAAGCAAGTCCCCCCATCAAAGCTGAACGCCCAGCGGTCAGTCACTTCCTCCAGGCAATGACTCTGCACTCGGAGGTAGCAGTGTTGAAAGAGGGCCAGGCTGCTGCAAGGCGGGTGGCTGATAAGCAGCACATCTGCCATCTGTTCAGCAAGAAGAAGGCCAGGATTAGGATTCTGTCTGCAAGAGATCATTGGGGACCTTGCGGGGAGAGGGTGATAAACCTCTTTGAGACCATCTAGCTGACCCCAAGAAGACTCAAGGTATTGTCCTGGCTGGCTTCCCACATGCTGTTCAGAAAACACTTCTAATAGAGGAAATGGGGTGGAGTTCCCAGTTTTTTTCAGATGCAGGTCGTCCTCAGCTCACAATGTTTAGTGATCATTTGAAGTTAAATGGCACTGGAAAAAGTGACTTATGTTCATACTTCTACATTTACAACCACTGCACCAGGGTCACGGGTTCAACATTCAGATGCCAGGCAACCGGCTCCTGTTTACAATGGTTGCATTGTCCCTGGGGGTCACGGGATTCCCTTTTGCAAACTTCTGACAAGCAAAGTCAATGGGGAAGCAGGATTCACATAACAACTGAGTTACTAACTTAACTAGCGGGGTGCCCCAGGGCTCTGTTCTGCGCCCAGTGCTCTTCAACATCTTCATCAACGATTTGGATGAGGGGATAGATGGGGAACTCATCAAATTTGCAGACAACACCAAGCTGGCAGGAATAGCCAGTACACCAGAAGATAGGCTTAAGATACAGGAGGATCTGGACAGACTCGAACACTGGGCACTATCTAACAAAATGAAATTCAATTGTGAAAAAAGTAAGGTTCTACATTTAGGCAGGAAAAATCAAATGCACAGGTATAGTATAGGTGGTACCTTGCTCAATAGTAGCAACTGTGAGAGAGATCTCGGAGTCCTAGTGGACAATCACTTAAATACGAGCCAGCAGTGTGCTGCAGCTGCCAAAAAAGCCAACACAGTGCTAGGCTGCATTAACAGAGGGATAGAATCAAGATCGCGTGAAGTACTAATAACACTTTACAATACCTTGGTAAAACCACACCTGGAATACTGCATCCAGTTTTGGTCACCATGATGTAAAAAAGATGTTGAGACTCTAGAAAGAGTACAGAGAAGAGCAACAAAGATGATTGGGGGACTGGAGGCTAAAACATATAGGGAACGGTTGCTGGAATTGGGTATGTGTAGTTTAACGAAGAGAAGAGTGAGGGGTGACATGATAGCAGTGTTCCAATATCTCAGGGGCTGCCAAAGAAGAGGGAGTCAAGCTATTCTCCAAAGCACCTGAAAGCAGGACAAGAAGCAATGGATGGAAACTAGTCAAGGAGAGAAGCAACCTAGAACTAAGGAGAAACTTCCTGACAGTTAGAACAATTAACCAGTGGAACAACCTGCCTCCAGAAGTGGTGAATGCTCCAACACTGGAAGTTTTTAAGAAGAGACTGGCCAGCCACTTGTTTGAAATGGTATAGGGTTTCCTGCCTGAGCAGGGGGTTGGACTAGATGACCTCCAAGGTCCCTTCCAACTTCTTATTATTATTATTATTATTATTATTATTATTATTATTATTATTATTATTATTATTATTATTATTATTATTATTATTATTATTAT
>JAKJMR010000694.1:128049-139423 GCA_024449315.1 Daboia siamensis
ATTATTATTATTATTATTATTATTATTATTATTATTATTATTATTATCTGCAGTGATTCACTTAACAATTGTGTCAGGAAAGGTCATAAAACAGGGCAAAATTCATTGAACTGTCTTGCTTAGCAACAGAAACATTGGGCTCAGTTGTGGTCATAAGTCGAGGACCACCTGCAAGGCTGTCCCTCGTGCCGCCTCCCTAGGTTGGCCCTTCCCAGGCAGCCAGGAGCTGCAGCCTCCAGACCAGCTGGGGCTGACAGGGCAGAGATCTGCCCAGCTGCCCTGGGACCCTCAGAGGAGGCGGCAGGCGAGTTTCAGGATCCAGTAGAGCTGCTAGTCAGCAGCAAGTCCTCCCCATCTAAGTTCTGTGGGGAGCGTTCAGCACAGGCCTGCTCTGCAGCAGGGAGAAAGGGGCCCCTTGGTTGTCAGCAGAAAAGCTTGCGTGCAAACATTGATATGTTTCTTGTGTTTTAAAAAAGGAAAGCTTCACAGCAAGGTGAGAACTAGAGTTTCATTTAAGCATGAAGGGATTTAGGCAGGTGCCTGAGAGAAAAGCATCTTGAAATAAAGGGATGCCCTGGGGTAGCAAGTTGCTAGCTTTCTCTCCTAGAAGCAAGAATACTGCAAAGGGGTTTGCAAAGACATAGTAGCATTTTCTGCTTGCTCAGAAGATCCTTCCTTGTGAGGGCCATCAACCTCTGCCAGAATTTGTCTTCCTTGGTGACAAGCCAACATAATCTTTTCTTTCTTATCAACTCTTCTTCAATTTGATAAAAGATCATTTGCTTTCCATGGGTGAAAATTGTTGCAGACCAAGGTGGTGGTTTTATCTCAAGTTAGTTTGGAATGGCAATTTTGCTGAATGATCTTCCCCCACCCTCATTCCACTGCACATCTTCCCTTGAGCTGTGCAGCCTCTCCTGATCCCAACCTTTGCTTAAGGCCCTGGACCCCATCTCTCCTCTGTGACAGCCCCTCAAGGACTGGGAGACTGCTATCATGTCACCCCTAGCCCTTTTCTTTGTTAGACCAGTCGTACCCAGTGCCCACAATTGTTCATTGTACATTTTTTGCCTCCAGTCACCTGATCATCTTTGTTGCACTTCTCTGCAATCTTTCTAGAGTCTCAGCATCTTTTTTGTGTTGTGTTGACAAGAATTGGATGCAGTTCTGCTAATCAAGCTAAGCTATACTCAAAAAATCCTCCTGATTTGTTTCAATTATGCTCAGAAAATAAGTGGTTCCCACTGGTTGGTTTTCAGCCATGCTAACATTTTTAGATTTTCATACTCTCTGCCACCACCACATTCTTAGATCTTCTACAGTGGGGATCTTTGTTGGGGTTGGTCACCCAGGAACAAACTGGACATCTATAATACTATTTCTTCTATAGCCAGGACCATATTGTCGAACAAGGTTTTACTGATGTCAGCAATCTTCTATTACAGGGTTTGGGAAGGCTCAAAATGCATTTACTCATCCAAGCCTTTAAATAATTCTTTGTTAATTTTTTTTTAATTGAAAAGTTTTAAAGTACATTTTTAAAAACATAAACTCCCTCCCTCCCCCTCCCCTCCACTTTTCCACCCTTCCCCTCCCCCCCTTGACTTCCCAGAGCTGAATACAGGGTATAAACTTTGACCAACTTAAGCTAAAATATGCTAACCAACTAAAAAAAGACACTTTAGATTCTATCGCACTTTAACTTCTCTTAACATAACTAAATAACTAAATAATAATAACTAATTAATAATACATCATATAATACTAATACTTATTCACAGTGCTTTTTTTGTAAAAGAAAAAGGTGCCGGAACTCACATATGTCATACAATCCGCCTTGCCTACCCTACAAGATTCCATCCAAAAAAGGTGCTGGAACTCTGTTCTGAGTGTTCTATGAGAAAAAAAGCCCTGCTTATTCATATACTAAATGAAACTTTCTAGTCCCATATTTATTCTGAATATAATCAATCCATCTTCTCCATTCCAAAATATATCTCTGTTGCGAGTGTTCTTTCAAATATGCTGAAATCTTTGCCATTTCTGCCAGGTTTGAAACTTTCAAAGTCCACTCTTCTATAGTAGGCAGTTCCTCCTTCTTCCAATATTGCACTACCAAGAGTCTTGCTGCCATAATTAAATTTAACATCAATTTAATATCTATAACAATACAATCTGTAATAATACCCAACAGAAATAACTGTGAAGAAAACCTTATCTTATTCTTAAATATCTTCTGCATATTCCACCAAATTTTAATCCAAAAAGCTTTAACTTTTTTACAAGTCCACCATACTATATGATAATAAGTTGCATCATCACAACCACACCTCCAACATTTAGGCTGATAATTCGGATACATACATGCTAATTTTTTTGGATCTAAATGCCATCTATAAAACATCTTGTAGAAATTCTCTCTTAAATTTTGTGCCTGTGTAAATTTCACATTTCTGACCCATATCTTTTCCCAGATATCCATTGCTATGGGCTCCTGAAAATTCTGGGCCCATTTTATCATGCAATCTTTAACAAGTTCCATTTCTGAATCTATTTCTATCAGTGCATTATATATCCTCCTTATATGCGCTGGACTTTGATCTTTTATTTGTTTAACCATCGATTGTCGAAATACCAATTTTCTGATCCTCCTTCCATCTAGCTTATAACTGACCATACTGAAACCAAGTCCTTACTATTCTTTCTTCTTTTAAAATATTGAATGGCTTTCATTGCCATACATTCCTTTCCATTCTAAGAATATCTTTATATGTAGTCACATTATGTTTAAATCCCACACTTATATTTTCTATTGCATGTTTAGGTATTGCCCAAATTGGTATTTTATAATTTAGCTTATGTTGATATTTTTTCCAAACTCGCAACAGGGCATACCTTAATATATGTGTCTTAAAAATATTATCCACCTTCTTATCATACAATAAATATGCGTGCCAACCAAATAATAAATCAGATCCCTCAATATTCAGTAATCTCCCTTGTGTTAAATTAAACCAATCACTAATTGATGATAAAGCCGCAGCTTCATAATATAATTTAAAATTGGGCATTTTAAGACCACTTCTTTCACATACATCTTGCATTATCTTAAATTTTATTCTTGGTCTTTTCCCTGCCCAAACAAATTTATTAATACCTTTCTGCCATTCTTCCAAATTTGAATCTTTTTTGAGTATAGGTATCATTTGAAACAAAAATAAAAATTTTGGTAAAACATTCATTTTCACTGCTGCGATTCTTCCCAATAAAGACAATTGTAATTTTTTCCAACTATCTAACTCTTTTTGTATTTTTAACAATAACAGTTCATAATTATTTTTATATAATTTCACATTTGAAAGTGGAAAGATATACCCCCAGATATTTAATCTTTTTAACTATTTTAAATCCAGTTAATTTTTCTAAGACTACCTTTTGTTCTGTGGTCATATTTTTAGGCAATATTTTAGTTTTTTGTGTATTTATCTTAAATCTAGAATTCCATATAACAATATTATCTCCATCAGGTCTACAACCCACTGAGTCGGTTGACAATGTAATAACCAGGTCATCTGCAAACAGTCTATAATCTTGATCTCTTATATTAATTCTCTTAATTTTATTTGAATCACGTATCTTAATCAATAATATTTCCAATGTTAAAACAAACAACAAAGGTGACAACGGGCACCCCTGTCATATACCCTTTTCAATATTACATGTTTCTGTCAAACTACCAATAACTATTATTTGAGCTGTTTGCTTCTGATATATTGCCCTAATAGGTTGTAAAAAATTATCCCCAAACTCCATTTTCTCCAGTGCCTTAAATAAAAATTGCCAGTCCAATTGATCAAAAGCTTTTTCAGCATCCAAAAAGATCAGCGCTGCAAAGACCTGGTTATTTCTCTCCAAAACTTCCAATAAATCTACAATATGTCTCACATTATTTTTCATTTGTCTACCACTTATAAATCCTGTTTGATCACTATGAATCATTTGCTGCATAACCTTCATTAATCAATTTGCTAAAATTTTTGCAAATATCTTATAATCAGTATTTAAAAGCGATATTGGTCTGTAATTTTTGGTTTGGGTAAGATCTTGATCTTCCTTTGGAATCAACGATATAAAAGCTGTTTTCCACGATGGAGGCACTTCTCCTCCAGATTGAATTGTTCTAAATAACTCTTTCAGAGGTTCCACCATTTCTAACTGTAAATTTTTATAATAAATGGCAGTCAAACCATCTGTTCCTGGTGCTTTACCCACTTTTAATTGTTTAATTGCCAAAATAATTTCTTCAGCATTTATCAATTGATTCATCCCTTCCCTTTGCTCTTGTGTGAGTACAGGGATATTCACTTCTTGTAAATTTCTATCTATATCTAAACCTTGAATTCTATCCCCGGCATATAACTTAGAATAAAATTCAATAAAAGCCTTTTTAATATAATTTTGCTGAAACATCTCTTTACCCTTATATTCTATCTTATCTATGTTATGTGACCTTTGTTTTTTCCTTAACAAATAAGCTAGCCACCTACCCGGCTTGTTAGCATTACAAAAAGTATTGTGTTTAACATACCGCAGGTTAAATGCCACTTGATCTGCCATCAACATATTAAACTGAGCTCTTAACAAAGTAATTGCTTCCTTCACACTCTTATCAGATGGGTTCAAAGTTAGAGCCTTCTCTTTCCTCTTGATCTCCTCCTCTAACTCTTTACGCTTGTATTCCAATCTAGGTCTATATTTATTATTCAAATATATTAACATTCTTTTGATATCTAAACAAATTTTCATTTAATCTCCAAGATCTTCTATCTTTCCTCTCCTTATCCAATTCCAACCATACTGGACTATGATCTGATAAAGTTCTTGGACATATCTTAATCTTCTTGACCTTAGAAAAAAAAATCATTAGTAGTTAATACAAAATCAATCCTAGAAAAGGATTGATGTCGATGAGAAAAAAAGGTAAAATCTTTTTCTTCCAGATTTCGTTCTCTCCAAACGTCTCTCAATTCCAAATCATCTTTCATCTCAAAAAAAGATTTAGGCAATCTGGCATGATTCGGAGTACTTTTTAAAAAGTACTTTGTCTTTCTGTGAATCCAAGACTCCATTCCAATCTCCCATCAAAACACACGATTTATAATCCCATTGAATTATTTTATTTTGTAAAAATTTATAAAATTTTCCTTGTTGTTGATTAGGTGCATATAACCCAACTAAAAGTATTTTCTTGCCTTCTATTAAAAGTTCAATTATAACATATCTTCCTTGTTTATCAGTTCAATTAAATTGGCTGTTAAATTCTTCCTTACATAAATAACTACTCCATTTTTCTTATCTAAAGCAGACGCACTAAACTGTACACCCAGTCTGGAATTTATCAAATATTTTTGGTCTGATACACGAATGTTCGTTTCCTATAAGCACACAACATCATTTTTAAATTGTTTCAAATACTGAAATACTTTCCTTCTTTTTTGCGGGGAGTTTAAGCCATTAACATTCCAGGATAGAAACTTTGTCGCCATCTTTTGTGACCTGAAGCATTCGGAATGCGTCTTGCAAAACCACAAGCACCTGCCTCTTCGGTTCACTCCTCCCACTGCTTCACTATAAGTAGATTCTTGAGATATAATTGTGGATTTCTGTTCTTCTTGTTCTTGTCTTATCCGTCTGGTTGCAGCCCGTGTCATTCTTTGTTCCTTAACCTCTTCTAACGATGCCTGGAGCTGCACAGTTTCTGAAGTTTGCTGAAGTACTTTAACCATCCACAAAATGACTTCTTCATCTCCCTGTGTACTCTCCATTTGTGTCTGCCGCCCTCCATCTTCCTTCCTTCCTTTAAATTCATGGCTTTCAATCCTCTTATCCTCAAAGCAAACTCCATATCTCTATATTGTATCATAACCACCTCATCCTCAGTCTTATCTATTTTATTCTCAGCTTCTGACATTTTAGCATCCAATCTCAAATTATTTTGATACACCTCTTCCACACGTTCATCCAAACGCTCAGTGCAAACTGCCAGCCCCTGAAAGGCCACTAAAATGTCCTCTAGTATTTCTTTATTCTTCTCATTAATAAGTTCAGATATTTGCTGAGATTGATTTTTTAAAGCATCTTGTAAATCTTTTAATGTTGGTGCAGGTGCAGGTACCGCAGGGGGTGGCATCAGTGCCTGTAATGAAGAATGTTGAACTGGTGATGCACCAGTACTTCTAGGAGCAGAAGCTTTAGCTGATTTAGAGGCCATTTTAACACCCAATTAATCTTTGTTGTGCACTTTCACTTTTCCACTCAGCTTGCAACTTTGTTTCTCCCCTTTTAAATATACAAATCCTTAAGTTCACTTTTAAACCAATTTCAAATATTTTGCGCAGAGTGACTTTAAAAAAACCGATTTCTTCCTTCTCAGTCTTTATATTTTATAATATATTCCTTGTCCTTTTATTTTTCACTAACAATTCACTCCTGCGCCATCTTTCTTCCTTTCTTTTAGTATAAACCAGAGTTAAAGATCATATACTTGCTGTTTCAAAATTCTCCTGCACAGCTTTGCCTGCATCCAAGTAATCCAAAATACAATGTTTTGATAATGAATCTTGATAATTGTATTAAGATTAAATTGTGTTACAATATTGTCTGATCTAAGAGGGGAGGGGTGTTATGTATTGGGCTCAATGGTAATACCACGTGGGTTGCTGGAGCAGCTAACAGCTCTCCAGCAACCCAGACTACAAGTCTCCAGTGTTGCTATTGGCTGTCCCTAGGCGGCAAGGGTTGCTTCAAACCTATTGGCTGCCGCCTAGGGGCTAGACTATATGTTGCAGCTAGTTACAGCCCAATTCTCAGTTCAGATCTTGCAAGCAATAAACCATGAGTTTTCCTGAACTCCTTGTCTTCATTCCTGCGCCAAAGAACCCACTACACAACACTGGCAACGAAGGTGGGATCCTGCTTCCCTGAAAAAGAGCTGAAGTCTTAGAGGGGAAGGCAGCACACACCGGAGGGAAAAGGCATTTCCCCCCCCCCCCAAGGTCAGCTAGCAAGCTACGCTAGTGACCTCGTGCTCAGCGGAATCATTCCCTGAGCCAGGGAAGCAGGATCGGAAGAAATCGCAGGAACCAGCAAGAAACAGAATGCCGAAGGTCAGAACACTTTGAGAATTCGATGTGAAGCATCGAGAAGAATGGCCATGTTATTTGTCCCAGGTAGAAAACTACCTCCGGGCAAACCAAATTGTGGAAGAAGGCCTCAAGGCAGCAACGCTACTCTGCCTCTGCGGCCCAGCAACCTTTGATTTAGCCGAGAACCTCTTTGCTCTGACACCAATAGAA
Organism: Daboia siamensis; assembly: GCA_024449315.1. Lineage (NCBI taxonomy): Eukaryota > Metazoa > Chordata > Lepidosauria > Squamata > Viperidae > Daboia > Daboia siamensis. The sequence goes on from JAKJMR010000694.1 coordinate 135,405, forward strand.
TCAGTCTCTTACGCGGACCTCAGGACGAAGTTAACCAAACATTTCAGCCCAAGATGTCTGAAATGGCCTGGTGCTTCAAGTTTGACCAGAGAGTGCAGCAACCTGGTGAATCAGCTTCAGAATTCATCGCGGGCCTGAGGCAGGCCGCACGCCTTTACAAATATTCGAACTTAGAAGAGAGACTATGAGATCGGCTCGTTTGCGGCCTACAGAACTAAACACTTCAACAAAGACTCTTTGCCAGACTGAATTTAATGTTTTCAGAAGCACAAGTTGAAGTTTTGGCCGCTGAAGCCGCCGGGGGTGCAGTTCAAGCAGTCCAGCCCTCCAAAACGACAAAGCATGAAGAAACGGTCCACCACGAAGACACCAAACACACCGAAGAGTCCTCCAAGGAGGAAGAACCAGAAATCAACAAACTTCAAAAGCAGCCCAATGCGCAACACTGCAATAGTCAGCAGCAAGAGAACACTTACAAGGCAGCTCTCTTATCTAGATGTAAAGGGTGTGGCGGCAGCCATTTTTGCACCAATTACAGATTCCAGTCAGCCACATGCAGAGCCTGCAGCCAGACAGGCCACATTGCAGCAGTTTGCAGAGCCCACCAGAGGGACTGGCCACCCAAACACCAGTCGGAAGAACCAACTAGGAGAGGTACTGGGGCTCAGGGTCCGGTTAGTGTGGGGTTTTTCAGAAGCCATAGAAGCATGTGCTGCACTGGGGCCTGACACCCCCTCAAACCTAAACGCAAAATCCTGGTAGAGCTACAAGGAGTTCCTTGTAAAATGGAATTGGACTCTGGCTCTGCAGTCTCCATTATTTCTCAAGACACTTTTAATTTCGTGTGTAGGCACACAATTGCACCAACTGAGGCCCTCAGACATAATTCTAACTGACTTTCAAAATGCACAAGTTAAAGTTAAGGGAGAAGCCACCTTGACTCTAAAATTTAAGGGGTTTTATGGACACCTGGATGTCATAGTAGTAGGGGGCCAGAGAACGAGTCTCATTGGACTTGATTGGTTTGATGCCTTAGGTATTCAGACTACTGGTGTCAGTAAACCTCTTGTCAATATGTGAGGACTATGCTGACGTTTTTGATTCTGCCCTAGGAACATACACAGGCCCGCCTATCTCATTCAAGCTAGACCCCAATGTAGTTCCAATTAGGGTTAAGCCTCGAAGTGTCCCCTTTGCCCTAAAACATAAAATTGATTCTGAACTTGACAAACTTGTAGAACAGGGCGTTATACAGCCAGTTGATGGGGGGCAGTGGGAAACTCCTATAGTCACCCCACTTAAAGCCAATGGGGAAATTCACATTTGTGCTGATTATAAATGCACTCTAAATAAAGCCCTCAAACAACACGCGTACCCAATTCCAGTGGTCAACCACATTTTAGACTCCTTGCAAGGGGGTACTATTTTTGATAAACTTGATTTAGCACAGGCCTATCAGCAATTGCCGGTTGATGAGGCCACAGCTGTGGCTCAGACGATTGTGACTCACAGGGGGGCTTTCGAAGTAAAACACAGTTTGGAGTCAGTGTTGCCCCAGGCATTTTCCAGGGAATAATGGAATGCACACTTAAGGGCATTCAGGGCATCTGCCCTTATTTTGATAATGTTCTTATTGCTGGGGAATCCCCAGAAATGTTAGCTAGCAGGCTCAGAGCTGTTTTACAGAGGCTTCATGAAGCAGGCCTCAAATTTAAAAAGAACAAGTGTACTATTGGGGTTCCTTCAACAGAATTCTTGGGATTCAGAATTGATGCTAACGGCATTCACCCTGCTGAATCTAAAGTGAAGGCCATTAAAATGGCTCCTAGGCCCAAATCCAAAGGGGAGCATTCTTTTTTTTTTATTGAAAAGTTTTACAATACATTTTATTTTTAACAAAACAAAACAAAACCCCTCCCAACTCCCTCCCCCCTCCCCAACCCTCCCCTAAACCTCCCTCCCTTCCCCCTCCCCCCTCCCTGACTTCCCAGAGCTAAATACGGGGTATAAAAATACAAACAATCATAATCTATCTTATGCAAACAACAATAAACTATTAAATCTATCGCACTTTAACTCTTATAAAATAACTACAAGTAACATAAATATCACATCAATACATTCAAATGCTAAATGAAACTTTTTAGTCCCATATTTATTCTGAATATAATCAATCCATTTTTTCCATGATATATCTCTGTTGCGAATGGTCTTTCAAATACGCTGAAATCTTTGCCATTTCCGCCAGGTTGGAAACTTTTAAAGTCCATTCTTCTATAGTTGGCAGTTCTTCCTTCTTCCAATATTGCCCTACTAAAAGTCTTGCTGCCGTAATTAAATTCAACATCAACTTAGTGTCCACAACAGTAATATCAGTAATAATACCCAATAAAAACAATTGCGGACAAAACTTTATCCTTTTCTTAAATATCTTTTGCATGTTCCACCAGATTCTAATCCAAAAAGCTTTAATCTTTTTGCAGGTCCACCATATATGAAAATATGTTGCATCTTCACCACCACACCTCCAACATTTAGGCTGACAGTTCGGATACATACTTGCTAATTTTTTAGGATCTAAGTGCCACCTATAAATCATTTTATAAAAATTCTCTCTTAGGTTTTGAGCTTACGTAAATCTTACATTTCTTACCCAAATCTTTTCCCAAGTATCCATTGTAATAACTTCTTGGAAATTCTGAGCCCACTTTATCATGCAATCTTTAACAAGTTCTGTCTCTGAATCAATTTCTATCAATGCAAGATATATCCTTTTAATATGTGCTTGACCTTGATCTCTAATTTGCTTTACCAAATTTTCATCAATCATTGAAAAACCAGTTTTCTGGTCTTCCTTCCACCTGGCCTGTAATTGCCCATACTGAAACCAAGTTTGTACAATCTTTTCTTCTCTTAAAATATTATATGGCTTTAGTTGCCATATATTCCTTTCCAAACTTAAAATTTCCTTATATGTAATCACATCATGTTTGAACCCAACACTTATATTTTCTATTGCATATTTCGGTATTGCCCATATAGGTATCTTATAATTTAACTTATGTCTATACTTTTCCCAAACTCGCAACAGAGCATATCTTAAAATATGCACCTTGAACACCTTATCCACCTTCTTATCATACAATAAATATGCATGCCAACCAAATAACAAATCATGACCTTCAAGATTTAATAATCTCACTTGTGTTAAATTAATCCAATCACTTATCGCTGACAAGGCAGCAGCTTCATAATATAATTTAAAATTAGGCATTTTAAGACCACCTCTCTCACGCGTATCCTGCATAATCTTAAATTTAACACGTGGTCTTTTCCCTGCCCAAACAAATTTATTAATACCCTTCTGCCATTCCTCCAAATCTGAATCCTTTTTAAGAATAGGTATCATTTGAAATAAAAATAAAAATTTCGGCAAAATATTTATTTTCACTGCTGCAATTCTTCCCAATAAAGATAATTGTAATTTTTTCAAACTATCCAATTCTTTTTGAACTTTTGCCCATAACTTTTCATAATTATTTTTATATAACTTTACATTCGAGGGTGACAAATATATCCCCAAATATTTAACCCTTTTAACAATTTCAAATCCCATTAGCTCTTCTAAAACAGCCTTTTGTGATACTGTCATATTCTTAGACAACATTTTAGTTTTTTGTACGTTAACCTTAAACCCAGAAACTTTCCCATATTGCGTTATTATCTCCATCAGTTCTACAACTGAGTCTTCAGGCTGAGTCACCGTAACAACCAAATCATCTGCAAACGCCCTCAGTCTATAATCCTGATCTCTTATTTGAATTCCCCTAATTTTTCCCGAGTCCCGTATTTTAATCAATAATATCTCCAATGTCAAAACAAATAATAAAGGTGACAACGGGCACCCCTGCCTCGTACCCTTTTCAATGTTACATTCTTCCGTCAAACTATTATTAACTATTATACGGGCTATTTGCTTTTGATATAATGCCCTAATTGGTTGTAAAAATTTATCCCCA
>JAKJMR010000694.1:149950-177315 GCA_024449315.1 Daboia siamensis
AAGGTCGTGGTCGTGGTCCCAGGTGTGATCCTCAAGCTCCACTTGCCACATTGGTTGTAACCAACAATCCACAGCCTCAACCAGAGTATGACAGATGCCTACTTTGGACTTTGGACAGCGGAGCAGCATTATATGTTACCTACAGAAAAGAGCTTTACACAGAAATGCATGAGCCTGAACCTGAACTTCGTGAACTGTACTCTTTTTCAAATCATCCTGTTCAGGTCATGGGAAAAGGAACTGTCTACATTGAAGAGCTCGGTGCATTCATTCCCGATGTTTACTACGTACCATCAGCTAATAGTAGTTTGCTTAGTCAGAGTCTAGGGTGTCAAAATTCCAGGTACACCATCTCGAAAAAGCAAGTTATGTAGTTAAAGATGGATATATTGTTGCTGAAACCATGTTGATTGGTGGTGTTTATTACTTAAAACCAAAGTCTAAGCCGCAAGAGCAGGCAAGTATACAAGTTCCAAAAAGGGAGAGCACAGGCTCAGTGAGAGATGTCCCAGAGAGAGATCCTGTTGCTACTCCAAAGGCTCCTAAAGCCAATAAAAGGACAAATAAGTCACAGGTTGCTAATAGCAAGCCTGAGGTTCCTAATAAAAATGTTAATGTTGAGAATTCACTAACAGGTAAACCTTTGCATTCCAGGTGTATCCATAAGTGTCATAGAAGATTGGGTCATGCCAGTTTCCGTGTTCTGAAGAAGATGCCAGAGTTCGCAAGAGGTTTGGATCTAAAGGGGTGTAAGGTGTTCTTGGACTGTGCTGTCTGCAAGAAAGCCAAATAAAGCAGCAGCAATTCCAAAACGCACTACATGCCTGTCAACACGCATTTTTGATTTGGTACACACTGACATAGTGGGTCCTTTTGCACCAACAAGATATTTCTTGACAATTGTTGATAATTACTCTAGATACGGCTATGTATTTCCTATGAGAGAAAAATCTGAGACCTTTCAGATCTTTAAAGACTTTGCCAATCTTGTCTATACCCAATTTGAAGTCAGCATTGCCAGAATTCAGAGTGATCGTGGTGCTGAATTCATGTCTCAGCATTTCCAGGACTGGATGCGTAAGAATGGGATACTACACCAGACCTCAGCTCCTTACGCTCCGGCTCAAAATGGAGTGGCAGAACGCAGAAACGGTGTTCTGCAAACCATGATGCATTGCCTCCTTGAAGATGCTAACCTCAGTCTTCCATACTGGGGTGAAGCTATCAAATATGCTAATCATATCATCAACCGCACTTGGAGTAGTGTGATAAATCAGACCCCTTATTTCATGTTATATGGACACAAGCCTGACCTCTCACATCTCCATATTTTTGGTTCCTATGCTATGGTCAATATTCCTTTAGCCCAAAGAAAGAAAGGGGGTCCTGCAGGAAAAAGGATGAGATTTATGGGGATAGATGATAATTCAAAATGGAGCAAATACATGGACTCTCATCATGTCATAGTAATTTCACAATCTGCTGTTTTTGAGGCTGACTGGTCCAGGATTCATTCTAACGATCCTGGAGTTTATTTTCCTAGAGATGCTGCTGCTGATGCCACGCAGCCTGATGGTCAAGATACACAGGCGAATGAAGATCAGGATGTTACTCAAGCAAGAAATTATAGGCCAATATCACTTTTGAACATGGATTACAAGATATTTGCTAAGGTTTTAGCTAACAGACTGATGAGGGTATTGCAACAGGTAATTCATGGTGATCAAACTGGGTTTATAAGTGGTAGACAAATTAAAAATAATGTGAGGCATATAGTTGATTTGTTGGAATTTTTGGAAAGGAATAACCAGATCCCTGCAGCATTGATCTTTTTGGATGCTGAAAAAGCCTTTGATCAATTGGATTGGAAATTTTTGATGAAAGTATTAGACAAAATGAATTTTGGGGATGAATTTTTACAACCAATCAGGGCATTATATCAAAAGCAAACAGCTCGAATAATTGTGAATAATAGTCTGACTGAAATGTGTAATATTGAAAAGGGTACGAGGCAGGGGTGCCCGCTATCACCTTTATTATTTGTTCTAACATTGGAGATATTATTGATTAAAATACGGAATTCGGAAATAATTAAGGGAATTCAAATAAGAGATCAGGATTATAGATTGAGGGCGTTTGCGGACGATCTGGTTATTATGGTGACACAGCCAGAAAATTCTGTTATGGAATTGATGGAGTTAATAATGCAATATGTGAAAGTTTCTGGATTTAAGGTTAATATACAAAAAACTAAAATGTTATCTAAAAATATGACAGTATTACAAAAGGCAGCCTTAGAAAGGTTAACTGGATTTGAAATTGTTGAAAGGGTTAAATATTTGGGGGTATACTTGACACCCTCAAACGTAAAATTATACAAAAATAACTATGAAAAGCTATGGAACAAAGTTCAAAAAGATTTGGATAGTTGGGAAAAATTACAATTGTCATTATTGGGAAGAATTGCAGCAGTGAAAATGAATGTTTTGCCAAAAATTTTATTTTTGTTCCAAATGATACCCATTCTTAAAAAGGACTCAAACTTGGAGGAATGTCAGAAGGGTATTAATAAATTTGTTTGGGCAGGGAAAAGGCCACGGGTTAAATTTAAAATTATGCAGGATACGCGTGAAAGAGGTGGTCTAAAAATGCCCAATCTTAAATTATATTATGAAGCTGCTGCATTATCAGCGATAAGTGATTGGATTAACTTAACACAAGGGAGATTATTAAATCTTGAAGGTCATGATTTGCTATTTGGTTGGCATGCATATTTGTTGTATGACAAGAAGGTAGATAATGTGTTTAAGATGCATATTTTAAGACAAGCTTTGTTGCGAGTTTGGAAAAAGCATAGACATAAGTTAAACTACAAGATACCCTTATGGGCAATACCGAAACACGCAATAGAGAACATAAATGTTGGATTCAAACATGATGTGACTACATATAAGGAAATCTTGAGTTTGGAGAGGAACGTATGGTGTTTGAAGCCATATAATTTTTTACGAGGAAAAAAGATTGTTCAAACCTGGTTTCAGTATGGGCAATTACAAGCCAGATGGAAAGAAGATCAGAAAATTGGTTTTTTAATGAATGATGAAAACCTGGTAAAGCAAATTAGAAATCAGAGCCCAGCACATATCAAACGGATATATCTTGCATTGATAGAAATTGATTCAGAAACAGAAATTGTTAAAGATTGTATGATAAAATGGGCGCAGAATATTCAGGAAGTTATTACAATGGACACTTGGGAAAAGATCTGGGTGAGAAATGTAAAATTTACACAAGCTCAAAATTTAAGAGAGAACTTTTATAAAATGTTTTATAGGTGGCATTTACATCCTAAAAAGTTAGCAAGTATGTATCCGAATTATCAGCCTAAATGTTGGAGATGTGGTGGCGAAGATGCAACGTATTTTCATATATGGTGGACTTGTAAAAAGGTTAAAGCATTTTGGATTAAAATCTGGTGGAATATGCAGAAGATATTCAAGAAAAGGATAAAGTTTTGTCCGCAATTGTTTTTACTGGGCATTATTACTGATACTACTGTTGTGGACATTAAGCTGATGCTGAACTTGATTACGGCAGCGAGACTTTTAATAGGGCAATACTGGAAGAAGGAAGAACTGCCGACTATAGAAGAATGGACTTTAAAGTTTTCTAACCTGGCAGAAATGGCGAAGATTTCAGCGTATCTGAAAGACCATTCGCAACAATGATATAATGCGGAGTGGAAAAAATGGATTGATTATATTCAGAATAAATATGGGACTAAAAAGTTTCATTTAGCATTTGAATAAGTATTGATGGGATATTTATATTGCTTGTAGTCATTTTATAAGAGCTAAAGTGCGGTAGATTTAATAGTTTATTGTTATTAGCATATGGTAGTTTATGATTGTTTTTTTACTTTTATACCTTGTATTCAGCTCTGGGAAGTCAGGGAGGGGGGAGGGGGGAAGGGGAGGGTGAGAGGGTGGGATTGGGTTGGGAAGGGAGGGAGGGGGTGGGGGTCGGGATGTTAAAGATAAAATGTACTGAAAAACTTTTCAATAATAATAAAAAAAAGATACACAGGCGAATGTTCCTTCCACGAGTTCTTCTCAACCTACTGTTCCGTCTCTGCAAGCCGCCAATGCTGCTGGCGATGAAGACGAGGATGAAACGGAAGAAGAATGGACGGTTGGTCCGAGACGTTCCAAGAGGACCACAAAGGGAATTCCACCAAAATGGTATTCGTGGCAAGTAACGAAAGCACCTTTACCTTTGATTTGTAATGTTACACTTCCTCCTGAGACATTCACACAAATCAAACATCTTCCTGAATCAGAGCAAGATAAATGGTTTGAGGCAATGCAGGCTGAAATGGACAGTCTAAAGAAACTTCAAATGTTTATGCCTGCAAGCCCTACAGCAAACAAGAAAGTTATTGGCACTCGGTGGGTCTACAGAATTAAAAAGAAGCCAAATGGTGAGTCGTTGTATAAGGCCAGACTTGTAGCCCAGGGTTTCGCTCAACGTTATCCTGAGGACTATACAAATCCCTATTCACCCACAGTGCGGACTGAGAGTGTGAAAATCGCCTTAGCCACTGCAACTATCCTTGGCCTAGAAGTTTTCCAGTTTGATGTTGAAACAGCTTATCTACACGCTGATCTTGATGAAGAAATATATGTCAAAGGTCCTCCAGGTTTCCGACAGCAAGAAGGGGATACTTGATTTCTACACAAAAGTCTTTATGGTCTGAAACAGTCTGGTTTAATGTGGTACTTATGTCTTTCTGACAAACTAAATTCAATGGGCTTTATTAAGTCCGAAACAGATGAATGCGTGTTTACAAAAAGATCTGATAATAGGTATGAGATAATTCTTGTTTATGTTGATGATATTGTTTATATTGGTCCAAATAAGCAGATGAGTGAATGTTTTGCTAACGCTTTACAACAGTTTTTCACATTGAGGTTTTTAGGACATATTAACACTTAGGTGTTCAAGTTACCAAAACTCAGAAGGGGTTCAGTCTTACACAGGAAGATAAGATTGAACAACTATTGCATCACTGCAACATGAAGGATGCTAAACCTGTGAGTATACCCATGCAAAATGATTTTCACAACTTGACACATGAATCGAGTCCTGAGTTCGAGGATCAAACACTTTATCACTCAGTCATTGGGTTGCTGCTATATATTAGTAGTTGGACTAGACCTGACATTGCACTTAGTGTTAATCTCCTATCACGACACGTAGGCAAGGTAAAACAGTTTCATTGGACATGTGTTAAGAAATTATTGAGATATCTAAAACACACAAAAGACATGAAGTTGTTGTTAGAACCCACACATACTGACTATGCAGAGTTATGTTGTTATGCAGATTCAGATTGGGCAAGTGATAAGAAATCATGTAAAAGCACTTCAGGTTATATATTTTTGAATGGATGTCCTGTTTACTGGCATGTGCATAAACAGAATTTTGTTTCTTGTTCTTCTACAGAAGCTGAGTATGCTTGTGTTTCAGATGCATGTAATTCTCTAACGTGGTTTGATGCCTTAGTCACAGATATCTGGAAACCTCCAATTTGACCGATCACTGTGATGGAGAACAACGAATCTGTGGTTTATATATCTGAGAATCGCTTTACAGGTTCCAGGTCTAGACACATTGACATCAAGACAAGCAGGTCTAGACACATTGACATCAAGACAAGCAGTTAAACAAGGTTTTGTCAAATTGCAGTATGTGCCTAAAGGTAAAGGTAAAGGTTCCCCGCACATGCGTGCTAGTCGTTTCCGACTCTAGGGGCCGGTGCTCATCTCCGTTTCAAAGCCGAAGAGCCAGCGCTTGTCCGAGGATGTCTCTGTGGTCATGTGGCTGGCATGACTAGACGCCAAAGGCGCACAGAACGCTGTTACCTTCCCACCGGAGTGGTCCCTATTTTTCTACTTGCATTTTTACGTGCTTTCGAACTGCTAGGTTGGCAGAAGCTGGGACGAGTAACAGACGCTCACTCTGCGACGCGGCACTCGGGATTCGACCCGCCAAACTGCCGACCTTCTGATCGACAAGCTCAGCGTCCTAACCCACTGAGCCACCGCGTCAGACCAAATTGCTGATATGCTGAACAAACCACTTCCTAAAGCCCAACACGAGTATCTGCGCAAGAAGATGTGCCTTATCTGATTTTCTGCTTCGCTGACAAAAGAAGGGGATGTCACTGCGTGTTTTTTTAGTTTTGCCAGCTTCGCTCATTTCTAATTGTACATCTCTTTCTGCTCTGCACTGTGTATTATCTTATCTTGTAACCATACTGACTCCACCTATGTTCAGCCAATGTTTTGGTTTTAAACTGTTTTGTGCGCAGGCCTAGAAAAAGTTTACACAGTTTCTGTTTTACTTTCTCCTTCTGCCCGATGAGAGAATGTGGTCAGTCTGGATCTTTTGTTTTCTCATTAAAAGTTTTACTATAGAACATGTTTTGGATTTCTTTTCTTTGATATTGACCATGCAAATGAACCACGGTCCATCCACCTCTGGTCGGATTTAATTGTTCCGCGACAATCTATAAGGAAATTATTCAGTGGATGAGCTGGGAAGAGATTGAGGAGGAAGCAGTCAGGCAGAGAGAGGGGAGGAAAAACAGGTCTGATTTAAAAGGAAGGTCGAAAACTGATGGCTTATCTGTCCTACTGATGTTATGGCAGTGAGCATTTTACTACTGAAGTGTTATTTTGTTTTAAATAGATCCTGAATTTTTGAAATGTAGCACACTTGAAGGAAGCTGCTCACTCAGTGTTTGAAGATTTGCTGCTCATTCTGAACAAGTTGCCCTACAGGAAACTCCCAATGAGCTCAATAGCTTAGCATTTTTTACTATTGTGGACCTCAGCAAAACTATGTCTCACTATTCCAATTATTTTCTTGTTTAATGTAAGATGTTATTGTTATTTTTTTATTGAAAAGTTTTACAATACATTTTTAAAGACATAAACTCCCTCCCTCTCCCAGCGATATAAAGGCTGTTATCCACGATGGAGGCACTTCTCCTCCCAGTTGAATTGTCCTAAACAATTCTCTTAAAGGTTCAACCATTTCTGACTGTAAATCTTTATAATAGACGGCAGTCAAACCATCTGTTCCTTGTGCTTTCCCCACCTTTAATTGCTTAATTGCTAAAATAATTTCTTCATCATTTATCAATTGATTCATCCCTTCCCTTTGCTCTTGTGTAAGAACAGGAATATTAACTTCTCGTAAATATCTATCTATATGTTGATTAAGATATCTATATCTATATGTTGATTAATCTATCTATATCTTGAATCTTGTCTCGAACATACAACTTAGAATAAAAATCAACAAAGGCCTTTTTAATAAGATTCTGCTGAAACACCACCTTACCCTTGTAATCTATTCTATCTATATTACATAACCTTTGTTTCTTCCTTAACAAATAAGCTAACCACCTACCCGGCTTATTAGCATTGCAAAAAGTATTATGTTTAGCATACCGTAAATTGGTTGCCACTTGATCTGCCATCAACATATCAAACTGGCCTCTTAATAAAGTAATTACCTCTTTAATCTTCCCATCAGATGGATTCAAAATTGAAGCCTTCTCTTTCCTCTTAATTTCCTTCTCTAATTCTTTTCGCCTATGTTCCAGTTTGCGTCTGTACTTATTATTCAAATATATTAACACTCCTCTCATATAAGCTTTACTTGCATCCCAAACCATTTCAATAGAAGTACCCTTGTACATATTCATATTAAAAAATTCTTTCATCTGTTTTTTACACTCTTCCACATTTTCTTGATATCTAAACAAAATTTTCATTAAGTCTCCAAGACCGCCTGTCTCCATTGTCTTTTTCTATTTCCAACCATACTGGACTATGATCTGATATAGTTCTTGGACATATCTTAATCTTCTTAATCCTAGGAAAAAGATCATTAGTAATTAATACAAAATCAATCCTAGAAAAAGATTGATGCCTATCGGAAAAAAAGGTAAAGTCTTTTTCTTGCAAATTTCTTTCTCTCCAAACATCTCTCAATTCCAAATCGACTTTCATCTCAAAAAAAGATTTAGGCAATCTGGCATAACTTGGTATACTTCTAAAAAGGCCTTTTTTGTCCATTTGTACATCCAAAACACCATTCCAGTCTGCCAGAAAAATACAAGATTTATAATCCCATTGAGTTATCTTGCTGTGTAATAGTTTATAAAATTCTTCTTGCTGTTGATTAGGAGCATATAATCCAACCAAAAGTATTTTCTTGCCTTCTATTAATAGTTCAATTAATAGTTATATCTTGCTTGTTTATCTGTTTCAATTAAATAAGCTGTTAAATTGTTCTTAACGTAAATAACTACTCCATTTTTCTTGTCTGGAGCAGATGCAATAAACTGTGTACCCAATCTAAAATTTATCAAATATTTTTGATCAGCTGCTCGAATATGCATTTCCTGTAGACAAATAACATCATTTCTAAATTGTTTTAATCCAAGAATCAACACAAAATATTTTGTCTATATCCCCCATAATACCTTCTGCTTGACACTCCAAAACCGGTTCAAGGGCTTGTGCCAATAATTCTTTCAAGTCTTCCCTAGGGTCTTCTTTCAATCCTCTAATCCTCACAGCAAACTCCATATCTCTATATTGTATCATAACTACATCATCATCAATCTTCTCCATCACATTTTCAGCATCCAGCATTTTAGCATCTAATCTCATATTGTTTTGACTGAGCTCTTCCATGCAATCATCCAGACACTCAATACAAACTGCAAGCCCTTGAAATGCAGCCAAAATGTCTGCTCTTATTTCAGTATTCTTCTCCTCAATGTTCAGCCATTTGCTGAGACTGTATCTTTAAGGCATCTTGTAAGTCCTTTATAGTTAATGCGGGTGCAGAAGCAGGTGCCGCAGGAGGAGGCATCAAAGCCTGTAATGAAGAATGCTGAACTGGTAAGGCACCAGTACTTCTAGGAGCCTTAGTTGGTTTAGAAGCCATTTTAACACCCAATTAATTTCTGCTGCGCACTTTCACTTTCCACACCGCTTGCAACTTTTTCTCTCAAAGTAATCAGAGTTAAAGTTCAAATACTTACTATTACAATATTCTCCTGCACAGCTGTGCCTGCATCCAGGTAATCCAAAGTTAATTATTGATTGCAGGGATGGTTGCCGTGTCTTGCTCTGCTCCAAAGCCTTGGAACAGAGGAGTCCCGGAGTCCAGAGCAAATTCAGGCTTCGGGGGGGGGGGGCTCTCACCCTTCAACCACCAAAACTTGAGCTCTGGTGCTCAAGGGGAGCTCTACCCCTACCTAAATGCTCACCCCCCCTTCTCCCGAGGAGAGGGTTTCTGAGCCACCAAACAGCTGATCGTCGCTGTTTTTAGCGGCTCTAATGGTAACAATGGGGCTGATGGCCAGAATGGCCACCATCGACAGAGCCTTGCCACCCGAAAGTCAAGATGTTATTGTTATTGTTTAATGCAAATTGTAAAGTAAAAATTTTCATACCTAGACGGTAATATATTTTTCTTAATAGATGCCCCAGAAATCTCCTCTTAGTACATTCCTTTATAGTGATAGCAAATTTACCAGCTGCCTTGTTTAATGCAAATGGAAACAGGGTAGATGGGGTAGAGGAACCCTGGTTTATTGATAGAAGAAAATATTTGTAGCTCAGGGATGAACTGTGGGGTCCTTGGCGCTCTCTGAGCTTGGTGGTTTTCTTGCAAACATTTCATTACCTATCTAGCTAACATCATCAGTAAAAAAACCCATCTAGACTCAAACAGCAGCAAGGACCTCACAGTCCTGGCTTAGGAAGTCCATGGTGGATCAGCCCCTTAATTTTGGGACCAACCTCTCTATTCCAGTATGGGATTCTGCAATCTGTCAAGTAATATTGCCTTTTTAAAAACTCTACAAAACTGTTTTAGGGATGATAGAGAAGTTAATTCATAATATCACTAATGAAAATCAGGAGTGGGTGAATTCTCTCCACAACTGCATCTATTAACTATATTTTGTTTTTGTTTTTTTAAAAAAGTAAATCCCAAAGCTTAAAGGCACTCTTTCCATTAAGATTTTAGCAAATATTTAAATATGAGATAAATGTATTTAGGAAAATGGATAGATTTGCCAGCTTATGTAAAAAAAGGTAAAGGAGTCCCTGCAGATTTTACTCCTCTAGTTGCCGACTCTAGGGGATGCTGCACATTTCCTTTGGAGTCGTTGAAGTCCTAAGTCAATGCTGGAGTCAACATTGTCCGAAGACATTTCCACAATCATATGGCCAACTTGATGTCACAGAGTGCTGTTTCCTTCCCACCAAAGTGATACCTATCTACTCACATTTGCATGCTTTTGAACTGCTAGATGGGCAGTTCACCCCATTGTGTGGCACTGAGGTCTTTCCAGCCAACAAGCCCATCTTAACCCCTGAGCCATTGTGCTGCCCCTGCCAACTTATGGTGTTAACTTTATTCAGAGCATCAGATAAGGCTTAGGCATAATTATAGAGCCTTAACCTAACCCTAATCCTTAATTTTATTATCAGCATTTTTGAAAAATACCTGAAAACCATTCAAAATTAAAAATATTTCAAATTAAAGGTTGTTTCTTGCTGGTAGCTTTGATTCTGGAACCTAATCACCCACCATTATTTGAATTTGCTTCTCTTCCTTGTTTCAGCTACACTGCACCAAATACCTGCAGAAGCACTTTTTTCATTGCTTCCATCTCCCAATGTGCACACTTAAATCCAGAAATCAAGAAGCATTTTGGTTGCTTTTCCTGAAATCATTCTGGTCCCTGGAATTAAGAGTTCTCTCTTCTGGATGTCATACCCATAAGGAAGAAATAACCGTCTGTATGAGAAACGTTAAAATTTTCTCTTCAAATTTTCTCTTTGATGGGGAAAAACCCCAACTTGATACTGCTAAGACTTGTCTTCAAAAATTTCTGAAAAATATTGTACCTCGTGCAAAAGACCACAGAGAAGAACTACTTTAAGCAATATAGTAAGTTGGGAACAAGTTTGGGCAATACAGGAAGAAGCAATTTCATGAATACATTACACTTCAAATATTACTATGTCCTCCTACTAGAATCCATCCAATTTAGCCATTTCAGCAAGTTTAGTCATTTTCACTAACCTTTCCTCCATTGTAGTTATTGCCAAACCTATATACAGTATAGTATATCAGATATAAAAACATTTAGATGAGATTCTCCTGGAAAGACACAGTGGTTCTGCAGCAGCCTTGTTTGGGGAGAAGTCCCTGTGAGATTCCTAAGAGTTGGGAAGATCCACAGAGGCTGCCATCTTAGGAAATAAGTAGAAGTGGCCAAAGTGACCCCTGCAACTGATGTCTGAGGCACCCGTCAAGCAGGGCAGGGCTTCAATCACACAGTGAGGGCTGCCATTTCAACTCTTCTGACCCTCCCTTGCAGACACTTTGGCTTCCTTAGAACAATCAAGGTAAAAATTTGAAAGACCCAGAGAATGAAATAAATAGAAACGTTTCTTCCAACACATTAACAACAAGAAAAAAGTCAAGGAAACTGTAGACCCAGTAAAGAGAGAAGTTGGCAAGGAAATTACAGGCAACAGGGAGAAAGCTGAGCTGCTTAACGCATACTTTGCATCAGTCTTCACACAAAAAGAAACCACAGCCCAACACACACAAAAAAAACACACTGCAAAAGACATACTAGCAACAAAAATCAAAATAAACAAGAAAATCATAAGAGAACACCTATCCAATCTTGACAAATACAGATCACTAGGACCGGACAGAATACATCCCAGAGTTCTAAAAGAGCTGGCAGATGTTATCTGAGAACTGTTGCACCACATCTTCCACAAATCCTGGAGACCAGAGAAGTACCCGAGGATTGGAAAAGGGCTGATGTGGTCCCCATCTTCAAGAAAGGAAAAAACTATACACCAATCAGTTTAACATCAATAGCTGGGAAAATGCTAGAAAAGATAATCAAAAAACAGATCTATGAACAACTAGAAGCAAATAAAGTCATAACTAGCAGCCAGCATGGGTTTGTTAAAAACAGATCATGCCAGACCAATCTGATTTCATTCTTCAATAAAGTGACTAAACTAGTAGACCAGTGAAATGCAGTGGACATAGTATACCTAGATTTCAGTAAGACATTTGACAAAGTAGACCACAACCTACTCCTTGGTAAACTAGAAAAGGTGGAATAGACAACATCACCACCAGATGGACCTGTAGCTGGCTAACAAACCATACTCAATGAGTAGTCCCCAATGGCACTACATCCACATGGAGAGAAGTAATCAATGGAGTACCACAAGGTTCCATCTTAAGCCCAGTACTCTTCAATATCTTCATAAATGACTTAGATGAGGGAATAGAAGGGGAATTCATCAAATTTGCAGATGACATTAAACTGTCAGGAGTAGCCAACACCCCAGAAGACAAACTCAGAATCGAACAAGATTTTGAAAAAATTGAACAATGGGCCCTATCCAACAAAATGAGTAGAGAAAAGCAAAATCTTACACTTAGACAGAAAAAACCAAAGCAAACAAATACAGATTGGGCAAGACCTGGCTTGGAGGCAGTAATTGTGAGAGGGACCTTGGAGTCCTGGTGGACGATCATTTAACTATGAGCCAGCAGTGTGCAGCAGCAGCCAAAAAAGCTAATACATTCCTGGGTTGTATAAAACAAAGACATAGAATCAAGATCACACAAAGTATTAATATCTCTTTATAAAGCCCTAGTAAGACCACACCTCGAATACTTGCAGCCAATTTTGGTCACCATATCACAGAAAAGATGTTGAGAGTCTGGAAAAAAATTCAGAGAAGAGCAACTAAGATGATCAAAGGCCTGGAGACCAAAACGTACAAAGAACGGCTATGGAAGTTGGGTTTGGCCATTTTAAAGAAAAGAAGAAATAGGGGAGACATGATAGCAGTGTTCCAGTATCTGAGGGGCTGCCACAAAGAAGAGGGGGTCAGGTTGTTCACCAGAGCACCAGAGGGAAGAAAAAACAATGGTTGGAAGCTGATCAAAGACAGAAGCAACCTGGAATTAAGGAGAAACTTCCTGACAGTGAGGATAATCAACCAGTGGAATAGTTTACCCCCAGAAATTGTAGGTGCTCCATTGCTGGACGTTTTTAAAAAGAGACTAGATAATCACCTGTCTGAGATGGTATAGGTCCTCCTGCTTGAACAGGGGGCTGGACTAGAAGACCTCCAAGGTCCCTTGCAGCTCTAGTCTAGTCTAGTCTAGTCTAGTCTAGTCTATATTTCTCTTCTTACTGGAAAATTGGAGGACAGATTTTGGCATCACTTTAGGAAGTATTCACCCCTCTTTATACTGGAGCAAGGAAAGCACCATGAGACAAGGATGAATATGGAGATTAATGCTTCTAGGTACCTTAAAAGCCCCCACATTTTATTAGGATAAGCTCTTGCAGACTAACAGAGAACTTTCCTCAGATGTACACTCTGCAGAGATCACTACAGCCATAATTGGAGGGACTGAGCCCATCAGGGGAAAGAGAGGAAATAGAGGAGATCCTTATTTCTGGATTGTGACCCTTTACAAAGCAACGTGGCTGTGTGGAGCTTCCCTTTGGAGCCAATTTGGTCCAATTTCTAAATGAAAACCTCTTTCTGAGTGAAATCTACAAGTCAAACTGAACTGCCAAGAAAATGGCAAAGTGTGCAAAAAGCTCTCTTTTCTACTACATAAAAACAAAGTGATCCAGCTTAATCCAAATTGGAGCGTTAGATCAACTTGATTTTCCAAATCCGTTGTAAGCCTCTCCATTTTGGTAGCCTTCTTGACATTTCCTGGTGTTGGAACTTGGGGGACAAGATGGTGGCAATTGTGGCCCTTGGGGTGTGGGGCTGATGATATGATGCAGGACTCCTGGTCCATCCAGCAATCTTATTTGGACCTTCAGGCATTGTAGTGTGTCTATGAGAAAGCCACCCAAAGAGTGGGGTTAAGTGGTTTTCAGGCTAGGGACTCAGCTGCAGGTGATATCTCCATTGCAATTATCTCCTTTGTCTGAAGAGGGTCATCCCAAGCACATGGTCAGTTGGAGATAGGCCCTTTCTTGATGGACTGTACTTTTGAATGCCAAGGAGAATAAAATTCTTCCCTTTGCATGACTCCAGGCCAGTTTTCTGGATTCTGCAGTTTATCTGGGTTTCTGTTTTAATGTGGTGTCATTTGCAATTTACACCTCTTTTAGATGATTATATGATTTAT
Source organism: Daboia siamensis (assembly GCA_024449315.1). NCBI lineage: Eukaryota > Metazoa > Chordata > Lepidosauria > Squamata > Viperidae > Daboia > Daboia siamensis. The sequence continues at coordinate 164,255 of JAKJMR010000694.1, forward strand.
ATGCCATTGTTATTATTTCAATACGGTGATGTTACTTTAATGGATTCTTACTCTATTCCTTATTAATTGCATAAACCTCCCTGGAGAATATTTTATTGCAAAGATAAATCTAACCCATCAAATAAATAAAATAATGATTCATTTTCTATTCCAGTTTGTTATTTCAGTGAGGCATACTTTATGAACTGTCTCTCCCTCTATCCACTCTATTTTTAAGTACATGTATTAGTTTTTCCCATTAAGTGATCAACAACTTAATTTGATGAATCTCTTTGCCCCTTTGCAAAAGACAGGATTTTTTTTTTAAACTCCTCACTTACACACTGAGAGGTGTTGGTGCTGGATAAGGTCTGCTAAATAATTGCAAATGGTAAATACCAACTAATTCCAGACTGGCTTTTATTGCATGGACTGGAACAGAGAAGAGGATAGTCAACAGGTCATTCTCTTCAGATATCAGATTTTCTTTCCTCCTTTGCTTTTGAAAGTGAACTAAATATTTAAAATGAATTTACATATCCTCAATTCAAGATTAAGAGGAAGGGCTGGAATTTAAATTGGAAGCAGAACATTATTCATTAACACACATTTTAAAAATATCATTGTGTTCAGGAGAGAAAATGACATTACCCTTAAATCAATGTTTTTCAAACATGCCAACTTGAAGATTTATGCACTTCAACTCCCAGAATTCTCCAGCTGCCTTTAAAGTTACCAAATTTGAAAAACACTGTATTAAATGAAGCAATAAAGTTAAATTAATGTTTGAACATAGTTTTCATTCATTTCAACATTCAGGATAGATATGGTGTTGCAGTACCTACCCAACTTCACAGTCATCAAGATATGTTTAAAAAGCTCCTATCAATTATGTATCCAATGTTTTTGATCTATGAGTGATAGTGTGTAAAGCATATTTTGCCCTTGAAAGATGTATGTTCTCATTCAGAGCCCCTTGGTAGCCTTGGTAGCCCTTAGATCAGACATGTCAAACCAAAGGCCCGCGGGCCACAAACAGCCCGCCACATGATTGAATCCGGCCCGCACAACTCTCCCAGAAATTACAAACGTCCGGCCCCCACCACCTTGGCGCCGGCCCGGCTGAGCACTTGCTCAGTAGGAGGCAGCAAGTGCACGTGGGCTGGTGGAGGCCAGCACCATTTGCAGTTCATTAGTCTCCTGCAGCTGCAAAAAAGAATTGGAGGAGGAGGAGGTAGGAGGGAGTAAGGTGGGACTGGGGGGGGGAGGACGAGCAACACCCAGCCAGTGAGGGGGAGAGGTGCCCAGGCAGGAAGGCAGACTTGAGGTGGCCAGAGAAAGAGCCACAGATGGCTCCTCTGCCGGGCTTCTTTTGCATGCGAGCTACTTTGCCAGCTGCTACTGAGGGCAAGCAGAGGCGCCCTGCAAGGCCCGGCCAAGAGGCGCCCCCAGCAGCGGAGCTGCTCCGGCTGCTCCGGCTCCTCTGCCGGGCTTCTTTCGCATGCGAACTACTTTGCCAGGTGTTGCTGAGGGCGAGCAGAGGCACCCGGCCCGGATCCTTCAAAGCCCTGGCCGAGACACACCGCCAGCAGCGGAGCCGCTCCAGCTCCTCTGCCGGGCTTGTTTCACGCCCGAACTACTTTGCCGGGCACTGCTGAAGGTGAGAAGAAGCGCCTGGCCTGGATCCTGCAAGGCCCGGCTGAGACGCGCCCTCAGCAGCGGAGCCGCTCCGGCTCCTCTGCCGGGATTGTTTCATGTGCGAGCTAATTTGCCGGGCGCTGCTGGGGCGCATCTCGGCCGTGCCTTGTAGGATCCGGGCCGGGCGCCTCTGCTCGCCCTCAGCAGTGCCCGGCAAAGTAGCTCGCATGTGAAACAAGCCCAGCAGAGGAGCTGGAGCGGCTCCGCTGCTGGGGGCATGTCTCGGCCGGGGCCTTGCAGGATCCGGGCCGGGCGCCTCTGCTCGCCCCCAGCAGCTCCAGGCAAAGTAGCTCGCACGCGAAACAAGCCCGTGCATGAAAGAAGCCCGGCAGAGGAGCTTTGGTCACGCCTACCTGGCCACGCCCATCCGCCCCCCCCCCAACCATAATGCTGATGTGGCCCTCAATGAAATTGAGTTTGACACCCCTGCCTTAGATTCACCAAGAGTAGCTTTGCTCCAATCCACAGGGATAAAGCAAGGATATCAGACTAACAGAGTTGGAAGGGACCTTGGAGGTCTTTTAGACCAATCTTCTGCTCAAGCAGGAGACCTTATACAATTTCAAACAAATGGTTGTCCAATCTCTTTTTATCTCTTATAAATTATTGTATAAATAAATTGATTTGAACAGAATGAAATATTATTTCAAAGTGACTTATAAATGTTGCTATAGCACGGGCCACATTCTGGTCTGACCTTTCAACCAAATTTTTCCCATGAGCATTTGACTGGGTTCACACTTGTCCTGTAAGTTGTAGCATTGTGTGATTTACTTGATGGACTTTCAAAGAGGTTTAAATTAAGGTTTGGGAAATGTTAATGGTTGGAGGGCCAGGAAAGGAATCATGGTTGGAAGAAGCATGCAGAGTTCTCATGACTTTGGGCAGAATTGAAGCTGTTGTCTTTCCTTCTCTTTCATTTCCTTTTTAATTCTATTTTAGTTCTATTCTATTCCCAGAATAATTATCTGAATTGGACACAGAAGAACAACCAAATTAGGTGCAGGAGCAGTCGATGTGGCAGGCAAGAACCAACGACTGCAGCACATTACTCAATTTTGACTTGTCAAACATCCAGCGATTTCCTGTCATCATCTGACCTCAGCGTTATCTTCCCCATTTTAGCTTCCTCTTAAGGAGAGCTCCCCTGCAAAACAACCTCTTCTCTTTGTGGACATCACTACTACTCCTCTTTGGCTTCAAATGGCAGAAGGAAGAGTCAGACTTCAAAGGGAGGAGGGTAAAGTATGCTTCTCAGGTTCTTCCAGTTGGTGCATTCCATGGATCTTCTCATCTGGTTTGGTAAGAAGATGGATTGAATTATTCCTTTGGGGAAGCAGCCAATTGGCCATTGTTTTCCAGGGAGTTCAGTTACCAAAGCTGCCAATCCTGTTTAGCAATAAATGGTATGGATCCTTTCCACTTTTAGGAGTGGAATCTACTTCTTCTGAATAACCTTCTGTTCCCTAAAGATAGAGACGGACGGTATCTCCTGTCAAGGAGAAGATGATAGTTTGAAAGGAGGAATGGAATCACAGCACTGGGGAGTCTCTGTCCACTTTCAAACTTTGAACGCTGGATTTGCAGATAGGTACATTTTCAAAATCTCACAAACCTATTTGAACAGGGACTAGAGTGGAACAAAAAAATGCACCCAGAGAATTAAAACAATTTCCATCACCGTTCAAAATTTGTTCTCTTTGAAACGTAAGTGGTCTAGGAATAAAAACCAAGACCTGGAAGGGAAGTGAACATTATTTGGCCTCCTGTCATTCCTTCATGCCTTTGTGTCCTTCCCAAAAGTTGTGTTAGGTAAGTAAGTTTAACTAATAGGTTTCTGTACCATTTCAAATGTACTATGGGTAACAGCACTACATGCTGTTTAAACAAGACATTACTATTTGAATATAAAGCTAAAATATTACAACCATTAACATTTAAATTTAAAGGTTTTTATTCTGGTTGAATTTGTGTCTTAAGAAACAACGTAAACAGATTAAATATCATTATTTAATTTTCCTACACAACATTCAGGTAGCAAAATAACAAAAATAAAAATGGGATAACATGAATCCTGATTTTTTCATTTAACACTGAAACAGTTCCTCTTCCATCTCTCTGTCAATTTTTAATCATATTTATATTCAATCTTCTGCATTAGAGCTAAATATTTTGTTCCCCAAATTTTAGGAAATTTAAAATTTTAAACATTTTAACTGTGCTGTACGTAAGAAAATTGAATAGCAAATATTTTACCTCTGTGTGATGAAGTATTTGCTAAATACTTTCTATTATTAAAAGCTGAAATGCAGGAATTTTAAAAAATGGGTTCCCATAGCTGCCAGATCCATAGTGCAAAAATAGGAATGATAGACAGAGGACAGCAAAAAGACAAACATCAAGCTCTTCACTACACCTTGTTTTCAGGTGGGCCTTTTCACCCAGCTGTGCATTAACTGTAGCAAACTTAAGAATATTTTCTTGAACACTGTCTTTGGTCTTCACTTTGGTTTATTTATTTATTTATTTAGATTTCACATTTTTTTAATATTAAAACATAAAAACAGTATATAAAAATTAAAATTTTAAAAGAAGGCAAGGATAATGAAGCCCTGCAAAAAGTGACTTTAAAAGGCGAAGGGCATCAGCTGGCCCCTCAACCGCCTGCTCTTCTGCCGCACCCTGCCTTGAGAAGCCACAGAGCCTCTGCAGAAGGTGGGGGGGCAGTCTGTCTCATTTCTGGGGAGAAATATTCCATGGGGGGAGGGAGGCAACCACAGAGAAGGCTCTTTACCTGGACTCTGCCAGCAGGAGTTCTGTAGCTGACGGGGTCTGCAACATACCTTCTCTGCCTATATTATATATTACTATTCATGATTGTTCAGAAGGAGTGCTTCATATTATTCAGTTGAAGGGAAATTTATTGTGGCAATATGAAGCATTTAAAAAGCCATCAGAAATATTTTGCGATTTTTGAGAACCATTTTTCATTTCCTTTTTACAATCTCAGGAATGTTTTTTTATTATTTTTACAGATTTAATTATGACAAGTGTTTGTACCTTGTTTGGTGACAGGACTCAGTTACTTCTGGAAATATTAAACTGGACTTTGATTTAAAATTAAGATTAACTATTGAAATCAATAAGGTAAAGGTAAAGGTTCTCCATGGTCATGTAGCCGGCATGACTAGACACCAAAGGCGCACGGAACACCGTTACCTTCCCACTGTAGTAGTCCCTATTTTTCTACTTGCATTTTTACGTGCTTTCGAACTGCTAGGTGGGCAGAAGCTGGGACAAGTAACAGGCGCTCACTCTGCTACACGGCACTCGGGATTTGACCCGCCAAACTGCCGACCTTCTGATCGACAAGCTCAGCGTCCTAACCCACTGAGCCACCGTGTCCCTGTTTGAAATCAATAGGTGTGCCTAAAATTGCTATGCAACTTGACTCCTTTATTAAGATAAATTGGTAACTTGGCATCATCTTTCTTAATCTTAAATATTGGCATTAATACAGAATTCTGGATCTAAAAGAATAGGCATGTAATAACCATAAGCCCAGGGACGAGGGATGCGGTGGCTCAGTGGGTTAGGCCGCTGCACTTGTCGATCAGAAAGTTGGCAGTTTGGCGGGTTGAATCTCGAGTGCCGCGTAGCAGAGTGAGCGCCTGTTACTCATCCCAGCTGGCTCTTCGGCTTTGAAACGGAGATGAGCACTGGCCCCTAGAGTCGGAAATGACTAGCATGCATGGGCAGGGGAACCTTTACTTTTAACCATAAGCCCAAAAAACCTTTGAGACTTTCTTTTCAGATATGACTCATGAAATCCACAACCCATTAAGTAGGTTTTGGCCTAGGATGCTCTCTGACCGAGTTCATAGTTCAGGGGTGTCATGCAAGCCCAGGAAATTGGATTAATTGAAAAAAATGTGATTGTTAACCATTAATAAGCATCTCATGTGTCTGCAATCTTAGAAAAGTTTCAAATACTGGATAAGCTGTTCTTTGTTAATTACATGCTATAAAAATAGATGGGAATAAGAGGATTATGCTGTAGTCTTTTAATCCTCCCCCCCCTCCCCGTCCCCAATGCTGAGCTGCATAAAATCTTTAGAAAACAAGCAAAAAAATTCCCAACAAATGTCATTTAACTAAAAATCCAGTGAAGGAGTCAATTTCTCAGGAATCTATTACCCTGAAATCACCCTGGATAAAAACACTGCAAGGGGATTCAGCTCTAACCAGCTCATTTCAGCTGAAATCACAGCAGATACTTTTCAAGCTAATGCTGGAAGTTGTAACCAAGGCACATTTTCAATGTAAGATTTCAATTCAAGAAGTTATTGCACCAAAAAGCAAATGCCCAGGGTACCACCCAGATGGCTGGCACACATGTTCTGAGTGCAAATGAAGCCAATCTGATACATCACTAGGAATGGAAATTCTCTTTCAATGAGAACCTAAAACATGTAGGGGATTCCAAACAGTTCATTCATCACGGACAGTTAGCTTTTAAAGGGCCTTTCATGGATTCATTAGCACACACCACCAACCTTCCAAATGGCTCTGGGAAAGCGGCATGCAGCCTCAGTTGGCTGTTGAGCATTCTTTGCCACAGCCCTCTTGAAGCTGCAGATGCCCAGCCCTCTCTTGCCCTTGGATGCCCTTCCTCACAGGATCAGGGTTGCAAAACCCTGACAGCAACAATTAGGTTTTTATCCTCCTCTTTGTCTGCTGCCTTCTAGTGGCTATTTAGGAGTTGCAGCTCAGATCTGAGTTCTAGGGCTGTAGGGCTCCAAATGTTGGCTAACATACCCCCATCCTCCCATATCATGAGATAATTATGTCTAATTGTTGCTGGAGTTCAGCAACATCTAGATCAATGTTTCTCAGTTTCAGCTGCTTTGAGACATGTGAGCTACAACTCCTAGAATTCTCCAGACAACCGAAGTTGGAAAACAAGGATCTAGGTGTTCACATGTTTCCTCCCTTCTTCTCAGTTGGATCTCAGGTTAGTCCCAGATTGGACTGCGGTGTCCTTTTCAGCAAGATAGATTAGGGGAGAGGCAGGTCAATTATGGTTGTGATTATGGATTGGGGCTGCTCTTTGTTTCTTCTTCCTGTGCTGGCTTCAGAGATGGAATGATTTCCCATCCGAGAAGCTTGGGGTAGAGGGACAGAATTAATTTGAGTAAAAAAAATATCAGAGAGAGGGAGGGGGAGAGAGGGGGGGAGAGGGAGGGAGGTCTGCAGTGTAAGGTGGAAACATCAGGATGGGGGCCACACTTTGCAAGAACCCTGACCTCGGGATACTGTGCTTGGTGCAGACTACACATCACATTTACCTGCAGAATAGTCCACCTCCTTTAGTTGAGTTGTTGTGCCGACCCAGCCCAGGTCCTTGGTGAATATTGTATTAGGAGGATGTGTGTTTTTTGTGTCTGTACCTGACCTTTTCCTTCATTTTATTGCTCTTTACTGTTTAAAGTGTGAGCTGCCCATAGTAAAGTTGAATGGCTTCTAAATTTAAATGGATAAAAAGCACAGTACAGCTTCACTTAGCACAGCTTATGGTTCCTTATTTGTGCAAGTCCAGTAAACTAAGCCAAGTAGGTGAGTTAGCCAGTTATGCAGTCCAGAGTTTAGTCCCAGTCTGGTTTCACATCATTTGCAAACCCAAATGCACTTTGGCTATTTGTAGCCTATTGAAGGCTATCATATCTGCAGCCATTAGAGGACAGCAAACAATCAATTTTTGCAGCTTAGACACAATGGTCCCATGTGTATATCCAGCCAAATAGTATCCAGGTTGGGCAAACCCAGCCAATAATTCATGAATCAGCAGACTGCTGTGTGACACTTCTCTCTGCCCAAGGGTGTGTGTGTGTGTGTGAGAGAGAGAGAGAGAGAGGTGGGGGAGAAGCTGTTAGTACAATTGCAATCCATGCACTAAATGTTGGCTTCTCCCTTTCAAAAAAGAAATGTTGTAGCTCATGAAGCTAATTTGGGGCCTTTTTTTTTTCAATTCACCAGATGAAATAGAAGAGAGTTGTTGCAAACATTATGTCTGTGTCCTTTCCAGACTGATTGATGTTTTTTATAAGCTTGTCATGGGAGGGAGCAAAGAGGGTGACCCTTGTTGAAGGACACCATCACAACATCTTGGGCACAGAAGGTGGATCTGGCCTTGGTTTTGTTGTTTGATCTGCAGCTGCCAAGCTCTGCCTTGAGGTTTGGTTAGCTTCATTAGCTGAGCTGCACAGGGACTGATTCCATTTGCAGGACTCAGGTCATGTCTTTGATCTAAAGCGAAAGCATTTATATGCCACTCCTCCTAACATTTCTCAAAGCACATTAATCACAAATAAAGATCATAATATGGTCACTGATTATATTGTGTCATCTATGTATTCAATAATGCACATATTAAAATGTCTAGAAGGAATACAAAACTCCACTATATTTAGAAAAAGATAAGAAAAGAACCCTTCCTGTGAAAATCTTCTCCTCTGTGCAAAACTCAAGAGAATTTGGCAGGGTGTTTTTCTCAACAGGTGTTATTACTGACAAATTTAAAAAATTCTGCTGAGTAAATGTGCAGGCTAACAGCAGATGTTTCTTCTTATTCTTCATATCCAGGTCAATTCTGAATTCCACATAAGACCCTCAAACCTCTTGGGTAGTGTTAGTACATGCACACAGGTGTTCATCTGGGATGGGAAGACATTCAAGAATGTAAAAGGTTTGGTACTTCATATCTCTAATTGGATTTAGATTTCCTCCAAAACTGTGAGCAATAATCCAGTTTGATTGGTGCCCCAACTCTACCATGATCATCTATCTCTGTGGATTTCAGTAGCTGCAGGCTCACCCAGGTCTGTCCCTTACACTTCCTCTCCTTCTCCTGAGCCATCAGCATCTCTGACAGTTCTTACATGGGACCATCTGCACATCTGCACTGAGCGTCATCATCTAACTGTGCAATGCATAAAATATGTGGCAGAAATCTGTTTCCATAGCATACTGATCATTGGTATGTTTGCAACCAAATACAACATAATACTGAAACCAGATCAGCAAGCTAAGGCAACAGAAACATTCAAAAGAAATTCCTGGGCCATCCAAAGCAGGCGGCTGGCCAGCCTTGGCAGGCCCAATTCAAGTCAAAGGCCGACTATTTCAGATGCCTCCAAGATCAGGGAGATGCCAAGCTGCAGACAGAACATTTCATGGAGTTGCTAACTTTTGTTCTTTCACATTTTCAGGCTGCCTATTGATGAAGATGAAGCCAGCCACCTTCTACAGGAGCCCTCAGTGTTGCCCTCTGTGTATTTGACAAGCTGAGTTCGACACTCATTGTGGCAGTGTCAGTTTGTCAAATATACAAAGTGCGGCATTTGTCCAGCAACAGAACAGCAGATCTTCCAGAACTCAAGTTGCAGGGATATCAGAGGATGCAAAAAGCAAATGGCAAAATTTTGTATTTTTTCCAAGAATTAGGTACTGGTTTTCCCCATTCAGCATCGTTAGAAATGGCATCAACTCCAAGGATAGATCAATATATTCTGTATATATGTATTTGGTGGTGTCAGCAATTCAGAGTAGACCAGGCTAGAAACCAGTCATGTGGGCTAACGTTGCTTTTATTATATGGTGTCAATGACAGAACCTTGCAAGTCTGAACAGGCTTCCTCCCTCTCTCTATCTTTGTGAGAACCAGGGAGGTGTTGTCTAAAATGCTTTCTCAGGTTACAGTTCTGGTCCTGATTCAGATTTATTTTATCTCACTATTATCTTGATAGGGGTCTTCCCCCTGTTCCTCAAGGTCATTCTTTCTGTCCATTGCAGGTCAATGCTTTAAAAATTATTGCTTTGGGCCTTATGCAAAGACTCTGATGTTTATTAAAACAGCCTTTTTCCACTCATCTTCTTGGCCCTGACGAAAACATACTGCTGCTTTAAGGAATCTACTTATGTTGATGTAAAGTTAATAAAACTCTTAAAGGAGCTGCAGCTCTTTTCAGGCTCTTGTGTACAGGCTTTGGATAATGAATTATTTCAGTTCGATCTGTGCAGACACATTTCCAAAAGCGTTTGTGTGTGTAACTAATCAGGCAACTTTAATGAATAGCAAAGAGGTGTTGTGTTGAGCCCCATAAATCACTCAGACTCTTTGCTGCTCTGCACCTACTTTTGCACCCTGAATGTGGAACCCTCCAGGAGTCACCACTAGAAGAACATAAATGTTAACTTGAGGCTCTTTTCAGCCTCTGTGTTTACATGTATTTCAGCAATTGATTTTTAATTATTTGCTTTTGTCCATGTTATCTGAAAATAATGGACTGAAATTAAAATAATTGTGATTTCATGATCATCAGCTAGGTGATCATTGAAAACCATTTGAAGGTATGATACTATTTTTGTTGTTGTTTTGCAAGTGTGGATAATAGAAATAAATGCCGCCTTCGCTCCCACATCGGAATTCCTCTATTTGCTACAAAGGCAGAGGATGAACATGTAAAGGTGGCTAGTTGGGTATATAAGGTCCCAGTTTCTTACATGAACTTGAGATATCATATCAATCTAATCAGATAACCGAAGCGGAGACTTCTTGATCAAGCAGCACTTTATTTTATCAAATTAAGCAGCTGGGTGGTTAACAATCTGGAACGCTAGCAGAGTTATGTCCAGAAGTGCCACACCTTGGAAAGTTGGTAACATTGCTTTATAAACTTTGTTAGCCAATGAAAATCAGAACAACAAAGCCATTACATCATAAAGAAGACACCAATCATTCCTGTACACTCCCTTATTCCCTCCTTCAGTACATCCCATCCATGTACATGATTCTCATGCATGCATGAGATTTCCCTAGTGCAAAAGCCGATTACAAAAACCAAGAAAGCAACAGTTAGATTAAACAATTTTCCTTTGTTCCAGAACCCTTCAGGTAAATAGTTACCAAACATGCCAACCTTTGAATCATGGAGCTATGAGAATAAGACTTGTACATAAAGAAATAACACACTTATACAGAAACCAAGCAAATCCTTTTGAAAGTATTTAAGCAAGAATAAAAGAAAAGAGGAGCAAGTGATTATACTGTAATATTTGTCATGTATGTATGCATGTATGTATGTATGTACGTATCATACAGCAATGTTACCTTAGCCAGGAGTCTACAGTGCTAACACAGGGAAAGCCTTTGCCAAGAGGTGCCCCTTTCTATTTAAGGGGTTTTTTTAATCCTCCCTTTGTTTTTATAAATAAGTCAAGGTGGCAAAAATACTCCTTCGTCCTCCTATTTTCCCTAAAACAACAACTCTGTGAGGTGGGTTGGGCTGAGACTGATTGGCCCAAAGTAACCCAGCAGGATTTGGTGCCTAAGGTGGGACTCAAATTCGGAATCTCCTGTTAATTGGCCCATCCAGTCAGCTTTCATGCCTAAAGCAGGAGTAGAACTCACTGTCTCCTGGTTTCTAGCCTAGCCAAGACCTGGTCTAGCCAGATCATATCTGCTCTCTCCCTTGTCTTCCTTTTCAGAAGTGAAAGAAAGAAGGGAGTCTGCTACTAGTTTGTAAACCTCACAATAGGGAGGGATTGGTTGCAAGTAACTGGCACCTTGGGGAGCTTTACCGACTCCAAGGGAAGATAGGTTGGATCCAGTGGTTTCAGATCCTGAAGAGGGAAAATATCCAGGAAGGATGGGAAATTCCACAAAAGGAGGTACTGAAGCTACAATCACTAACAATCTCTACAAGAAGAAAAAACAGGAGAAATTAAAAGAGAATGGAGTGGAGAGTACACAGCACCCACAAATGCTGAAGAGAAAAGGGGACAGCATCACCATCAGATGGATTTGTAAGTGGCTGACAAACTGCACTCAACCATGTAGTCCTTAATGGAACTACATCTACATGGAGGGAAGTGAGCAGTGGCGTACCCAAGGTTTAGGCCCAGGACTCTTCAATATCTTCGTAAATAACTTAGATGAGGGAATAGAAGGGGAACTCATCAAATTTGCAGACGTCAGTCTGAAGATCCAGATGGATCTTGACAAAATTGAAGAAAGGGCCCTATCCAATACTCAGCCCTGGCTACACTGGAAAGGGGTATGGGCTTTGGCAACACCCTCTTCCCTTTGCTCTTTAAGCATAAAGAAAGAGGAAGCAAAAGTTTCACAATGTTTGTTTTACTTACATATATGATTTTAATAAGGGATATGGTGGCTTAGTGGGTTAGGACGCTGAGCTTGTCGATCAGAAGGTCGGCAGTTTGGCGGGTCGAATCCTGTAACACAGTGAGCGCCTGTTACTCGTCCCAGTTTCTGCCCACCTAGCAGTTCGAAAGCATGTAAAAAAAATGCAAGTAGAAAAATAGGGACCACTACAGTGGGAAGGTAACAGCGTTCCATGCGCCCTTGGGGTCTAGTCATGCTGGCCACATGACCACGGAGATGTTGGATAAGTGCTGGCTCTTCGGCTTTGAAATGGAGATGAGCACCGGCCCCTAGAGTTGAAAACGACTAGCACGCATGGACTGTAGCCAAGAAATTAAAAGACGCTTGCTCCTGGGGAGGAAAGCCATGGCAAATCTAGACAGCACACTAAAAAGCAGAGACATCACCCTGTCAACAAAAATCCGTATAGTCAAGGCTATGGTCTTCCCAGTTGCAATGTATGGCAGTGAAAGTTGGACCATAAGAAAGGCTGAGCGCCAAAGAATTGAAGCCTTTGAACTCTGGTGCTGGAGAAGACTCCTGCGAGTCCCTTGGACTGCAAGGCGATCAAACCGGTCAGTCTTAGAGGAGATCAACCCTGACTGCTCTTTAGAAGGCCAGATCCTGAAGCTAAAACTCAAATACTTTGGCCACCTAATGAGAAGGAAGGACTCATTGGAGAAGAGCCTAATGCTGGGAAAGATTGAGGGCAATAGAAGAAGGGGACGACAGAGAATGAGGTGGCTGGATAGAGTCACTGAAGCAGTAGGCGTGAGCTTAAATGGACTCCAGAAGATGGTAGAGGACAGGAAGGCCTGGAGGAACATTGTCCATAGGGTCGCGATGGGTCGGACACGACTTCGCAACTAACAACAACAACAACAAGCATGCATGTGTGGAGGAACCTTTACCTTTACCTTTATGATTTTAATATCTATTTAATATCTATTAAAATCAGGACAATGTCAGAGAGTGAAATCGCAACTCCTTCACTTCACCATATTTCCACCAGAGCCTGTGTCTCTGCTTCTCTCTCCAGCCAGAGACTGAAAACACTTTGCACATGTTTGTAGTTTAGTTTAGTTTAGTTTAGTTTAGTTTAGTTTAGTTTAGTTTAGTTTAGTTTAGTTTAGTTTAGTTTAGTTTAGTTTAGTTTAGTTTA
>JAKJMR010000694.1:177325-202543 GCA_024449315.1 Daboia siamensis
TAGTTTAGTTTAGTTTAGTTTAGTTTAGTTTAGTTTAGTTTAGTTTATATACCGCCCTTTTCCCATAGGACTCAGGGCGGTTTACAAAGTATTTAAAAACGTCAATACAATACAAAAGTTAAAGACAGTTACTTGGCAATAAAATCACAGCTTACTTGGCAATAAATTCACAGCTTTTTTGGAGGAACATTTAAACTAAATAATGGGGATAGTGAGTTAATTGATACAGAACATCACTGTCCCCGGCAATCTAAGAAAATAGGGGAAGCCAGGCACCACACAAGTTATGCAGCAAGTAAACACAGGGTCAGTCATAAAGGACTCAAATGTCTATACACTAATGCACAGAGTATAAACAGTAAGCAGGGTGAACTAGAAATTCAAGTAAATGAGGGCAGATATGACATTGTTGCCATTACAGAAACATGGTGGGACGAAATCTACAAATGGAACACACAGCTAGTGGGATTTAAACTATTTAAAAGAAACAGACTAAACAAAAGAGGAGGAGGAGTTGCTCTCTATATAAGAAATAACTTTATCTCTACAGAAATAGAGCACAACAATGATGAAAACTGTAAACTTGAAAGCATTTGGGTCAATATAAAAGGGGGGGAAAATGACATTGCCATAGGTGTATACTATAGGCCGCCCAACCAAGCAGAGGAAATAGATGAACTTTTTGCTAGTCAGCTAACTAAGGTATGTAAGAAGCATATCACAATAGTAATGGGGGACTTTAATTAGCCTGATATCAACTGGAAGACAAACTCTGCACCAAGTGGAAGATCAATCAGATTCCTGTCAAACCTAGCAGACAACTTTCTCTCCCAAAAAGTAGAGAAGGGAACTAGGGAATTAGCCATATTGGATTTAATTCTTACAAACAGAGATGAAATGATAGAAGGTGTCGAAGCCACAGGAACCTTGGGGGGAAGTGATCATGCAATATTGGAATTCAACATTCTGGAGGCACAAGCAATAGAACACAGCCAAACTAGAGTCTTGGACTTTAAAAGAACTAATTTCAATAAACTTAGAGAGATCATGGGAAGAATTCCATGGATGAGAATCCTAAAGGGGAAAACAACTCAAGAAGCTTGGGAAATTTTGAAAAGTGAGATAATAAAGGCCCAGTCTAGTACAATACCAACAAAAAAGAAAAATAACAGCTCTCAAAAGAAACCAGCATGGCTGCATAAAGAACTCTCTGATAAATTGAAAGATAAAAAGGACAAGTATAAGAATTGGAAAGAGGGGCACATAACTAAGTCAAAATATCAGCAAATAGCCCGTGCCTGCAAAGATGAAGTGAGGAAAGCTAAGGCTCAAAATGAACTAAGGCTTGTGACCAAAGTCAAAAATAACAAAAAATGCTTCTTTCAACATATAAAAAACAAGAAAAAAGTTAAGGAAATGATTGGTCCATTAGTGGGGGAAAGTGGCAAGAAGGTGACAAGCAATAGGAAGAAAGCAGAACTATTTAATTCGTTTTTTGCATCTGTCTTTACACAAAGGGAAAAAACAGTCTAACCTACCCAAACCAGTGCCATAAAAAACAGAATAGAAACGCAAGTTAAGATAGGCAAGAAAATGGTAAGTGAGCACCTGTCCAGCCTAAAAAGGTAAAGGTAAAGGTTCCCCCGCACATGCGTGCTAGTCGTTTCCGACTCTAGGGGCCGGTGCTCATCTCCGTTTCATAGCCGAAGAGCCAGCGCTTGTCCGAGGACATCTCCGTGGTCATGTGGCCGGCATGACTAGACGCCAAAGGCGCACGGAACGCTGTTACCTTCCCACCGTAGTGGTCCCTATTTTTCTACTTGCATTTTTACGTGCTTTCGAACTGCTAGGTGGGCAGAAGCTGGGACGAGTAACAGGCGCTCACTCTGCTACGCGGCACTCGGGATTCGACCCGCCAAACTGCCGACCTTCAGATCGACAAGCTCAGCATCCCAACCCACTGAGCCACCGCGTCCCTCCTGTCCAGCCTAGACGAGTTCAAATCACCAGGACCAGATGGATTACACCCCAAGGTTCTCAAGGAACTGGCAGACGTGATCTCAGAACCACTGAACTATATTTTTCATAGATCCTGGAGCACTGGGGAACTACCAGAGGACTGGAAGAGAGCTGATGTAGTTCCCATCTTCAAAAAAGGGGAAAAAAATAGATCCAGGAAACTACAGACCTATCAGCCTGACCTCAATACCTGGGAAGATTCTGGAAAAGATAATCAAACAACAAATCAGTGAACATCTTGATGCAAACAAAGTCATCACTAAAAGTCAACATGGGTTTGTCAAAAACAGATCATACCAGACAAATCTTATTACATTCTTTGACCAAGTGACAAAACTAGTGGACCAGAGGAATGCTGTAGATATAATTTACTTGGACTTCAGTAAGGCATTTGATAAAGTAGATCACAACCTACTACTTGACAAGATAGAAAAATGTGGGTTAGATAGCATCAGCACCAGATGGATTTGTAGCTGGCTGACAGGCCGTACTCAGCGTGTGGTCCTCAATGGAACCGCATCTACATGGAAGGAAGTGTGTAGTGGGGTGCCCCAGGGCTCTGTTCTGGGCCCAGTGCTCTTCAATATCTTCATTAATGATTTGGATGAGGAGATAGATGGGGAACTCATCAAATTTGCAGATGACACCAAGCTGGCAGGAATAGCCAATACTCCAGAAGATAGGCTTAAGATACAGAAGGATCTGGACAGACTCGAACACTGGGCACTATCTAACAAAATGAAATTCAGTGGTGAAAAAAGTAAGGTTCTACATTTAGGGAGGAAAAATCAAATGCATAGGTATAGTATAGGTAGTACCTTGCTCAATAGTAGTAACTGTGAGAGGGATCTCAGAGTCCTAGTAAACAATCACTTCAATATGAGCCAGCAGTGTGCTGCAGCTGCCAAAAAAGCCAACACAGTGCTAGGCTGCATTAACAGAGGGATAGAATCAAGATCAAGTGAGAGGTGAGAGGGTGGGATAGGGTTGGGAAGGGAGGGAGGAGTTGGGGGATGGGATGTTAAAGATAAAATGTATTGAAAAACTTTTCAATAAAAAAAATAAATAATAAAAAAAATAAAAAATAAAAAATAAAAAAAAAATAAGATCAAGTGAAGTACTAATACCACTTTACAATGCTTTGGTAAGGCCACACCTGGAATACTGCATCCAGTTTTGGTCACCACGATGTAAAAAAGATGTCGAGACTCTAGAAAGGGTACAGAGAAGAGCAACAAAGATGATTAGGGGGCTGGAGGCCAAAACATATAGGGAACGGTTGCTGGAATTGGATATGTGTAGTTTAACGAAGAGAAGAGTGAAGGGTGACATGATAACAGTGTTCCAATATCTCAGGGGCTACCACAAAGAAGAAGGAGTCAAGCTATTCTCCAAAGCACCTGAAAGCAGGACAAGAAGCAACGGATGGAAAGTAGTCAAGGAGAGAAGCAATCTAGAACTAAAGAGAAACTTCCTGACAGTTAGAACAATTAACCAGTGGAACAACCTGCCTCCAAAAGTGGTGAATGCTCCAATACTGGAAGCTTTTAAGAAGAGACTGGACAGCCATTTGTCTGAAATGGTATAGGGTTTCCTGCCTGAGCGGGGGGTTGGACTAGAGGACCTCCAAGGTCCCTTCCAACTTTATTATTATTATTATTATTAATTAAATTTAATCCCTGAACAAATATAAAACCCCATTTAAAACCTCTCAGCCTGGGCCGGAAAGCTCAAAGAGCCAGGTCTTCAGGTCCCGGCGGAATGACCGAAGGTTGGGGGCAGTCCTAAGCTCCATGGGCAGCTGGTTCCAAAGGGCAGGTGCACCCACTGAGAAGGCCCTCCCCCTGGGTGTTATCCGCCGGCAGTGTTTTACAGGCGGCACCCTGAGGAGGCCCTCCAGGATGAAGGGAACTTGATGCCGGCAGCAGGTGTTCCCTTAAATATCCCGGACCCAAGCCATTTAGGGCTTTATAGGTCATCACCAGCACCTTTAATCTCACCCGGAGGGCAACCGGAAGCCAATGCAGCTCGCGGAGTAGAGATGTTACATGGGAATATCGGGAAACCCCCATCACAACTCGTGCAGCAGCATTTTGTACCAGCTGAAGACTACGAGTGGTCCTCGAGGGCAGCCCCATATAGAGAGCGTTGCAGTAGTCTAAACGGTAGGTCACAAGCGCATGGGTGACTGTGCATAGGGCATCTCAGTCCAGATAGGGTCTGGATATTTTCATATCAACTGAAAAACAATTTCTTAACATTACCATATGCAATAAAAACTCCTGCTACATGATTTAAGTCAGAATCCAAGTGAAAGGATCCCATGAAGACCGAGGTCTCTGCTAAAAGCCACACAGGACAATACATGTCAGATGATGTCATTTGTGCAGGGAGATGATGTTACTTCCCAACCCATGGATGCCCTAAAAATCAAAGGTGTCCAAAAATCATTACCAAATTGTAAGTATTAATGAGTTAGAAGGCACCAATATTAAATATGTGACTGGACAGCAAACCTATTAAATGTTTAAATAATTTATTTGGTCTGATTTTCTGAGCTGGGTCATAAATAAATATATGATAAACACAAATGGGCAGCTGCCAGGGATAGACTTTATTCATTCAACCATGTATAATGGTTGAAGGTAGTCAACAACATTAGAGCTTTATAACAAGCGGGCTTTGATGTTTAGACATGCAGATTTAGGTTCCTGCCCTAGGCTATGACTGTGATTGCCCTGAGAATGTGTTAAATCTGAGAAGGAAGATCCTTCTTGGGTGTGGATTATTATGAGAGGGTCATAATCCAGATGTTTGATGGAGCCACTGAGTCTAAGTGTTAGGATTGTATGTTTATTCAGTGGACTGAGGTTGGTAAAGGGAAATGGGGGGTGAATAAAAGGCTTTTAACTTTCAATGTTTTTTCTATGTTCTTTTTCTATTTAAATTCTAACAATTTGAATATTGAAAGTAGATGAAATGGGATCACATGAAGCTTTTGCTTTGGCCTCACCCACCATCCCTGAAAAGCAAGTCCAAAGAAGCCTTCAGGCCTGCTCACTTGGGAGAGAACTGTTCACTAACATTTCACCCCTAGGATTCACACCAGGGAATCTCATGTCCTTTAGAAACAAAGCTGTTCCCTCTTGGTCAACACAGAGCTTTTTCAAACATCTTGCAATCTTCTTCGTTATCATGGAGGTCTGTGCAAAAGGGGGTAGAACAAGAGCACAGCTGATTTGCTTTCTCCAACTCTGCAAAGAGAAACCCATTAAATGTGGAGACCTTATCATTCTTCTCCAAGAGCACTGGCAGGAGGGCAGTGAATCCAGTGTTGAAGAAAAAGTCTTCATCATGGTTCTGTCCAAGCCAGGGTTAAACAACATGGCAACTGCTTTAGAAAGAAGGTTGCAGTTTATTGTTCAGCAGAGCCAGACAGAAAGATGGCTCTGGAAGAAAAGAGGGGGAAAAAGGGCTGAGCACGTGTAGGGAGTGGGTTTTTATACCCTCTTGAGCCTTTTGTTTGGAGGTTATTTCCTGTTCCTGTCTGAGGCTTTATATTTCCTGTGTCATGTATTTTGAGTGTGTCCCTTTGGCATCTGTGGGTTAATCCTATTATGTCCTGTCTTAGACTTTGGGTGGGGTATGTAGATTTTAGGTGTCTTTGTCTTCCTAAGCTTCTAGCTCCAACCTTCCTGGATTTACATCTGCATTTCTATTTTGCTTTAAAATAAGCCAATGAATAAAAACAAACCTAGGAAAATATTTCAATGCAGGACAGAAAAAGCTGCAGTATTTGCTTGCCAATTAGAGAAGAAGGAACAACAAATGTAATTTCAATCTAATTATTGCTAATTTCCCGATGTTTTGCAATGTGATTCATCAGTTCAAAATGTTTATAATACAAGTGTTTTTATTAGGACAAATGTGTTTTTGAGCAGATGGAGGAGTACAGATAGTGTATTCAAGGGAAACTGCAAACAAAAAAATCAAATACATGCACATTTTAGTGTCAACATTTTTTAGTCCAAAGAACCCCCGTTCAACAAACCAAATTTGCAAGAAGAAGAAACTGAGAAAACAGAGTCACCACATGAGGAGAGAGTGAATCAAAGTTTTGCCCAGCCCTGCATCAGCTTCTCTTGGGCAGGGAGAAAAGTCTAAGCATCAGCTACTGGACAGGTGGAGTTGCTAGGCTGAAAGAAGCCCATTTGGAGGTCCATACAGGAGAACCCCCTGTTGGGAGGAGGAGGACCCTGTTCAGATAAGGCAAGTTAATATGTGTTCATGTGGAGGAGCCAAGATGAATGTCCTTCAAAGCGCAGCTCTTGAAGATGTAGCAAGATCTACTCTTTCCTGTTACTAGTTGGCCATCAGTTCCCCAACTGCTTCTCAGTTACCAGGATCTCATATTCATTGTCCATCTTTTCACCCATTACCACGTACTCAGCAGCTTTGGTCGGCTCTATAGTATAATTGTTACCAAAACTTGAATTTGGTTCCTCATACAGGCAGGTACTGTTGACCTCTGGACTGGTTGGGATGTCTTCATTGCCCAGGGTGAGGGCATTATTGTTGCTGAATTAGACAGAAGAGAGTGAAATTAGGCACGCAAGACAGGGAGTTCCACTTACCCAGGAAATGCAAGCCTGGTGAAAGATGCCTTTGCACAACACAATTTTTGTAGGGCTGACTCAGAGAGATTCCCATTTGCTGCCTCTGCAAGTAGCCTGCCCGCCTCAATTATCAGCTGCCTTGCAGAGAACATGAACTATTTTGAGACCCGCAGTTCTGCTTTTAAAAAGCACAAAGGGTAACTTAGTGACATTTGTCCAGCACAAACCACCCTGATCCCAGTTGCCTTCTGCTCTTCCTCTCAAAAACATGCACACATGCGTGTGCACGCGTGCACACACACACACACAGAGAGAGAGAGAGAGAGAGAGAGAGAGGCAACCAGAGGAGAAAGAGAATAGAATAAGAAGCTTGTATGGGGGAAATAAGAAATATATATGTAGGAAGATACAGTTTTCTCAAATCACTCTCAGACCCCCCATAATGATGGGTGACAATCTAGCTGCATTTACTATGTAACAAGAGGTGGACTGTTGTGATCTAAAGTGAAAGCTCAATGTGGAGACACTGATTTTAGGGTATAGTCCCAGATGTGGTGCAATGGCCAAATCTTATGGCAAACTAAATTATGGGTTGAAATCATCCAGCCTTTTGAAAAGAAAAACAAAACTGGTGAAATGCAATTTTTAAAATCTTGCACAGCCATGGATTCATGCAGCACAATTCAGCAAGATCAACTTAATCTCTTTGCTGGTTTGAACAAGCCTCTTTTAAGAGCTCTGGGCTCATCCTGGAGGGGCAGAAAATCCTGCCTTGCTTGCTTGCTTTCCTATTTCTTCACTGCCCGTCTCGCTCAGAAATGGCTCAGTTAAGGATAACATAAGCCTCCTCTTTTACTCAGACAACATAGGTTAGATGAAGGCAAGAACATACGGGAATAACAGAATAAATAAATAAATAGTTCGGGGGGAAGGGACCGATTATGCTGTGGTTCACTGCAGGTATGGATGCGGCACCTAGCACAGTTTGTCCCAACCTCAGTCACTTTAAGAGGTGTGGACCAACTGCCAGAATTTATCAGCCAGCATGCTGAGAAAGCCACACCTGTTAAAGTGACTGAGACCTTAAGGCACACTGCTGGCCTTATGGTTACTTGAGGCAAGCCTGCTTTGCCAGGTCTTCTGCAAAAGTAGCAATAAGAGATAGCTGCATCTTCCAATGATCTTTTGCATAGAAGGATGAAATCTGTGACTCTTTGGTTATTGCTGAACTGCAGTGCCACCTGCCCCACCCAGGACATGCTGGTGGGATTGTGCTAGAAAACACCCTCAGCTCTTTTAGCACCAATATCACTATGGCTGTCATTGTGGCTGTGTTGCACAACATTCTTAACCCAGGTCAACTAAATCCCACAATGTGCAATTTCCATGTTGTGCAAAAGCTTGACTGGTTTTAATTTTTTTCCTCTTTGTTCTTTAATGTGTTGTATGAACTCTACATGTTTAATTAGGACAGGATTTCACTTGCAGTTCAGGAAGGTAGTATTATTTTTCCAGGCATTCAAATGGCTCCTTCTATGCATTTCCTGCACCGAAAATGGGAACTGCAGGCTCAACCTTTTTTCACCAAGTCAGTTATTTACACTCAGCTCTCCAGAATGTAGCCGGTCAACACATTTTACTATTGCAATCCCAGGATGAGATGATTACTTACTATGTTACTTCATAAATATTATCTGAAAAAGAAACAGCATTTTAATAACTTTTTATTTTGAGAAAACAAAGTTACCATTAAATTAAAATGCAACTACAAAACTGTAAAAAAGAAAAAAAGAAGGTAAGATGGAATGAAATAGAACAGAACAAAACAAATTAAAACAACTGGATAATTGGAGATCAGAATGGACAGTTTCTATGGCTACTCTTATAGTGTCCTGTCTTGAATTGATCAAGGCCCAGCAGCCTCTATTGTCTTTGATAGCAGAGTGTTGGTGCTGTGCTTGTGTTTATTAACATTATACTGTGGTCAGATGGACTAGGGGCGACATGATAGCAGTATTCCAATATTTGAGGGGCTGCTACAAAGAAGACGGGGTCAACCTATTCTCCAAAGCACTAGAAGGCAAGACAAGAAACAGTGGATGGGAACTAACCAAGGAGAGAAGCAACCTAGAACTAAGGAGAAATTTCCTAATGGTGAGAGCAATCAACTAATGGAACAGCTTGTCTTCAGAAGTTGTGGATGCTCCATCAATGGAGGCTTTCAAAAAGAGACTGGACAGTCATTTGTCTGGAATAATATTGGGCCTCCAGCTCAAGCAGGGTGTTGGACTAGAAGACCTCCAAGTTCCCTTCCAACTCTGTTATTCTATGTTCAGCGTTCTGAAATTATTATTATTATTATTATTATTTTATTATTTATTATATTTGTATACCGCCCTTCTCCCGAAGGACTCAGGGCGGTGAACAGGGCATATAAAATACAAGATACAAAAGTTAAAAAAGAATTAAATATAAGCCCGAGCTAAAACAATAAATAATAATATAGAAACCGCAATAAAAACGCCAACACATCCCCCATCAGGCCAGGCCGGCTTGTTCAAATAAAAAGGTCTTCAGATCGCGTCGGAAGGAGCGAAGGTCAGGCGCCGTCCGGAGCTCAACCGGCAACTGATTCCATAAGTCCGGGGTGCCCACAGAGAAAGCCCTCCCCCTGGGGGCCACCAGACGACATTCTCTGACCGGCGGCACCCTGAGGAGGCCCTCTCTGTAGGAACACACAGGGCGGAGGGAAGTTGACGCCGGCAGCAGGTGATCCCCGAGGTACTCCAGACCCATGCCATGTAGAGCCTTAAAAACCATTACCAAAACCTTGAATCTCACTCGGAAGACAACTGGTAACCAATGCAGCTCGCGGAGCAGAGGTGTAACATGGGAGTATCGGGAGACTCCCAAGACAACTCTCGCGGCTGCATTCTGTACCAGTTGGAGCCTCCGAGTGGTCTTCAAGGGAAGCCCCATGTAGAGAGCGTTGCAGTAGTCCAGATGAGAGGTCACGAGCGCATGAGTGACCATACACAGGGCATCCTGGTCTAGATAGGGCCGCAACTGGCGCACCAGGCGAACCTGGGCAAAGGCCCCCCTAGTCACCGCCACTATATGATCTTCCAGAGTAAGCCGTGAATCTAGGAGGACTCCCAAATTGCGGGCCCCTATCTACGGGGGGTAATAGCTCACCCCCCATGGAAAGAGGTGGAATATTCTGAATATCCCGGGATGCCGGTATGCACAGCCACTCAGTCTTGTCGGGGTTGAGTTGAAGTCTGTTCCTCCCCATCCAGACCTGAACCGCTTCCAGGCAACGGGACATCACGTTGAGGGCATCACTGGGGTGGTTTGGGGTCGAAATGAAACTCCAAAACCACGAATGATCTCACCCAGCGGTTTCATGTAGATGTTGAGCAGGAGAGGCGAGAGGATCGACCCCTGAGGAACTCCACAAACGAGAGACCTCGAGGTCGACCTCTGCCCCCCTGCCAACACCGACTGCGAACGTCCCAGGAGAAAGGAGGAGAACCACTGAAGAACCGTGCCTCCCACTCCCAATCCCCTGAGACGCCGCAGCAGGATACCATGGTCGATGGTATCAAAAGCCGCTGAGAGGTCTAATAGGACTAGGACAGAGGAATATCCCCTGTCCCGAGCCCTCCAGAGATCATTTCACTTCGCATGCTTGAAATGTTCACTCACATGATTATAAGCCAGTTTTCACCCATCACCACACATATTTGAAATCTTGCACAAGAGTTTTCCTCTTTAGAATTCAGAATTTGTGATCTTAAATTTACGGTAGTCTATAAGTGCTACTCTGGGCTGTACAAAGATTCACTATGAGTAATTTGTTCCTAATTTGCTCCACACTTCTGATTCCTGAAATCCAAGTTATTCTACTATTGTCCCCGATCCCCAATCTGAGAAAATGAGCACCCCACAACTCACCACTCTTAGTTCTCTTTCTGCAAAAGACCACTGAGATGACCACAAGGGTAAAAGCTGCAGATAGCACAGCGATCAGGATGATGACATACAATGGCAGAGCCTTCTTCTGAGTACCGGGAGCTGGAGTGACACAGCAGAAATGGAGATTTCCATCAAGTTTCACATGACCTTTCATCTTTAAGATAATTGATGCAAACCAACAGGGCCTGTTGCCCACCTGATGTCTACTGGATAGCTTTTGATCGGCCATTTGACTTGCAGTATCAGATATGCTTTGGAAATTATTAATAATAACAAGGTCCTGCACTGTAGCAGCCTGTTTTGAGGCCTCTCCAGCAGCCTCAGAGTAACAAAAGAAGAGAAAAGAAAAGAAATTATTTCATGGGCACTTGATAATCAGAAAAGCAGCTGAATGGGTATTGTCCACATCTGGAGGCCAGAAGGTTGGGGAAGAAAATGGACCAGTATCCTTTCTTGGGCTGGTGACCATAGTATTTGGTTTGGTATTAAGGACCACACTGGGGTGTGCAATATCACATGGTTGTTCAGGAAGGCCATAAACAGGAAGTGGGTGAGCCAGAATGAAACATGCAGACTAGATTCACACTTAATAAATTGACTTAATATACTGCCTCCTGAAATGATCAGCCAACTTCTGTCCATTCATGCTCTTCTCCTTCTTCCCTTCATTTTTTCTGCTCAGATGCACTTCTCATCCATTGTCTTGCTAAGATCAAATCAAAGTTCATATTTGTTACTCACTTTTGTACTCAGGGCCTGATCATTCTTGATCCCGTCTCTTCCTGTTATACCACTTGAAGAAGCCCACTCCCAGGGCATCCAACTTAACTTGTCTCCTGACCTAGGCAACCTTCACCTGCCTGTTGAATGCATCCAGACAGAAATCTTTGCTTCTTTAGGCAGATCTTCATTATTGGCTATGCATTTTCTACTGAATTTTGTGCATCTTAAAATTTCTCTGTCCATTTTAGTAAACATTCTATCACACAAAATTAATCTACTTGAACTAATTTTCATCATTTTCATATCATAAAACTACCTTGATCATTGATCAGTTAATGGTTAGATCCACAGTCCTTCCTGAATCTTACAATCTATAGCATATTGTTGAAAATCATTTGGATCTCAGCCAACAACATCACATTATCTGCACAAAAGTATGCATGTGTTCATATTCCCAACCAACACAACTCTAATGAAACCAGAAATGCTAGTTTAGATTTTATTCCTAAATACAAAATCATTCCTCCTTTCCTTACTCCCTGCTGAGTGTTGACCTGTTCACTGAGCTTTCTTTTTATTTTTGTGTGAGAATTCCTTCCATCCTGTTCAAAGATCAAATCAATTTATTATAGCCATATGGCGAGAAACAGTAAAATATCCAATTGTAGGTTACTTACATACATACATATATAAAAATGCACTGAGCATGATCTAATGGTAGGTAAGAACTCATATAATAAAATTAATTTTAAAATAAAAAATTATTAAAAGGATCTAAAAATAATATTTATCTTATTTATGTGTCCAATGAATCCTCAGTGCTGCTGCTCAGAATCTAGCCACCTGCGTTGTAATCACAGCTTGTTCATCCTTAAGTAGTCTGAGAATGGCCAGGATACCTATTGATTATTGGGAGGATATAGTTTTTTCAAATAGAAAGAGCACTGAAGGAGTATGTGTCCAATGGTCTCCACCTCTCCTGAACCACAGGAGCAGTCTTTCAGTCAATGGTATCTTTTTATTCTTGCTGTGCAGGATGGCCGATGGAAGCGCATGGCACCGTGTGAGCACAAATGCTTTCCGGTGGTTGACTGACTCCAACTGGCTAAGAAAACTGGTGGGAACAACAACATATCTAATAGGGTCTGGAGCCAGAAACAGGGGAGCTATCCCTAAGTCCGCTTGCCTCTCAATGTCCTCTACCCCTTGTTGCAAAGTTTGTTTTGCTTGATTGTAATCCAATTTGAGTATTGAGGCTGAAGAGAAGCCTAGTTTGGCAAGGTTGGACTCAACTCTCTTGATCCGTGAAGAGAGGAAAATTTGTCTTGGAGGATTGATGGAGCAAGGCCTTGCGGAAAGAAATTAAACTTCAGCCAGATATTTAAAGAAGCTATACAGATTCTTGGTTCGACTTTTATCAATCCTGTCTCCAAGTGCAAAAGTACAATTTAGGCACAGTGCGGCATCTAGAGAACTGCTCTAATAAACTTGAATTGATCTTTCCAATGGTGTGAAGCACGAAGCTGAAGGTCTGAGCAAGTCCCGTAGAGAAACTGTCCTAGCGACTTGGCCAGAAAGAGCTTAATTGCAGCTGGAACATAATGTCTTCCCGTTGTGTGGAAAACTTTGAGGATGGTGTTTGCTGATCTTTGGCCAGAAGCAGCTGCATATTCTCCATGTGTTTTTCTTGAACCAGTGTCATGGATGATCACCCCTAGGTACTTAAAGGTGGTTACCTACTCTATATTATGACCATTTAGATACCACGAGTAGAGTTTTGACCTTTTTGCAAAAGCCATAACCTTTGTTTTCTCATAATTTATGTCCAGTTTATTGTAGTTGCAATACTGGATGAGAGCTCGCAAGACTCTTTTAAGGCCTACTGGTGTCCTGGGGAGGATCTGCATAGAGCAGCAGGGGGTGGTAGTTTGGTTTATTTAATCATTTTACCATATCATTTATATAAAACTTGAAAAACAAGGGAGCCAAAATGCACCTCTGTTTAACCCCCTTTTGAGTTTCAACTGACCTCGAAAGGGCCCCTTGCATATTGCACCTCATCTTGAGGGATGTTTTAGTATGGAAGGCACGTAACAGATGGAGAAGCCTGTGATCAATTGAAGCAGCTTCCAGCTTCTCCTGTATCTTAGTCCTTGTAACCGTGTCAAAAGCTGCCTTGAGATTTATAAATGCAGCCTATAATGATACAGATCTATTTGATACATATTTTTCAATCAAATGATGAACAACTAAGCACTGATCTTTGGTGCCTCTCCCCTCTCTAAACCCAGCTTGCTCTTCAGCAATCAAATTCTCAAGATCCAGCCAGTCCTTTAATTTATCTTGGAGAAGTTTGGCATAGAGTTTGCTACGTATTGGTCTGTAATTGGCAGGGTTGACTCTCTTTCCCTTTTTATAAATTGGGACCACAATTACTAAGCCCCAATCCTCTTGGACATGGCCAGAGGAGTCTATATAGGTGAATAGCACCACCAGGATTGGTATCCACCACTCCATATTGTTCTTTAGTAGTTCAGCAGAAATGAAGTCAACTCCTTCCTGGTCCTGAATTGGCCAATGAGGGATTTAATTTCAGACTCTGAAACTGGAGGCCTCTCAGGTAAATCCTTCATTGTATACCTTATTCTTTCATTGGAGAGGTCTCATACATACTCCAAAAGTGGCATTCCCAAGTTGTAGGAGGTACAGTATATGGGAGTCTAATGTAGTATAGATTATTTCAGAATGGCAAGCTATTAGATGCTTAAGAATAAAGAAGAGTTCTTTTGTTTTCCTGCCTCAATAAGCTGTTCCCAGGAAGACGTTTTGTCTTGTCTCTTCTTTAGTGCAATCAACTGCTTAAATTGTTTTTTGAGAGTGAGTTGATGATTAAGAGTTGTTTTATTGCCATTTCCAGTCTCACTTTTGCACACCTTATATGCCAAGGTAAAAGCTTTTTTTGGCTTCTACACAATCCTTATCAAACCATGCAGGGCCTCTTAGCTGAGATGTTTTGGTCATGTGCTAGTAGTGGTTGTAGCTTATGAACTAGGTTTTTATATAGTTCTAATAAATCTTGAATAGGGTTGGCTGATATAAAGGCTGAGTGGATTTTTTGAAAGTTATCCTCTGATAGAGCTCTCCTCACCTTCTGGTCAAGTTGTTGGGTCCATTTGACCCAATATCTTGTTAGGCCTGCTGTAGAAACTGCAGGAATAAAACAGTCCCCGGAGGGCATCTGCTAGATAAAAGGCTTCATATGTATACACAGTGGTAGATGACCACTTTCTAGATAAGGTAGGACTTCAAAAATTTCTATGTACTGTAGTAAGTCCATAGAAGTTAGGATATACTGTAATCACGGGTGCTAGTTTTGGTCCCTTCAATAAATGTAAACTTTCCAGGATAGCCGCCTGCCCATGAGCTGTTGGATGTGAAAAAGTTAAATTTATTCACCATCTTTGCAAGACAGAGGCCTGCATAGTTAGCACTAATGTCTTTAGAGAATCGTGTGAGGGAGGTGTTTCCATCCTGTTGCATTTGGCAACCAACCTGCATCTCCCTTTTTATGCAAAACATTTCTTAATTCAAGACAATCCACTAACAACATGTACTTCAGGAGGTGTACAATAAGGTTTCTTTTTTATATTCACAAATGTCTCAGGGTCACAGAGCAAAAAGCTGCATTTCCCTCCTGAAATTCTGATTTCTTCATCTTTTTCAGAATTGGCTAAACACTTTCTCAGGCACAACTGAACAAACCAGGTAGTGCACAACACATAAAACTGGCAGACTGTCTTAACTTTTTGATTGCATTCTGCAGATAGTCCTGCAACACACTAACTCCCTGAAGTGTTTGCATTTGTTCTTGCCATCCCTCCTTTTGTGTAGGAGAACAATAACAACTTGGAAGAATTGTCAGTCTTTGTACCATAAAATCTGCATTTTACTCATAGTCCTAGCATTTTTCATTAGCTATGTTCACCATTTCCCAGAGCTTTTTTAAAAGTGAAAACAGATAGTCAGAGGTCTATTGGTTGTATTTTTGTGTATAAAAAACCAGACCTTTTCTCTTGCGTAGGAGATTTCAAAGATGGCAAAATTCTGATATAAAAAGTGAATCAAAATGGTCAATTCCAGGGGTATCTGCAAAGGGGATTAAAACCTGCATTGATATTGAAGCCCAACCCTTGTGTGTCACATCCCCATACAAACATCAGGTTTCAATTCCTACAGGGCACTGCATCCATCTTGCACATTTTGACATTGCCTTGTAAACTCTCCTGGCAGTTCTAATTTATTTTTTAAAATGATACTAAGTGGATTCCATAATGAGCATCAGGGCATCCTGGATAGTCTTCAGTTGTCAATGTCTTTTTTTCTTTTCCTTTTAGAGCATTGGCCAGCAAACAGAAGAGGGAGAAGGAATGTTTGTAGTAGTAGTTTGCCACCAAAAGCGCTCATGACATCTTATAACTAGCAGTAGATCAAGAGTGCTCTAGAGCAGAGATTTTCAAACCTGACCACTTTAAGGTGTGGAATTCTGGGAGTTGAAGTCCACACATCCTAAAGTGGCCAAGTTTCAAAAAAACACTGCTCTGACTCATCCCCTTGCCTTTTTCCCACCTCCAGTGACATAGGTGGTCCCCAAATTTTCCCTCCTCTTACTTTTCGTCTGTTGTTCTGAAGAGTTCCCAAAAGCTGTGGATGAAGTCACCATTCCTTCTGGAAGATAAGCCAGAGAGTCCAGGTCAGCAGGAAGAAACTAAAGCCAGTAAGATCCAGGCTGCACAAGGGAAGCTTTTGTGCCTGCTACCCCACCTGTAGTGCCAAGATGATGCCCCCATCCACAGAGACCCAAAGGTGGGTCTGTTCCAAGGGTAGAGCAAAGGATCCTTTTTGGCAGAGAGGTAACTGCTCCACCACCATGGCATACTCTGCAAGCAAGAGGTGGGTGAACAGAACTATCCAGAGCTGTTAGGGGTTAGCTAAGGGAAGCCAGTAGAGGCCAGAGTCAGCCCATGCACACAACCTATGGGCTCTTCTGCACATTCATTGCTGACTGGAGATGCCTTGAAGGTGACATTTGGAGGACATAAATAACTCATGCCCCTTCTACTCCCCCTGACCCATCACAGGGGCAGCCTCTACTTCCACTCTTGAAGGGGGGGGGAATCCCTGCTCCTTCCAGCACAATTCATGCCATGGAGGCTGTTTGAGGGTGGGGACCAGTTTTGCTCTTACTGGCTCCCAGGAACAGCAGGGGACATGTCCCCACCTGCTCCTGGACAAGGATTTGCAGGACCATAAACTTTCCCACAGGATTAAGGAGCCCTCTCATCTGTTTCTCTTGCCAACCCTAGCAGACCAGAGAATGAATGGCAACTCAGGGGACAGCTGAATCTCTCCCTGAGTTTTGGGCTGGGCACGAATAGCACTCCCATCCATGAATTAGATGTTACAATGTCTGAACCATCCAGGAAAGCTGCTTTACTGGAGGCCACATCCTCTAGTTCAGTGTTTCTCAACCAGGGCACCTTTCAGCTGTGTTGGCTAGCCGGGGAATTCTGGGAGTTGTAATATTTCCATCTTCAGGTTGACAAGATTGAGAGAAACACTAATCTAAATGATCCCTGTGGAAATTCAAAATTACATTAACCTATCAACTCTACAACGAACATAGCTGCAGCCATCTTGCTCATTCTACATTGCCACATGAATGGGAGGGGGTGTGGAGTATCTTTGATAAGTTTAAATAATTCTGTGTCCCGTGGGAACCAAGGTCATTCTGTCGGTTATGTTAGGGGGTTGGGCAGGGTGTTAGAAAGCCCGCTAAACTATTCTATTGGGGAACATAACTGCTTGCATATCACTGGGGTGGGAAGTTTGACTTTGTAATAGTGTAACTCTTTGGAGGCATTTCAGACTTGGTTTCACTTTTGATGTGCCAATATTTTGTATCTAATAAATATGTTTGTGAGGAAGCCTCCAGTCTCAGAGCTGATTTATTTGGTCCTGTCTGTTGAAACCATGACCTGACCAGAATAAACATCAGCTGACAAGACCCACTGTGTGAAATTATTATTTTGTTTTATTTTGTTAAAGAAATCTCAGTGGAAAACGAGGCCCTGATCTAAAGGTGGTGTCCAAGGAGGGAGGGGGAGGAAGTGATGGCAACACAAGATGAAAGCAACATTCAAATGATGCCAATTATAGCACTGTGCAATGACACCATGAAACACGTGAGATCATTGTGGCTTGTGCCTAGTGCCAAGGCTTTCTCTGTTCCAGGTATTCAGAAAAGTCAAGCTGGAAACCACAACCATGTCATCAAAGCCCAACACATTTGTGTGTGTATTGCATGACTGTAGCCACCATCTTGACTTTTTTAACCCTCTCCCTGAAAGGTTATGGTCTTTCACCTGTCCTGGTGTGGGTCATTTCAAGCCTCCTGGAGGTTCCTGCTACAAAGTTTCAGACTGGCATCCCTATTTCTTCCAGGATGTGAAATGCAGATTAATTGAGCATCTTCCCAAATAGATGGGAGCCTCCCTTACAGAGAAAGAGACAGGAATGACAGAAGAAACTGGGGTGCCCTTGGGGGGGGGTCAAGGTGCCTGGTCAAATCTCTCCCCCCACCTTTTATAAGCCTCACATGACATGAGATCAGCTACATGGGCTTTCAGGGACAGTGGGGCCCCCTGCCTCCCATGCCCACACCTCCAATGCAGCCACTGCATTTCAATGGCCACTGAGCACCCCACCTGTTGGGTGTCCCCCTGGCTCAGCACTTGGTCCTCCAGTGGAGACTTCAGAGGCATCTAGAAGGGAAATGCAGCAGAGTTACTGTCCCACCTCATGGCTTGTTTTCCCTTCAGACCTTTCAACCATAGCCCATCTTCAGAGATACAAAACCCTCCTAATATGAGAGATGAGTTTTGGTGTAACTGGTAAATGCTTCATTGAACTAGTAGCCAAACAAGGCTACTTCCTGTCCAACTTTCCCTTCTTCTTTGCAAACCACAGAAATGGTGGCCGTCCTATACCAGAAAATTATCTTTCAGGCACTTTTGGAAAAGTCATTAGAGAAGAATGTTTGGAGCAGCCACCGAATGTGGGAATGATGAAAATGGTGGACCTGCCCTGAGAGGCCCAGATTCAGGCCCACTCAGCCAGAGAAGTTCGCTGGATGATTTTGGGCCTCTTAAACTGACCTTGTTTGCTGCTTCCAGTTATAAATAGGAAGAAGGGGCTATGTCCATTGTTTGAGCTCCTGAGGTGGGAACATACAGACCTAAAGATATAAGCAAAGCCTGTCTGTGAACTGGTGCTTCCATATATGCCTGAACTTGTAGCACCAGTAGGAAAACAGAATGGTTGAAAGGCTGCAGGTCGTTCACACAAATTAGAAAGGCACAGTGTGCTTTGCTTGCTTTTGGTTTAGCCCCTGGTTGTTATGATGTCTAAACCAAGCTTTAGTTCTTAGCATGTGATGTCAACCAAACCAGTTATGGTTTGTTCAATAGTTCATGCTAAAGCAAATCCTGCACAAACATGTGTGAATCTGACCTAAGTTTGGTTCCACTACAACTTGTCCTTGACTTACAACCACAGTTGGGACCACAATTTCTCTTGCTAAGCAAGGTGGTTACTAAGTGTGTTATGTCTGAATCCATGACTGTTTTTGCCATAGTTGTTAAGTGAATCATGCATTTTGCATGTTAAGTGAACTTGGTTTCCCCCCCCCCCAACTTTGCTTGTCAGAAGCCAGCTGGGAAGGTTGCAAATGGTGAGCACGTGACCCTGGAACACTGCAATCATCAGAGCTACATGCTGGTTGCCAGCTGCCCACATTTTGATCACATGACCATTCTGTGACATTTGCTTTTTCTGGTGCAATTTTGAATGGTTGTTAAATGAATGGTTGTAAGGATTGCCTGTACTGTATTAATAGACAGAAATAAGACCCTGGACCTCTTCATAAAGGTGTGATGAAAATATTTTCCATGGACCATCCAACCCTGAATGCAATCCTTTACGTGATGTGATATTTCTGAAGCATCCTCACCTTTCACTGTCAGCTGAAAGGAGATGCTCTGCTCCTTTTGTACATTAAGCCTGTTTTCAGCTGTGCAGAAGTATCTGGCAGAATCCAACACCTGCAGGTTGTCAAAGGCCAGCATGGCACCCCTCCACAGCTCCTTGGCTTCTCCCCCGGGGCCTTCTTTGTACCACCGGTAGTTGATGGGTGGAGATCCACTGGCTGAGCAGGTCAGACTCATCTGGGTCCCACTGGGCAGAACCGATTCCTGGCTGCTGGCTTTAATGACTGGCTTGGAGGCTGGAACTAGACAGCAGAATTGCTAAGCTTTCTCAAAGTACCTATAGCAATTAAGACCTAAACAAAGGGGGAATTGCAAGCTCATCAATGAAAGGGAAATATGGCTCTCAGGCCTTATTAATTCAAATACCATTTTCTTTGTAAGTGGAAAATTAAAAGTATGAATATTCAAAGCAAAGCTGTGCTGCTTCTGCTTCTGAGGAGGAGTCAGATCTGTGGTTATGATGCATCCTTCTCTCACCTAAATTCTTCTCATAGCTTTGAAGTTCTTGAGAAGAAGAAAAGAAATAACTAAATCAAAATGGAATGCTATAAAATTAAACAAAAGGCCTTGTGAGGTTTTGCATGAGGGTCTCTGGCCCTGCAGCCAGACTGAAATGTTTCTGCCTAAGATTACCTTTTACCACCTTGAGCTGGAGGGTTTTTTCTCTAGTGATTCTGCTCATGTTTTGGGCTTCCCACTCAACTAAGCAAATGAATGAACCAATATCAGTCATTTCAAGTTCCTTGATGTGGAGAGAAACATCTCCGGGGGGCTTCTGTGCAATGTTGACTCGGTCTCTGAAAGCAGCCAAGAAGATGTGGTCCCCAGAGGCATCGTGCAGCAAGATGGAGCGAGGAGCTTCACCTGGCAGGAAGAACTTCCAAGTCACCTTGAGCTGCTTGAAGTCATGGGTGGGTTCATACAAACAGGGCAAAGTGGCTGGAGCTCTCCATATCCCGTTGACAATGTGGATGCCAGTCAATTCCAGGGCAGCTAGAGAAGGAGGAGGAATGTAAGCGGAAGATTTAGATGCTGCTGACACCAGAAGATGAATGCAACGGTCTCAGGAGAAGGGCTGTAGGGGATTAGAGACTGTCTCATTGTCTCATTCAAGGTGGTGTGAACCAGACTAAAGGAGGAAAAATTTGTCAGGCAAGGAGCTGCCCTTCCACTAACTTGTATCTTCCACAACAATCTTTTTCTGTTCATTTGGCAGAACCTACTTTATTTGCAAGAATCAGTCAGGCGTGAATACATTTATAGTTGCTGTTGTTATAATTTTGCAACACTCAGAGTCAAAAAGCACATGTGATGGTTTGATCACATAAAAGCCAGTTGGAGTTTTCAGTTGCACCATGCAAGCTGCCATCTTGATTTTTGTGACCATGCCCTATGGACCCCCCAGAGGATGAAAACTAAAAAGCACCCCTGCATTACTGAGCAGAAAAGGGTTACCTATTCCTGATCTAAATCAAACTGTGAACAAGCAAGAAGTGAAAAATGAAAAAGAAAGAAAAGCTGTGAGAGGGTGGAAGAGGGTGCAGAACGAGTTATTGGGGGGGGGGGGGTACTGCATTGTGAATGTGGTTAGAGAAAGGGAGATTCTGTTGGCTCAGAGAACAGGAAGGCAGCAGAAAAAATCTCAGTCACCAAAAGGGCCTTTCATTTGTCTGATCATTCTTTGATTTGTGCCCAGACCAAAGAAATCAGGGGAATTTTGCTTCTCCCTGATTTCCTCTTAAGCCAAAAGAACCACAGTCAAACAGCCTTCCTTTATCATCTGGAAGCTAAAACGTACAAAGAAGGGTTGCAGGAACTGAGTATGTCTAGTCTAGTGATAAGAAGGACTAGGGATGACATGATAGCATCTTCCAATATTTGAAGGGCTGCCACAAAGAAGGTCAACTTATTCTCCAAAACACCTCAGGACATGAAGTAACAGATAGAATTGTAACAAAGAGAGATCCAACCTAGAATTAAGGAGAAATTTCATGTCAGTGAGAATGATTAACCAGTGGAACAACCTGCCTCCAGAAGTTGTGGGTGCTCCATTCCTGGTGATTTTTAAGAAGACTGGATGGCCATTTGTCCAGAATGGTATAGGGTCTCCTGCTTGAGTAAGGGTTGGACTAGAAAACCTCCAAGGTCTTTTTTGTTATTCTGTTATAATAAGAAAGATTCAGCTGAGGAACACAGTCCTCATTCCTCAGTGATCTTTTTTATTATAGCAACTGCAGATTCTAGTCTGCAGACACTGAGGTGAGTGTTGCTGCTGCAAGGAGGACCCTTTTCTCCTCCATTCAGAGACCTTAGAGGTTTGGGATATAGAATGATAGATCTCAGAGGTTTTCTAGTCCAACACCCTGCTCAAGACAGGAAACCTTGTACTATCCTGGTCACATAGTTGTCCAGTCTATTTTTGAAAACCTCCAGCAATGGAGCATCCACAACTCCAGGAGGTAAGGTGCTCCATTGATTAATTTTTCTCACTGTCAGAAAAATTCTTACTTCTAGGTTGGATTTCTCTTTAACTTTAACAAGCTTCCACATATTACTTCTTGTTCTGCCTTCAGGTGTTTTAAAGAATAAGATAGTCCCCTCTTCTCTGAATCAGCACCTCAAATGCTGGAAAAAAGTTATCATGTCCCCCCTTCCAATCTTTCACTTTAATAAGCTAAAAATACCTAGCTCCCTCATGCGATCTAGTCTCCAACCCCTTTATCTTCTTTGTTGCTCTTCTCTGCACACTTCCCATTTTTAAAGTTGAGTAGGAAACACAACAATCATTTTTAAATTTAATCTCTCTTGAGAGATGGAATTGAGGAGCACTTGCTGTGGTTTTTGCTTTGTTTTTGTTGTTTTACTTTATGGATACTGGCAAGAAATGTAAAGTTAGTATTGAATGTGAGCAAAAATTGGGTAGCTGTCAGAAACCACTCCAATCCGCATCTTAAGAAAGAAAGACTCTTGGAGACAAGATTATCCAAGCAGGAACTTTTACTAAGACATAAGTAGGTGATAGAGGGTATAATAGACAAGATCTGAAGAATCCCCTCACAGATCGATATTTTTAAAGTGTCCCCAAGCAAACTCCACCCCTCAGTTCATTTGGTCAGTTCCGGATCAGCCAAGTTCCAGGTGTCAAGCCCCTCGTGGGAAAAGGAAAAAATAAGTCCATTCCTAGCAGATCAATCCCTCTCCTTCACATTCCATCTGGAGAAACAAACCAGAATCTCCCCACCCCCTTTCTTAATTGCTTGTAGGATAAGAGGGAGAATGCCTCTCATCCATCTTATTGTGAGGGGCAACAGGCAGGCTAAATAAACAAAAAGTTACATCTAAGGAAAGGAAGTGGAAGCAATAAACCCCCTGTTTATTCCCTCTCCTCCTTGGGAATGGCAGAATACAAGGGGGGGGGGTGAGATTTGGGTTTTGCACAGACGAGACAGTTAGAAATGAGATATAAATGGATTCTGACAGTAGCTATCAGTCTGAATACTGCAAAATTACAAAGATGTCTGGAAATTAAACATCACCTGAATTTTCCAAAAAGAAACTGCAGAACTTGATGAGAAAAAAAATGGCCTTTAGTACATTTTTGTGTTGTGAGATGACTTGTCTTTCAGCTTCCTATCTAGTCAGTTATTGCTCAGCAAAACCAAGAGAAGCTCATATCAATAGAAGAG
Source organism: Daboia siamensis (assembly GCA_024449315.1). NCBI lineage: Eukaryota > Metazoa > Chordata > Lepidosauria > Squamata > Viperidae > Daboia > Daboia siamensis. Next base: position 200,453 of record JAKJMR010000694.1, read on the forward strand.
AATATATGTAGTTCAGGATTCAACTATGGAATCCTTGGTTTCATTACAGTACCTAATTAGGTAACACTATCTGAAGATGTTGGCTAGCTATGTAATCAAACATCTGCAAGCAAAAAACTAAGTTCAGAGAGCACTAAGGATTTCCCAGAAGCTTATATTGTTGCAGAAAAGTTGCATGCATAAAAGATTTGATAGAATGCCTGAGTAATCAAAATTCTACAAAAATTGTTATTATTGCCTGATAATTCATTTATTATTTAACATGATTTCAAAATGTATCAAAAACTTTGGTGAACAAAAACAAAAGAAACAAGTAAAAGAGTGCAGCTGGCTTCTATCTTCAAATGAATGAATCCAATCATGTTTGAAGTGTATCCGTCTTAACTGAGTTTATGTACGAGTTCTGTGTTGCAAATATGCTTATTTGCCAGTCTCTTCCTATCAGAACCATGGGAACAGAAACATTTAAGTTGATTAATTGAGTTATGGAAAACCATGCTATCTTTTGACATTTATGCTGCCTCATAGCCACCAATGCAGGAGCAGTTAGGGTTGAAATAATGTCAGGTACTGCAACCCCCATTGAAATAAGGCTCCAGATGTATTTTATCAAAACTTCATTAAATTTCAAAAAATATATAAAATACAAAAAAGCAGAGAAAGGGAATTAGAAAAAAATGAGGAAAAGGAGGTAACAGCAAAATTAGGGAATGCAAGCAACAGCAGCAAAAGAAAGCTATAGAAAAAAAGAGTTTCCAATTTTCTTCAATATAGATGAAAACCTATAAATCAGCAATCCTTTAAACTTGAATGGCAGCACTTCTACCACCCTCAGTGCCTGTAATCATTAACAGTCCAGAGAGCAGCCAATCTGAAACCATCTGATATTAAGGGTAATCCTTGCTGTCTTTGCAAGTCGTACACTGCAGTGAAATGCATCCCTTAAGAACTCAAAACTGCATTCAACAAGGCAGTTAAAATGATGGATTTTACACAGGTAAGACTGAAATATTTACTGTGAAATAAGGAGTCTGCCTAACTCATTGCTGAAGTGAGATGCCAACAAACTAACAAATGTTGGTTTGATTCTATGAACTGCAAGAAGAGTTTTAAACTTCAAAGTAAACTTAAACTAAAACTCAATTTTGGAGCAAGCGAATTTTTAAAAACAATCTTGATTGCTTTCCAAATCTCAGCAAGTTTTTATTAACATAAATTACCATCAAAATCCTGGTGTTGCCACATCTGCCTGACTTCTGTGTCACAGTCAGCAAAAATTTCCCCCTCCAATTCAAATACTGGATTGGCCTAGAACCCCTTTTTCCCCTGTACTTCCTAATGCCTTTGAACTGCCATTAAGGGAGATGGGATGACTGATGGACATTTCTACTGACTTCACATTACAAACATTTCCTCATGTAGAACTGGAGAATTTCTGGATGCAGCTTTTAAGAGCCTGACAAGTATTGAGATATTTTATGATGTTTACATGGAAAATCCTTCCTTTACATGCAGAGACAAAAAAACAAACCTAGAAGTAGAACTTACAGAATGAAACTTAAGGATGTAGATTGAGATTAGACATGAGATGAACGTCTTGACAGTAGTACCATAAACTCACGCGTCTGAACTCACCTTTCCCAGGGACAATGGCCACCAAGCCCAGAATCCACAGCTGGACCCATCTTTCCATATTATTTGCCACTTTCTTGTTCTCCACTGGCGAGATGCTGTCCCTTTCGAGACCAGGAGTGAAGTAAGCACAACTTCATTTCCCCTTTTTGCTTTATTATCCTTCCTTCCTTCCTTATTTATTTACTTTTTGAAAGAATCTCTCAAGACACTGAGTGTCCCCAACACAACAGGCATGAACTAAATAATAATAATAATAATAATAATAATAACAACAACAATAACAACAATAACAACAATAACAACAATAACAACAATAACAATAACAACAACAACAACAACAACAATAACAACAATAACAACAACAACAACAACAACAACAACAATAATAATAATAATAATAATAATAATAATAATAATAATAATAATAATAATAATAATAATAATAATAATAATAAT
>JAKJMR010000694.1:202553-221216 GCA_024449315.1 Daboia siamensis
ATAATAATAATAATAATAATAATAATAATAATAATAATAATAATAATTTTATTTATATACCGCCCTTCTCCCGAAGGACTCAGGGCGGTGTACAGGGCAGATATAAACATACAAAAATACAAAAATTAAAAAGGAATTAAACATGCCCAACTAAAATCCAATACAAACATTAAAAAACCACCCATCCCTCATCAGGCCAGGCCGGCTTGTTCAAATAAGAATGTCTTCAAATCGCGACGGAAGGAGCGAAGGTCGGGCGCCGTCCGGAGCTCAACCGGCAGCTGATTCCATAGCTCCGGGGCACCCACAGAGAAGGATCTCCCCCTGGGGGCCACCAATCGACATTCTCTGATCGGTGGCACCCTGAGGAGACCCTCTCTGTGGGAACGCACCGGGCGGAGGGAAGTTGATGCCGGCAGCAGGTGATCCCCGAGGTACTCCGGACCCGTGCCATGAAGGGCCTTAAACACCATTACCAGTACCTTGAATCTCACCCGGAAGACAACTGGTAGCCAATGCAGCTCACGGAGCAGAGGTGTTATATGGGAGTATCGGGAGACTCCCAACACAACTCTCGCGGCTGCATTCTGTACCAGTTGGAGCCTCCGAGTGGTCTTCAAGGGCAGCCCCATGTAGAGAGCATTGCAGTAGTCAAGGCGAGAGGTCACGAGCGCGTGAGTGACCGTACACAAGGCATCCCGGTCAAGATAGGGCCACAACTGGCGCACCAGGCAAACCTGGGCGAAGGCCCCCCTAGTCACAGCCACTATGTGATCTTCCAAAGTAAGCTGTGAATCTAGGAGGACTCCCAAGTTGCGAGCCCTATCTACGGGGGGTAATAATTCACCCCCCATAGAAAGTGATGGGATATTCTGAATATCCCGGGATGCAGGTATGCACAGCCACTCAGTCTTGTCGGGGTTGAGTTGAAGTCTGTTACTCCCCATCCAGACCCGGACCGCCTCCAGGCAACGGGACATCACGTCGAGGGCATCACTGGGGTGGTTTGGGGTAGAAAGAAAAAGCTGGGTATCATCAGCATATTGATGATACCCAACTCCAAAACCACGAATGATCTCACCCAGCGGTTTCATATAGATGTTGAACAGGAGAGGCGAGAGGACCGACCCCTGAGGAACTCCACAAATGAGAGACCTCGAGGTCGACCTCTGTCCCCCTGCCAACACCGCCTGCGAATGTCCCAGGAGATAGGAGGAGAACCACCGCAAAACTGTGCCTCCCACTCCCAATCCCCTGAGACGCCGCAGCAGAATACCATGGTCGATGGTATCGAACGCCGCTGAGAGGTCTAATAGGACTAGGACAGAGGAACATCCCCTGTCCCGAGCCCTCCAGAGATCATTCACCAGAGCGACCAATGCCGTCTCCGTGCTGTACCCGGGCCTGAAACCCGATTGGTACGGGTCTAGATAATCCGCTTCATCCAGGGCTAGAGGGAGCTGATGTGCCACCACACTCTCAACAACCTTCGCAAGAAAGCGAAGGTTGGAGACCGGGCGAAAGTTATTCAACACAGCTGGATCCAAGGCAGGCTTCTTGAGGACGGGTCTCACCACCGCCTCTTTCAAGACGGCGGGGAAACTACCCTCACTCAGAGAAGCAGATATAACCGCCTGGAGCCAGCCTCGTGTCCCTTCCCGAGCCGCATAAACCAGCCAGGAAGGGCACGGATCCAATAAACATGTGGTGGAACTCAGTCTCCCCATGATCCTGTCCACTTCCTCCGGAGTAACAGAGTCAAACTCCTCCCAAACGACAAGATTGCCCGTGTCCTGCTCATCAGACTCTGCCCAGTCAGAGTCCAGACCGGTCCGAATCCGAGCGATTTTGTCCGACAGATGCTGGTTAAACTCCTCGGCACGACCCTGCAAGGGTTCTTCTCTCACCTCCTGATTAAGGAGGGAGCGAGTCACCCTAAACAAGGCGGCCGGGCGATTATCTGCGGACGCGATAAGGGTAGCGAAGTGATTAGACCTCGCCTCCCTTATCGCAGCGAGATAAGACCTAATATAGGTTCTTAGTCGCAATCGGTCGGATTCGGATCGGCTGGATCTCCAACAGCTCTCTAGGCCCCGTCTCCGACGCTTCATCTCCCGAAGCTCCGCGGAGAACCATGGAGCTCGATGGGATCTGCACCGGGTCAGGGGCCGCAAGGGTACAACTCGGTCCAGAGCCTCAGTGGCTGCCCTTTCCCAGGCTTCCACTAGGGAATCTGCCGAGTTGTAAGCAAAGGAGGCAGGTGGGGACCCCAGCGCAGCCTGGAACCTCTCAGGGTCCATTAAGCGTCTGGGGCGGTACCATTTAGTTGGTTCCACACACCCACGGTGGGGAGTGGCAAAATGGAAGACCAGCCGCAGGAGATGATGATCGGTCCATGACAGGGGTATAACAGTTGGGGAACCCCCACCAAGATCATCTAACCACCGTCTAGATAAGAAAATCAGGTCAAGGGTATGGCCTCCCTCATGAGTCGGTCCAGCAATTACTTGCGTCAGGTCCATGGCCGTCATGGAAGCCATGAACTCCCGAGCTAACTCAGATGATCCTCCCAGGGATGGTAGGTTGAATTAAAGAGGCAGCCAGTGAAATCATGCCACCTTGAAAGCTCTGACAGACCTTGGTGGTCAGGACTGCATGGAGACTCTGGGATATTATCCTTGAGATAAGACAGCTAAGGGGAGACTTCAACATTTCTGAAAGACTGGGCAGGTGAAAGGGAAATATCTAAGCTTGCTGGCTCAAATCTCAGAAGAACACTGGCCTTATACCATAGGAAAAGGGGAGAACATCAGGAAATGTCTCCGACAGTCGAAGTGGTTCAGTTGGGGAACAAACAGCCAAGGAATGTCTGGGTTCCTGCATTGAACAGCAAGATACAAGTGGTCCTTGACATATAGCCATTCATTTAATGATAGTTCAAAGTCACAACAGCCTTGGAAAGAGTGATCTGCAACCTGTCCTTAGAATTATGGCCATCGCATCACTCCCAGGGCCACTTGTGCACAGTATGGGAGCTTGGCAACCAGTTTGCATTTATGATGGTTGCAGTGTCCTACAGCCACATGGTTGGAATTTGTGACCTTACCAGCTGATTTCAAACTGAGCAAGCTGGTTTGGTTAACCACATGATTTCTTTAATGACTGCAGTAAAAACTTTTGTAAAATCAAGTCCAAACACATAATGATTTATGTAACAGTCACATTGCTTAGCAACTGAAATTCCAGTCCTGTTTGTGGCTGTAAGTCAAGGACTGTCTGTGGACAGGGTCACCCAGAACTCCGACATTCTGTTTATTGGAGATGGGCAAACAGAGGTTGCAGAAGAATTCCCCTCTGTTCCTCTATCAAGCAGGCCTTTGTGCTTGTGGCAAAATTTTCCAAAGGAAACACTCCTTGTGCTAACTGAAGATCATGGTCTGTCTATACAAATCCTCTTGTTTTTCATTTCTCCTTGCTGGTTAGGGAATCAGCTCCCCGTAAGATCAGAGCAGATACAGGAACTACAAGTGTCTCTAATGTTCTCTGTATTTTTCCTCCAGCTCCTCCCTTGGGTCAGTGCTACAGCTTTTTGAAGAAACTTATTTTGGCATTCCAGGGATAATTTATGGCTAATTGTTCTCCATCTATAAGTTACCAGCAACAATAGCATGTTAGTGTTATTCTTTGTTGTTGTTGTTGTTGTTAGTTGCGAAGTCGTGTCTGACCCATCGCGACCCTATGGACAATGTTCCTCCAGGTCTTCCTGTCCTCTACCATTTTCTGGAGTCCATTTAAGCTCACGCCTACTGCTTCAGTGACTCCATCCAGCCACCTCATTCTCTGTCGTCCCCTTCTTCTATTGCCCTCAATCTTTCCCAGCATTAGGCTTTTCTCTAGTGAGTCCTTCCTTCTCATTAGGTGGCCAAAGTATTTGAGTTTTAGCTTCAGGATCTGGCCTTCTAAAGAGCAGTCAGGGTTGATCTCCTCTAGGACTGACCGGTTTGATTGCCTTGCAGTCCAAGGGACTCACAGGAGTCTTCTCCAGCACCAGAGTTCAAAGGCCTCAATTCTTTGGCGCTCAGCCTTTCTTATGGTCCAACTTTCACTGCCATACATTGCAACTGGGAAGACCATAGCCTTGACTATACGCACTTTTGTTGACAGGGTGATGTCTCTGCTTTTTAGTGTGCTGTCTAGATTTGCCATGGCTTTCCTCCCAAGGAGCAAGCGCCTTTTAATTTCTTGGCCACAGTCCCCATCTGCAGGGATCTTGGAGCCCAGGAAAATAAAATCTGTCACTACCTCCATTTCTTCCCCATCTATTTGCCAGGAATGGAGAGGGCCGGATGCCATGATCTTGGTTTTCTTAATGCTTAGTTTCAACCCAAGTTTTGTACTCTCCTTCTTCACCTGCAACAAGAGGCTCTTTAGTTCCTCTTCACTTTCTGCCATTAGAGTGGTATCATCTGCATATCTTAGGTTGTTGATGTTTCTTCTGGCAATCTTAATTTCAACTTTTGATTCATCTAGCCCTGCCTTTCTCATGATGTGCTCTGCATATAAGTTAAATAGGCAGGGCAACAGTATACAGCCTTGCCGGACTCCTTTCCCAATTTTGAACCAATCAGTGGTTCCGTGTCCAGTTCTCACTGTTGCTTCTTGGCCCACATATAGGTTTCTCAAGAGACAAATAAGATGGTCTGCTACGCCCATCTCTTTAAGGACTTGCCACAGTTTGTTATGATCCACACAATCAAAGGCTTTAGTATAGTTAATGAAGCAGAAGTAGATGTTTTTCTGGAACTCCCTAGCTTTCTCCATGATCCAGCGTATGTTAGCAATTTGATCTCTAGTTCCTCTGCCTCTTTGAAATCCTGCCTGTACTTCTGGTAGTTCTCGATCCACATACTGCTGGAGTCTAGCTTGTAGGATTTTAACCATAACTTTACTAGCATGAGAGATGAGTGCAATGGTGCGATATTTGGAACATTCTTTGGCACTGCCTTTCTTTGGAATTGGAATGAAAACTGATCTTTTCCAATCCTGTGACCACTGTTGAGTTTTCCAAATTTGCTGGCAAATTGAGTGTAGCACTTTTACTGCATTGTCTTTTAAGATTTTGAATAGCTCAGCTGGAATACTGTCACCTCCACTAGCTTTGTTGTTGCTCAGCTTTTCTAAGGCGCACTTCACTTCACATTCTAAGATGTCTGGCTCGAGGTCAGTGACCACCTCATTGTGATTATCAGGGACGTTAAGCTCATTCTTGTATAGTTCTTCTGTGTAATTTTGCCACCTCTTCTTAATCTCTTCTGCCTCTGTTAGGTCCCTGCCATTTTGGTCCTTTATCATGCCCATTTTTGCATGAAACGTTCCTTTCATCTCTCCAATTTTCTTGAAAAGATCTCTGGTCCTCCCTATTCTATTGTTTTCTTCTATTTCTTTGCATTGTTTGTTTAAGAAGGCATTCTTATCTCTTCTAGCTATTCTTTGGAATTCTGCATTTAATTGGGCATATCTTTCTTTTCTCCCTTGTCTTTTGCTTCCCTCCTTTCCTCAGCTATTTGCAAAGCTTCCTCAGACAGCCATTTTGCTTCCTTGCATTTCTTTTTCTTTGGGATGGTTTTGGTTGCTACCTGTTGTACAATGTTGCGGACCTCTGTCCATAGTTCTTCAGGCACTCTATCTATCAGATCTAATTCCTTATTTGTCACCTCTACTGTATATTGAACAGGGAAATGATTTAATTCATACCTGACTGGCCTAGCACTTTTCCCTACTTTCTTTAATTTAAGCCTAAACTTTGCAAGGAGAAGCTCATGGTCTGAGCTACAGTCAGCTCCTGGTCTTGTTTTTACTGACTGTATAGAGCTTCTCCATCTTTGGCTGCAGAGCATATAGTCAATCTGATTTCTGTGTTGACCGTCTGGTGATGACCATGTGTAAAGCCGTCTCTTGGGTTGTTGGAAAAGAGTGTTTGCTATGACCATTGTATTCTCTTGACAAAATTCTATCATTTTGTACTCCAAGGCCAAACTTGTCTGTTATTCTGGTTATCTTTTGGCTTCCTACTTCAGCATTCCCCCATGATGATAAGGACATCATTTTTGGGTGTTAGTTCTATAAGGTGCTGTAGAACCGGTTAATTTCATCCTCTTCAGCACCGGTGGTTGGGGCATAGACTTGGACTACTGTGATATTGAATGGTTTGCCTTGGATTCGAACTGAGATCATTCTGTCATTTTGAGGATTGTGTCCCAATATTGCTTTTCCTACTCTTTTATTGACTATGAAGGCTACTCCATTTCTTCTGAAGGATTCTTGCCCGCAGTAGTATACCTGATGGTCATCTGAATTAAATTCACCCATTCTTGTCCATTTTAGTTCGCTGATACCTAAGATGTCAATGTTCAGTCTTGTCATCTCTTGTTTGACCATGTCCAGCTTTCCTTGATTCATGGATCTTACATTCCAGGTTCCTATGGAGAAAAAATCTTTACAGCATCGGACTTTCCTTTCACCACCAGACATATCCACAGCTGAGCATCCTTTCGTCTTTGGCCCAGTCGCTTCACTCTTTCTGGCACTACTAGTACTAGCCCTCTGCTCTTCCCCAGTAGCATATTGGACGCCTTCCGACCTGAGGGGCTCATCTTCCAGCGTCATATCGTTTTGCCTTTTGGTACTGTCCATAGGGTTTTCATGGCAAAGATACTGGAGTGGGTTGCCATTTCCTTCTCCAGTGGATCACGTTTTGTCAGAACTCTCTGCTATGACCTTTCCGTCTTGGGTGGCCCTGCACGGCATAGCTCATAGCTTCATTGAATTACGCAAGGCCCTTCGCCACGACAAGGCAGTAATCCATGAAGGGGAGTGTTATTCTTTGGTCAACCTTAATTTGTAGATCTGTGCATGTGCACAGATGTACTGTATATACCAGTGCATATCTTGTATCACACTTTTCTATCAAAGACTTTCAAATAAAAATAAAAAAAAATCTTGAAGATTGATTGATATCAAGTTGCTGTCAACTCTTAGCAAACATATATATGTTTGCTAAGCATTGACAGCAACTTGATATCAATTAAGTTATGGATGTATTAAGTTATGGATGTATATGTGTCTTCTCTCTGACAATACATCCATAACTTAATCTTCTGGTCTTTCAACAGTGGCCCCATTGCCATTCTAACTGAGTTCATCCTCCTTGCTACTGGTTGCTCTTGTCTTCTCTTTCCTTTCATTTTCCCCAGCATTTGAGCCTTATCCAGAAAACTGGTCTGTGATTTCAATAATATAAGTCCTTGTATCTGTCAAGATAAATTATTCTGCTTTGAACACATAACGTAATGGTTCCAACAGATAGACATGAATAAAGCAGAACTCCGAGGCCGTCGAATCCCTCAAAAAACATGTTTATTAGTTACAAAATATCGGCATGGTCAAGAGTTAAACCAAGTCTGGATACACATGTAACAATTCCCCAATACAAAGTTAAAAATCCCACCCATAAAACTATGCAGAGTCTGAAGTTGGATGACTTGTCTTGAGGGATACAAAGACTTAGGTGTGTTGAAATCAGAGGCCTGCCAGCATACTGATTGCTCTACTTGTGGTTATTCTACAAGAAAATAGTAAATGAGCCTTGGTGGAGCAGTGGGCTAATGCCTGCTTAAGTAACACCAGCTGCCTGCAATTAGTGCAGGTTCACATCCCACCAGGCTCAAGGTTGACTCAGCCTTCCATCCTTCCGAGGTAGGTAAAATGAGGACCCAGATTGTTGGGGGCAATTAAGCTGACTTTGTAATAATGCCACTTGGGTGTGTGTGAAAGCCCTAATAAGCAGGCATATACATAGAATGAAGGCTACTGCTAAGCTTGTAAGCCACCCTGAGTCTTTGGAGAAGGGCGGGATATAAATGGAATTAAAATAAAAAAATAAAAATAAAAATACCACAGACAATCCCAGGTAGACCCAAACGTCAGGGGGGACTTTCTGGATTCCTTCTGGATACCTTATTCAGCACTTCCCCTCCACAGGTTTCTCAGTTCACCCTCAAATTCAATCCCACTTTTCTGCACAACATCCTTGTCTGCATTTTTTTTAGTTTTGCCAGCTTCGCTCATTTCTATCTGTACATTTTCCCCTGCTCTCTGCACCTGTGTGACTATCTTATCATGTAACCATAGTGAATCTCACATGTCCAGCTTTGTTATGGTTTCAAACTGTTTTGTGCACATGCCTAGAACCAACACACACTGATTATGCAGAGTTATGTTGTTATGCAGATTCAGATTGGGCAAGAAATCACGTAAAAGTACAGGTTATATGATGTTTTTAAATGGATGTCCTGTTTACTGGCATGTGCATAAACAGAATTTTGTTTCTTGTTTATCTACTGAAGCTGAATATGTTTGTGTTTCAGATGCTTGTAATTCTCTAACGTGGTTTGATGCTTTAGTCACAGATATCTGGACACACCCAATTCGACCAATCACTGTGATGGAAGACAACGAATCTGTGGTTTACATATCTGAAAATCGATTTACAGGTTCCAGGTCTAGACACACTGACATCCGTTATCAAAACATAAGACAAGCAGTTAAACAAGGTTTTGTGAAACTGCAATATGTGTCTACACATGATCAAATTGCTGATATGCTGAACAAACCACTTCCTACAGCCCAACACGAGTATCTGCGCAAGATGTGTCTTATCCGATTTTCTGCTTCGCTAACAAAGGAAGGGGATGTCACTGTATTTTTTTTTAGTTTTGCCAGCTTCTCTCATTTCTATCTGTACATTTTCCCCTGCTCTCTGCACCTGTGTGACTATCTTATCATGTAACCATAGTGAATCTCACATGTCCAGCTATGTTATGGTTTCAAACTGTTTTGTGCGCATGCCTAGAAAAAATTTCTCACAGTTACTTTCTTACTTTCTCTTCTGCCTGACGAGAGAATGTAGTCAGCTAGGTTTTGCTTTGTTAGCCCATTAAATGTTTTACAGTAGAATATGCCTCGGATTTTCTTTCTTTGATATTCATCATGCATCAGATGACCCAGTCTATCCTCTTCTGATAGGAAGGTTAATTCTTCCACGACAATCCTATCCTGGGATAATTCTTAAATAAGAGACTTTAAAGCAGGGCAGGACCAGCATTTTATTCAATGGAGGGCCCAAGAAAACAGCCAGGGGTGTTGGTGGTGGGAGAGAGAAGGATGTGTTCCTGTGTACCCCATAATCTGGTCTGGAGTTGACTGGCACCTAAATGTAAATTAAATAAATAAATAAATCTACAATTTACAACAGGGTTTTAAAACAAGAAACTTAAGCATTTCATTGGCTTAAGACATTTATATTGTTTTCAAAGCTCCAAATCAAAATGCTGTTACATACACTCCTCCCTCTATTTCCATATTGCCTGACACCAAAGTCCCTTCTTCAAGTCTTCAGACAGTCCTTTGTCTGAAATGGTAAAGGCTCTCCTGCTCAGCAATGGTTGAACTAGAAGACCTCCAAGATCTCTTCCAACTCTGTAATTTTATTATTCTTCATTGTATGAAATTTGTCATCACAATTCTTTCTGAAAGCCACATTGCTATGCTACTCTGGATAAATGCACTGGAAAACAACCCAAGGTCTTATGGAAAACTGCACCAACCTCTCTGTCTCATTGGGGAACTCAAGTTTTTGACCAAGACCAGCCAAGCCTTCTTAGGATGCAAGAGATCAACAGCCTTTTCACTTTGTTCAAGTCCAGCAAACCTACTGAGGCTGCCTTGCAAAATGCAAGAGCTGGGATTCCTTAAGTTACAAAAGAGAGAAGATGCTGACCAGAAGAACAGTTGCTTCTCCTTTTCCTGGGGTGACTCCAGTTTGCAGGGGGTGACTCACAAATGGAAACACTTTCAAAAAGGAGCAGAAATATTTTCCCCCATAACTGCAACACCACTCCTTCATAGAGGAAACTGGAGGAGTTTGTAGAGAGTGATTACTAAGGAAGAACCATTGATGTAATGGCAACTTTACAGACCCTGATGAATGCAGGAACTATTTCCACAATGCCAAGTGGGCACATTCAGTGAGCAACAATCCTGGCCATTTTCACTTCCCATTTCTGAAGCAGTGATGTAACCAGGTTTCTATTCCTGCAATTACTTGCAGAACAGGAGACGTACATTTTTGCATGATGAGGGAAGTGGAGAATGTCTATGTCATGGTTCCGATAGATGAAACCTATTAAAAGAACTTCAAGGCAATTATTTCTTACTTAAAGAACAGGAAACAAAGTATTGGCACTTACATAGTTGAACCCAAAACAGAGATTCCCTGCCCGCAGATACAAAGTAACGTTGCAATTCCCACCCCAAAGAAGCTGTCAGAAATCAAATGCTCCAATTAATGCAAAATGAGGGATTTCTTCCCAGCTCCTCAGCCAGGTAAAACTTTATCAAGCAATGTCCTTGATAAAGTTGCTTGATAAAACTTTATCAAGGAATGTCCTCCAGCTGCAATTGTTATGGCTAACTAAACCCTCAAGCATTTACCCCATCCCCCCCTTTTACATCCAAATTTCAAAACAGTAAAAGGCACTCTAAAAGCAAAGGTAACATGGCTGCTGAATCTCAGTTGTCATGGCGTTACAGTCTACTCTAACAAAGAGAATAACTAGGGTGACATGATAACAGAGCAGAACAGAACAGAATAGAGCTGGAAAGGGACCTTGGAGGTCTTCTAGTCCAGCCCCCTGCTCAAGGAGGAGAACCTGTACCATTTCAGACACGTGACTGTCTACCCTTTTCTTAAAAACCTCCAGTGATGGAGTGCTCATGATAGTCTGCCAATTTTTGATGGACTGTCACAGAGAAGAGGGGTTGACCTATTCGCCAAAGTACCTGAGGACAGGACCAGAAGTAATGAGCGGAAAATCATTAAAGATAGATCCAACCTAGAATTAAGGAGAAATTTCCCAACAGTGAGAACAACAAATCAATGCAACTGCTTGCCTCCAGAAGCTGTGGGTATTCCATCACTGAAGATTTTCAAAAAGAGACTGGAGAGCCTTTTGTCTAGTGGTATTTAGAATAACAGAATAACAGAGTTGGAAGGGACCTTGGCGGTCTTCTGGTCCAGCCCTCTGCTCGAACAGCAGATCTTATACTATTTTAGACAATTGGTTGTCAAAGATAGCTATCGTGTCACCCCAATCCTTCTCTTTCATAGGCTAGACATATCTACTCCCTCAATTGTTCTTCATACAATTTAGCCTCCATACGTTTTATTATCTTTGTTGCTCTTCTCTGCCACTTTTCAGGGCCTCAACATCTTTTTTATATTGTGGTGATCAGGACTAGATGCAGTATTCTAAGTGTGGCCTCACTTCTTGTTGTCTTGACACTGTTGATGCAACCCAGGACTGCATTACCTTTTTTTTAGCAGCTGCAGCACATGGCTGGCTCATACTTAGGTGGTGGCCCAATTGGTGAACCACTAGGTTGAACATTTATACTAGACTCAAAAAAGTATTTTCATGAATTCAGAGCATTTTGGTTTCCCTAGCAGGGTTTATTAATTGTATCACCCTCACACACATGTATACCCACACAAACATTTTACCTTCACTACAATATACAAAAAAAGAACTGTTGCATAAGCAAAGAAGGCAGAAATCTCTCTTAAGCCCAAGGAAAGCCATTCTCTGGGATATGTGGTGGGGGGAGGAAGCAATAAGATTCTCTTATTGTAGCCCATCTCATAAAGTTGGTGGAGCAGTGGGCTAATGCCTCCTGCTGCCTGCAATTAGTGCAGGTTCGAGTCCCACCAGGCTCAAGGTTGACTCAGCCTTCCATCCTTCCGAGGTAGGTAAAATGAGGATCCAGATTGTTGGGGGAAATAAGCTGACTTTGTAATAATGCCGCTTGGGGGGGGGGAGCCCTAATAAGCAGGCATATACATAGAATGAAGGCTATTGCCAAGCACATTGATTTGTGCCTTAGATTGTAAGCCGCCCTGAGTCTTTGGAGAAGGGCGGGATATAAATGGGATTTTAAAATAATAATAGTAATAATAAAAAAAAGTTCCAGTTTTCCTGCAGAGCTGATTTTCAGATCTGTCTACCTAATGGATTCTGAGAATAAACCACCTAGGAAGAGTAGTACAGAGACAAATGCAGAAACAGTGAGAGATAAGGTAAGTCAGAAGAATGTGCTAAGATTGCCAAAGTAGACTACCTTGAACTTCTTCCAGTTTCTTCAAAGTAAAACCAGCAAAATACTTCTTGGCAAGAAGGAAAATGTAGAGTTCTATTTTTTTCTCAGTTTCTCCAGGAAGTTGATATGCATTCCACTGGGCAACTGTGAACAGCTAGTCGGAGGAGCAAAATTCCAGCCTGAGGTTGTTAAAAATATGAGGGACTATCTATCTCTAGGGCCAGACAACATAATGATCTGCCTGAATCTCTCTCTGTTGATGTTGCAAAAACATGTTCTATGCCAGGCAAGAGGGAGATTTGGTCCTTCACTCCATCCCTGAAAAACATTGCTGGTTCTTGCATATCCTTCAACTATTATACTCTGCCTGAGACAGAATGCTGAAAATGCCTGTAATTTTGCTTTAAATGAATTTCACTGCTGGTATTCACAGATTTGCTGCTTACAATAAAACTTTTTTGGTTTTCATTAAAATTTCTCAGGCACTTTCTCCCTGAAGGAGCTTTTTCTTGTATTTGATTTCTTTGACATTGTAAGGTCATGCCTTAGCTATTCCCTCAAGAAAACAGAACTCTTGAAATGAGCAGTATTTCAAAAGGAACTTTTATTGAGAGGTAGTGATTACAGAGAAAGCAGGCAGGATCTAAATTTCTCATGTGAAAAAGATTGGCTAAACTCCAATTGGTCAAACCCCTCCCTACTGTCCAGTCCATGAGAGCCAATCCAGAAGTGCAAAGGTGTTGTGAGAACTCCAAGCCAAGGTGATAAAAAGTTGATCTCAGGTGCTGCGACCTTGGTTCTCGGAGATGAGACAAAGCAGATGGCCCCAGGCTCATCCCTCCCCCTCCCCTTTCCCAGGAAGATACATAAAAGCAAAATGGGTTCGTTTCAGAGAAGCCCCAGGTTCCTCCCTCCCACCAGAAGGGCAATGTCCCAATGTCCCCTGATAGACATGCTTATGATAACTTAAAAAAAAAGATACAGAACAATTCAATGAAGATTTGTGCAAGTCTCTACAAAAATTCACAGAAAACATTACTGACCGGATTTTCCCCAGCCTGGGCTCCTTGCTCACAAACTGGAAGTGGCTCCTCACAACAATTCCAACCAAGGAGGGTAATTCAAATTCATTTCATGCCCACTTTCAGATTATTGTTGACATCTTTTTCATATATCCATTTTCATATTATTTAGTAATGAAACAGAAGATAAATTAATAAACCAACCACAATTTTAAAAACTCAACATTCAGAAAACATTGCTTTCCACAGCACTGAAACGGTGGCCCAGGAATAAGCTTCAGCAATGAAGTCAGAGTCCCATTAAAGTGGCAAACTTTATAAATCAGGAGTCCCTAATTTTTTTCATATTTGTAATGTGCAAGTTAGAAGAAATCATAAACCTCCAAATAAACAGTCATGTGTATACATTAGCTCGTTTTTCCTTGAAGATCTACTTCTCCTTTTGAAACCACATTCTTAGAGCAAAAGCAGAAGCTTTCATTAATAACTGAATCAACTGCCAGAGCTAATGTAATGCTACAAGAGTCATGGCACACTACTTCTCATTCGACTGGAGCTGTGGGCAAACTCCAGTGTGCCCTCAAGGTCATTGCAACCTCCTAAGGGTCATTGCAACACTAGGAGTGCCTGTCTCTGTTACTGGCCTTCTCACCCACTTTCCTTGTATAAATGAAAATTGGTCCAATTCTTCTCACAGTGGGCTAGGTGCCTCCAAAGCTGAAAAGGAAATTAGAATACAGAATAACAGAGTTGGAAGAGACCTTGGAGGTCTCTTAGTCTAACACCCTGCCCAAACAGGAGACCTTATACTATTTCAGACAAATGGCTGTCCAATCTCTTCTTAAAAGCTTCCTGTGATGGAGCATCCATAACTTCTGGAGGCAAGCTATTCCATTGGTTAATCATCCTCACTGTCAGAAAATTCCTCCTCAATTCTAGGTTGGATCTCCCTTTAATGATCTTCCACTCATTACTTCTTGTCCTGCCCTGGAGAATAGGTAGAAATCACCACCCTCATTTGCAAGTCTGCTGTAGAATGAATTTTACACAGCTGCAAGCAAAAAGCAAACAAGAGCCCAACACAACTAACAGGAAGATTTGACAAACTGCAGTTGGTTTTCTGATTGATGCTAATTTAGTCACAAGAGTGGTAAATCTGCAGCCTCAAGGAGCTCTCTGGCCACCTCAACGTGCCCAGTTACCTGCAGCCCCTGTATTCTTCTACCCCACCCTTTTGCCTGTCTTCTCCAGGTTGGCCAGAGGATGGGGAACAAAGCAGGAGGATAAAGCTGGTGAATTCATTTCAAGTTAAGGGCAACTTTCAAAGGGAAAAGGCTCATTTTGTAGAACGTACCCTGGTAACCCAAATTGGAAGACTATGTGTCAAAAGCCTCCCCAGTGATGCTTTTGACACAGCAGCAAGAGTTGGACAGCAAATTCATCTTCCAGATCTCCTGTTCTGCCTAAAATACTAAAGTACATGTCAGCCTAATTTCCTGACTTCATTCTCTCTCTTAGATCTGGACCCAGAGAAATTTGTTTTAAAACCTCGAGGTAGACTTAGTTGACCAACTTCATTGATCAGCTTTCATTCTTGTATTCCAGCACAGGTTAGTCTGCTAATAATCACTACTTTTTTTTCTTGCTCAGAAACAGATGCTGCTAGTGGCAACACTAAGAAAAGCAAAATATAAGAAGCATCAGAACCATATAAAGCAGGCAAACAATCCAACTCAGTCTTTGCACAAATCAACTGCAATGTGGAAGTCAACTCAAATTAAGACAGTGTAATTTGTCCTAGAGCAGGTGAGTTTCCCAGAGGGATTATGTCAGAATCCATTTATATTTCATTTTTAACTCTCTTTCTGTGCAAACCCAAATCTGGTTTGTTTCTCCGGATGGAATGTGGGGTAAGAGAAGGGGTTACCAGAAATACTGGAAGAATACTGGGACCTTGCTGAAGTTTTCAGTGAGGAACAGGCAGATGAGCTTCCCCCTCACCAACCCACAGACTGTGCTATAGAATTCAAACCTGGGGCAAAACTCCCGAAGCCCAAGCTGTACTCCATGAGCCCCAAAGAGACAGCGAAGATGGAAAGATTCATAAATAAAAACCTAAAAGGGGGATTTATTGAGCCTGCCAAACCCAAAGTGGCCACCCCGGTCCTGTTCAGGGAGAAGAAGGACAGCATGAGGTGCTTATGCATAGATTATAGAACTCTTAATACAATTAGTAAAAGCAATCTGTATCCCCTACCCCTAATGAAGGATATGTTATCCCACCTATCGAAAGGAAGGATTCTTACCAAACTAGACCTGAGAGAAGCATACTACCGCATTAGGATTAAGGAAGGGGACGAATGGAAGACTGCATTCAATTGTCCAATGGGTTGCTACCAGTTCAAAGTCCTGCCATTTGGACTGCAAGGGGCCCCTACAGTTTTTATGCAACTAATTAATGAAGTGCTAAGACAGCACCTATATAAGGGGGTCCTGGCTTTCCTAGATGACATCCTTATCTTCACTGAGACCAAAGAGGAGCATATTAATCTAGTCAGAGCAGTTCTGAAAGAATTGCGGGCCACCCACCTATATGCAAAATTATCAAAATGTGAATTCCACCAGGAAAGAATCGTATATCCCCACAGGGCATTGAAATGGACCCTGAGAAAGTCAGGGCAGTATTAGAATGGGCACACACACACACTCTGCACAAGGGAGCAATTGCAAAGTTTCCTGGGATTTGCAAACTTCTACCGCCAATTCATCCCTTCATTTGCTCAAATAGCCCTGCTCCTCACAAACCTGTTGAAAACGAAGAGGGGGTGTCCCCAATGAAACCCAGCCAGCCCCTGAAGTGGACAATGGAATGTCAAGTGGCATTTGAGAGGCTAAAGAGGCTTTTTTCTGCGAAACCTGTACTGAGACACCCCGATCCCGATAAACCCTTCGCAATACAGGCAGACACGAATGATGTGGAGGTGTGAACTGTATTATTACAAGAAAATGACAAGGGGCATTGCAACCGTGTGCATACATGTCCAGGAAACTCACAGAGACAGAACAACATTGGGCCATGTGGGAGAAGGAGGTTTACGCTGTGAGGTGGTCATTACTTACATGGCACCATTTCCTTGAACAAAATAAAATCCCCTTCCAGGTCTGGACAGGCCACAAAAATTTGGAAGCGCTAAAAATACCCAGGAAACTCACTCTTAAGCAAGCCCGCTGGTCCCAACATTTTCACTGGTTCCATTTCACTCTCACTTATTGGGGGGGGGGGGGGAATTTCCTGGCGGATGCATTATCTAGCATGCCCCAATATAACAGCACATGGGTCACTGACTCTAACCCACTTATGCCCGAACAACTGGCAGCACCAGTAACCACCAGTGCCCAAGCTAAAATAAAGCTGCAGGTGGATAGCCAAACTGGAATAGAATTCAGAAAGTCATTGGAAACTGGTGAATGGTTCCATAAAAATAGACATCTGTGCACAATCAAAGACAGACTACCCTGGGTGGGTTGAGAAGTTATACATACCTACCACCCAGAGGATCAATTTCATGCAGTTGTTCCATGATACAAAATCAGCAGGACATTTTGGGTTTGTAAAAACCCTACACTTAACTAAAAGGCAATGTTGGTGGCCATCCATGAAAAAGGACTTAGAAAGCTACATGGCCAGCTGTCAAACTTGCACGACGGCTAAGAGACTCCAAGGGAAGTCGCCCAGACTGTTACAACCAGTGGTGAACCCCTCAGCCCCCTGGAAAGAAATAGCCATGGATTTTATAGTGAAATTACCAGAAAGCAACGGGAACATTGTCATCTGGGTGGTCACAGATCTGTTTTCCAAATAGGTGCACTTTATTCCATGCTAAATGATTCCCACCACAAAAGCCTTAGCAAAACTATTCGTGCAGCACATTTACAAACTGCATGGAGCACCCCCAATGCATCATATCTGACAGGGGAGTACAATTTACGTCAAAATTTTGGAAGGAATTTCTCTCCTTCTTAGGAACCACCCAAGGACTGTCATCTAGTCATCATCCTCAGTTGAATGGATCAATTGAACATTTGAACTCAGTACTTGAGCAATATTTAAGGTGCTTTATTAATTTCCATCAAACAAATTGGACAGACCTACTCCCTCTCGCAGAAGTGGCTTACAATAACGCTATCTACTCCAACACAGGCTACACTCCTTTTCAAATAGCCACCAGTCAAAGTTTCAACCCTATGCCAGAACTGATCCCAAACAAACTGGAAATCCCATTGCTGAAGGAATGGATTGCAGAGGACCCAGATTGTTGGGGGCAATAAGCTGACTTTGTAATAATGCCGCTTGGGTGTGTGTGTGAAAGCCCTAATAAGCAGGCATATACATAGAATGAAGGCTACTGCTAAGCTTGTAAGCCGCCCTGAGTCTTTGGAGAAGGGCGGGATATAAATGGGATTAAAATAATTAAAAAATAAATAAACTAGTCTACACTCCAGGAAGAAATGAACAGAAACATATATAGTCCTCATTTAGCAACAATAATTGGGACTGGCAACTTGGTAAAAGTGAAACTATGATTGTGCTTTACAACCTTACTTCAATGGTCCAATATGTTCTTTATAGCAGCCCCTCAAATATGGAAGACTGTTATGTCACCTCTAGTCCTTCTTTTCACTAGACTACACATACCTGCAATTCCTGCAACTGTTCATGTTTTAGCCTCAAGTCCCCTAATCATCTTTGTTGCTCTTCTCTGCATTCTTTCCAGGGTCTCAACATCTTCTTTATATTGTGGTGACCAAAACTGGATACAGTATTCAAAGTGTGGTCTAAGGCTTTATAAAGTAGTACTAACACTTCACATGATCTTGATTCTATCACTCTGTTAATGCAGCCTAAGACTGCATTGGCTTTTTTTGGCTGCTGACACACAGTTGGATCATATTTAAGTGGTTGTCCACTAGGACTCCAAGATCCTTCTCATAGTTACTGTTATTGAACCACATTTCACCTAATCTGTAATTGTACATTTGGTTTTTCTTTCCTAAAACCTTGTTTTTCTCTATACTGAATTTCATTTCCTAACAGTGAGTACAATTAACTAGTGGAACAGCTTGCCTTCAGAAATCGTGGGGGTTTTAAAGAAGAGACTAGACTATAGGTGTCAAACTCACCATGTCACGTGCCGTGTTACGATGTATCGTGATGTTTTTTGCATTGCCGGAGCTGGGGTGGGCGCGGTCTCCGTATGATGCAACCGGCCTGTGGACCGGCAGTTTGACACCCCTGGACTAGACAGTCACTTTCTGAAATAGTATAGGTTCTCCTGCTTGAACAGGGGGCTGGACTAAAAGACCTCCAAGGTTCCTTCCAGATTCTATTCTATTCTATTCTATTCTATTCTATTCTATTCTATTCTAT
>JAKJMR010000694.1:221226-247450 GCA_024449315.1 Daboia siamensis
ATTCTATTCTATTCTATTCTATTCTATTCTATTCTATTCTATTCTATTCTATTCTATTCTATTCTAGCCCAGTATTCAAGTGTGTCAAGATCCATCTGGATTTTGAGATCTTCTGGGGTGTTGGCAATTCCTGCCAGCTTGGTGTCATCTGCAGATTTGATGAGTTCTCCTTCGATTCACTCATCTAAGTCATTGATGAAGAAATTGAAGAGTCCTGGGTACCCTGCTGCTTACTTCTCTCCATGTAGATGTAGTATCATTAAGGACTACACTTTGAGTGCGGTTTGTCAGCCATTTACAAATCCATCCAAATTCAAATGTTGTCTTGTCCCAAATTTTTCTAACTTATCAAGAAGTAGGTTGTGGTCTGCTTTGTCAAATGCCTTGCTGAAATCTAAGTATACGATGTCCATAGCTTTTTGCTGGTCCACTAATTTAGTCATTTCAAAGAATGAAGTAAGGTTTGGCATGATCTGTTTTTGACAAACCCACATGGGCTATTAGTTATAACTTTGCTTGCTTTTAGGCTTTTCTCCAAGATGAAATGAAAAGCTCATCCTTTCATTCTCTGTGCATAAGATAAACTTCTGGAGGGACCCTATTGTTCCCTTAAACGAATGCTCATTCAACATTTTGTGCCGTGAATGTGATCTGGATGCCTTGGAAGTAAACTTTGTTCTTTGCTTGTGAGAACAGTAGAAAATAAATGTCTTGGCCAAAGCAAAGCAGCATTGCTACAGGGTGGAACTTGAGTCCCTCGTCTCTTTTGCAGAGGCAGAGCACAGGGATTACAGCAGCGCGGATTGGAGAGCAGCCCTGCAGCTGCTATGAAGCCCCACAACAAAATCCCACCAGGCTTCCTCTTCCTTCAAAAGCCTCCACAGGAAGGTGGAAGGAGACAATCGCAGCTCATTTCTTTGAGTCCTTTTATAATTTACCCCCTCATTGTGCTTCATGGAGTCCACCTCTTCACTAACTTCCATCTAAAAAGTCAGGAAAAAGGGAGGTAGGAACCTCTTGGTGTGGGGAGCCTTTCATTTCCTCAAGGGAATCTGAGGCTCCATGGCAGGTGACACCGAGGCAAATAATAGATTAGGATGCCCATTCTTTCTTGTTCCTAAGCCCCCATGGAAGCATTTGTCAGGACCCACCCCAATCCACATCTTAGGAAAGAAGAATTCTTGGAGACAGGATTGTCCAAGCAGAACTTTTACAAAAACATGGTTGACAGTGGATAATCTAGACAGGATCTGGAAACTGTGTTGCAGATTAATATTTTTAAAGTGTCCCCGAGTAAAACCCCTCCCTTCAGTCCATTTGGTCAGTCCCGGATCAAAACCCTTCGTGGGAAAAGAAAAATTTCATGCATTTACAGCATCGCTACTTCCTCCCTTTAAAATTCAGTCGGGGATGCAAACCAGAACCCCCCCCCCCCTTCCTTTTGTTCTTCTCAGTTCAAAGGTTCTTCCTCTGGTCTTTGATGATGGCCTCCAGGCAGGCTGAATAAACCACCTCTTGTCTAATGGATAGGAGTGGCCAGTTAACATCTTCTCTCCCCCTCCTTGTGGACGGCAGAATCCAGTAAGGGGGTGAGATTTAGGTTTGCGCAGATAGGAAATTAGGAATGGAATATAAATGGAATATAAATGGATTCTGACACCATTACTATTATGATTATTGCTACTGTTATAATGAGGGACGTGGTGGCTCAGTGGGTTAAGACGCTGAGCTTGTCGATCAGAAGGTCGGCAGTTTGGCGGGTCGAATTCTGAGTGCCGCGTAGCAGAGTGAGCGCCTGTTACTCGTCCCAGCTTCTGCCCACCTAGCAGTTCGAAAGCACGTAAAAATGCAAGTAGAAAAATAGGGACCACTGCGGTGGGAAGGTAACAGCGGTCCGTGCGCCTTTGGCGTCTAGTCATGCCAGCCACATGACCACGGATAAGTCCTCGGACAAGCGCTGGTTATTCGGCTTTGAAACGGAGATGAGCACCGGCCCCTAGAGTCGGAAACGACTAGCACGCATGTGTGGGGGAACCTTTACCTTTACCTTTACTGTTATAATAGTTGTATTTTTCCAGTTTTCAAAACCGCCAGAGGTTTAAACATTAGACCAGACATTGCATCATGTCAATCCCATCTCCTCTCTCTCTACCAACCTAGTTGTCTCTCTGCCTAGAGCTCTTAGGGACTCAGGGCACCCAACCCTGCTCTGAAATAACCCACCTTTTAATATACAGAGACACTTCCATTCTTTAAGGCCAGCTCTAGAACAAGGTGGATCAAATCAAGGGAAGCACTGAGACCTCTTATTTTGCATCTGCCCAATTTTTAAAAAATTGTTGGTATTTAATTTGAAGTTGATTTTGCAATCATTTCGCATGTGTATTCTGTGACCTAAACATTTGCAGTCATCTTCAAGTTGTAGGAGTCCATTAAAAAGAGAGATTTGCCAAGGTTGTCTGGGTGACTTTGTGCCAATCACCAGAAGATGGCAAGTTCTAGTCCTGCCTTAGGAACGAAAGCTATCTGGTTGATTTTGAACCAATCCCTTTCAGCGCAACCCACCAGGGTTGTTATTGTGAAAATAAGAGGCGGAAGGAGCATTAGGTATGTTCATCCTTGAGTTACTTATAAAGTAATAAAAACAGGATAAAAAAGTAATCAATTGAATTGATGCTAACCATGACTCATCTTCTGAAGTTCAATCAACAATGCAGGAATGGGTGTAACCCTATCAGAATTTAAGTTTCACAACTATTCCATGTCTGCTCTTTGGCAACAGCATAACATAGCTGATTCATGTTCAGTTCATGACTGACGGGAATCGCAACATTGCACATCCACAACTGCCAAAACAAGTACCCTCCTTTCAAGTTACCCAAGTGTAGAACTTCCCATTTGCCTACCACTAACATCATTCTTGTTTCCCATTCTATCAGTGTTGCAATCATGAAGGAACCTCTAGAGTATGGATGATCTGGATCTGTGGCAGATGGGATTTAGAGTACGGCCTGAAACATAAACCCCATTGGCTATCCTCATGATCACTTGTGACAAGGCCTGGAAGTATGACCATCCTTCTCAATCCCAGTATTCTTGTGGGCCACCTATGGTGGTTCTTTATCTTAATGGATAAGTCCTGAGTAGGGAGAACGTTATGGGCCCTGATCCATTTGTTATGGGATGCCCATGGCTTGGTCTTTTCTGTTTAATCCTATTTAGTACCTACATGGGGCTGCTAGAATAGATCTGCCAATTTAGGGTAAGGTAGGATCAATAAGCTGATGATACCCAGTTGCACCTCACTACCCAAGGTCCTGTAGAAAATCTTACCTGAAGACTATGAGGGCTTGGTTGAGAGAAACATAAGGTCTTTTCCAGAAGACAAAAGGACTAGTGATTCAAAGGGTGATTCTAGGTGCAGCCTTATCTGAAACAGACTGAGGTCAGTCACTCATATCCTCAGCCTCACTCATCATTCCAGCTCATACTATCAAGAACGCAGGGTGTTGAGTATCTGAGCAAGCAAAGTTGGATCTCCTGGCCCAATAAAATTAGAGTTTAATTACACAAACCAGTTCTTCTTGTTTAGGTATTGCAGCCATGGTGATGGGAAATTTACAAAATCTGGCACAGAAAAACTCAGGGAAGTTTTCCTGCACTTGGAGCAGACTGTTCAAAAACAGTAACAATTTTAGTTTTCCTAACCATTCATTTTTGAATACATTCACTTTTGAAACAAAGTACCAAAACACTATGTGGTTTTTCATTACAGCTAGTCCTAAAATTATGACTGCAATGGAGTTTGCCTATTACAGTCATATGTTGTGAAGTGGGTATCACATGACCAACCCGATTTTACGACTTTGGGCAGCAGTTTTAAGCAAACTCGGTTTGTTATGGCATGTTTTCGCAAAAAAATAGAAGTGCCAGGTTTTGTTATAAACTGGCTACGTGATTGTGGGATGCTGCAAATGACTGTAAACATGAGCATTGCCAAGCATCAAAATTCAGTCATGTGATGTGTGAATATAGATAGTAAGATAGTAAGACAGTAAGAATTGGTTTTATATCAGAGTAGATAGAAATGAAATATAACCTGGATTCTGACACCTACCCTCCTTCACTGTGTCTCATCCCCTGGCATGCATGTCAATTCTGGGGGTCCTTCTCCCTCTTTCCTTTTCTTCCCCGCCCACCTTTCTCATACTCGGTTGTTTGATGTTACTGCCAATCTATCCCCCAATCCTGTCCCTCCCCACCCCCCAACTCTGATGATGCTGGCAGTGGATCAGTGAAAGCTAAGACAGTTGATTTTTAGGTTTTATAAATGGTTGTTTTCATTATTTTTTAACAATAAACAGCTGTTTTATACTCATCCCAGTTGCGTGTGTGTGTGTGTGTGTGTGTGTGTGTGTGTGTGTATAGAAAAAATAACCTTTTGGGGTAGTCTGTCTAAATTTCAGTCAGTCTCTAAGTAACCAGTCATATGCTGAAGATTATCTGTATCTATGAAATCAAGAGGCAAAAGCCCCAAGTCAATTTTTCATTGTTGTTGTTGTTGTTAGCTGCGAAGTCGTGTCCGACCCATCGCGACCCTATGGACAATGTTCCTCCAGGCCTTCCTGTCCTCTACCATCTTCTGGAGTACATTTAAGCTCACGCCTACTGCTTCAGTGACTCCATCTAGCCACCTCATTCTCTGTTGTCCCCTTCTTCTATTGCCTTCAATGTTTCTCAGCATTAGGCTCTTCTCCAGTGAGTCCTTCCTTCTCATTAGGTGGCCAAAGTATTTGAGTTTTAGCTTCAGGATCTGGCCTTCTAAAGAGCAGTCAGGGTTGATCTCCTCTAGGACTGACCGGTTTGATCGCCTTGCAGTCCAAGGGACTCGCAGGAGTTTTCTCCAGCACCATAGTTCAAAGGCCTCAATTCTTTGGCGCTCAGCCTTTCTTATGGTCCAACTTTCACTGCCATACATTGCAACTGGGAAGACCATAGCCTTGACTATATGCACTTTTGTTGACAGGGTGATGTCTCTGCTTTTTAGTGTGCTGTCTAGATTTGCCATGGCTTTCCTCCCGAGGAGCAAGCGTCTTTTAATTTCTTGACTACAGTCCCCATCTGCAGTGATCTTGGAGCCCAGGAAAATAAAATCTGTCACTACCTCCATTTCTTCCCCATCTATTTGCCAGGAATGGAGAGGGCCGGATGCCATGATCTTGGTTTTCTTAATGCTTAGTTTCAACCCAAGTTTTGTATTCTCCTTCTTCACCTGCAACAAGAGGCTCTTTAGTTCTTCTTCACTTTCTGCCATTAGAGTGGTATCATCTGCATATCTTAGGTTGTTGATATTTCTTCCGGCAATCTTTATTCCAACTTTTGATTCATCTAGCCCTGCCTTTCTCATGATGTGCTCTGCATATAAGTTAAATAGGCAGGGCAACAGTATACAGCCTTGCCGGACTCCTTTCCCAATTTTGAACCAATCAGTGGTTCCGTGTCACTGTTGCTTCTTGGCCCACATATAGGTTTCTCAAGAGACAAATAAGATGGTCTGCTACGCCCATCTCTTTAAGGACTTGCCACAGTTTGTTATGATCCACACAATCAAAGGCTTTAGCATAGTCAATGAAGCAGAAGTAGACGTTTTTCTGGAACTCCCTAGCTTTCTCCATGATCCAGCATATGTTGACAATTTGATCTCTAGTTCCTCTACCTCTTTGAAATCCTGCCTGTACTTCTGGTAGTTCTCGATCCATATACTGCTGAAGTCTAGCTTGTAGGATTTTAAGCATGACTTTACTAGCATGAGAAATGAGTGCAATGGTGTGATAGTTGGAACATTCTTTGGCACTGCCTTTCTTCGGAATTGGAATATAAAGTGATCTTTTCCAATCCTGTGGCCACTGTTGAGTTTTCCAAATTTGCTGGCAAATTGAGTGTAGCAATTTTACTGCATCGTCTTTTAAGATTTTGAATAGCTCAGTGGAATACTGTCACCTCCACTAGCTTTGTTGTTGCTCAGCTTTTTTAAGGCCCACTTCACATTCTAGGATGTCTGGCTCGAGGTCAGTGACCACCTCATTGTGATTATCAGGGATGTTAAGCTCATTCTTGTATAGTTCTTCTGTGTAATTTTGCCACCTCTTCTTAATCTCTTCTGCCTCTGTTAGCTCCTTGCCATTTTGGTCCTTTATCATGCCCATTTTTGCATGAAACGTTTCTTTCATCTTTCCAATTTTCTTGAAAAGATCTCTGGTCCTCCCTATTCTATTGTTTTCTTCTATTTCTTTGCACTGTTCATTTAAGAAGGCATTCTTATCTCTTCTAGCTATTCTTTGGAATTCTGCATTCAATTGGGCGTATCTTTCTTTTTCTCCCTTGCCTTTCGCTTCCCTCCTTTCCTCAGCTATTTGCAAAGCTTTCTCAGACAGCCATTTTGCTTTCTTGCATTTCTCTTTCTTTGGGATGGTTTTGGTTGCTACCTCTTGTACAATGTTGCGAACTTCTGTCCATAGTTCTTCAGGCACTCTATCAGATCTAATTCCTTAAATCTATTTGTCACTTCTACTGTATATTCAACAGGGATATGATTTAATTCATACCTGAGTGGCCTAGTGCTTTTCCCTAGTTTCTTCAGTTTAAGCCTAAACTTTGCAATGAGAAGCTCATGGTCTGAGCCACAGTCAGCTCCTGGTCTTGTTTTTACTGACTGTATAGAGCTTCTCCATCTTTGGCTGCAGAGCATATAGTCAATCTGATTTCTGTGTCTGATTTCTGTCTGGTGATGTCCATGTGTAGAGCCGTCTCTTGGGTTGTTGGAAAAGAGTGTTTGCTATGACCATCATATTCTCTTGACAGAATTCTATCAGCCTGTGCCCTGCTTCATTTTGTACTCCAAGGCCAAACTTGCCTGTTATTCCGGTTATCTTTTGGCTTCCTACTTTAGCATTCCAATCCCCCATGATGATAAGAACATCATTTTTTGGTGTTAGTTCTATAAGGTGCTGTAGGGCTTCATAGAACCGGTCAATTTCATCCTCTTCAGCACTGGTGGTTGGGGCATAGACTTGGACTACTGTGATACTGAATGGTTTGCCTTGGATTCGAACTGAGATCATTCTGTCATTTTGGGGATTGTCTCCCAGTATTGCTTTTCCTACTTTTTTATTGACTATGAAGGCTACTCCATTTCTTCTGAGGGATTCTTGCCCGCAGTAGTATACCTGATGGTTATCTGAATTAAATTCACCCATTACTGTCCATTTTAGTTCGCTGATACCTAAGATGTCGATTTTTTATACAAACAAGTTATTTTTAAAAGGAAACCTTCATTTTGAAGGTCATTATCTGATGTTACCATTATGCCATTTACAGGAGAGCTAAGGTGCAAATTGCTCCAAATCATCATGGCTCTGCCCGTGGATGATGTAGAATGAAAGGATTGGCCCTCATGCGGCTTGTTGGGATGACTGTAGGATTTGGCCACCATATTTTATTTATGGGCAAAGGGACAAGCAATTTCAGGAGATGTCCTGCACATTGAGAAAAAATATTATTTTTCTATATATCTCAACATGCCAAATGGCCTCATAATTCTGCTTTTGAAGACAAGGGGGAAAGCAGAACCTGCAGTCTGGATAAAAATCGCTGGAACCAATAAACCCCATGAGCATCAAATACCAAACACCAAGTGCACCTGCCTGAGGTACCTGGACAGAACAGGTCAGCAACAACCTCAGGGTTCAGGGCCTATGCAAGAAAATGTTGATCTAGAGAGCAAAGGTGGCTTTGATGATACTTCTTCTTGGATAATTCCATTATTTACTAGTGGAAAACCCATCTCAGGAACAAAAGGTTTGACATGCAATGTGCATCAGAAACGAGCTTTTGCAACTTATCTAAATATGTAGCAAGGTCCACATACCGTTGTTTTAAAATAAATGTTAAAATATATTGTTTTCCATAGGAAACAGAATTTACTTACATTAATAATTAGAGGGAAAACTTAAAATAATACATAAAAGGTGATATACTGTAGTTGAAGAAAAAGTCAGAGTAGTCAGGACTAAGGCAAAAATTTGGAGCAAAGAAAGGTTAAAAGTTATAAAAGAACCCAACATAATTCTAACACACTTGTATCTGCAACACATTTCAGGAAGAAAAATAAATGTATTTGCTACCATGGGATCAAACAACCTAAAACCCCTCATATGAATATGCAAATCGTACACTACAATATAAACATTAATCTTATTTATAGCATATTTGTGTATAAAATAGTTTAAAAGCAGATTTGGAATTTGTTCTTCTTTGCTTTTTTTTTAAAAAAAATCAGTACAATTTGCAACTGACCTTCCTAAAACTACATTCTTTGGGTAAAAATAGCTTTCCCTTCTTTGTGGATGAAATTCAGCAAGGGAAGCAGAACTGCAACCTGCAGTGGTTCTTGATACTGTTTTGTGAAAGTCCTGGTCAGCAATTCAAGTTGTTTCTATTTCCGAGGCCTCCTCTATGAAATTTGCAACTGGGCTGAGAAGCAGAAGAGGAAAGAGTTTATATTCGGCATTCATGTCTTCTGAGAGAAGAGGCTGATCCAGGGGCTCCAGCAAAACGGCTCCGTCTGTTTGGCTTTCTGGGCCGGCAACTTGTTGCTCTGCTTCGTTGCTATCTATTGAACCCAGCAGATCCCCTCTGGCGTTCCCCAGGCTGCCAACTTCATCACTGGAAGGCAGTTCTTCGAATAGTGAAAGCAAAGGGTTCCCCCGATACTGAATCAGCTGCATGTCTGGGAGGGAGGGAGGGAATACCCAGTTAATAAATGGTTAATAGCTAAGCTAAATGCTCATGCTGGCATGCAGAGACCTGGGAGGAACAAACCACCCCTTGCCCATCCAAGCAGAGCACAGACAAGATCCCAGAATAGAAATATTCAAGCAGAAGCTTTGTCATCTGAGTCACACCTAGAGATGGGAAGGCCTGGAAAAAACCCAGAAAAATTGAAAAAAAAGGAGTGTGGAATATATTCTTTTCCAATGATAAATAATGTATCTATGACATGGTATTCAAACTATATAACACAAAGAGCTTAATGAAAGATTTCTGAGACTTTTTGTAAAGTCTTAAATTATCGTATGTTCTCTCAGCTGAAGACAAGCAAATCCTGGGAATACAGTTAAAGTAACATTGTACTTTTGACTTCTGGTTTGCAATAAACTTATGTTGGAGGTTAAACTCCCAAATACATGAATATTACCTTAATACCAAAAGAAGATTCAGACTTGACACAGATAAAAAATTATAGACCGATATCGTTACTAAATGTGGATTATAAAATTTTTACTTCAATAATGGCAGAGACTGACTTCCGGGTGGCAAGGCTCCGTTGATGGTGGCCGTTTCGGCCATCAGCCCCACTGCTTTCCGTACAGCCACTAAAAACAGCAACGATCAGCTGTTTGGTGGCTCGGAAACACGCTCCTCAGGAGAAGGGGGGGTGAGCGCTTAGGTAGGGGTAGAGCTCCCCTAGACCACCAGAGTTGAAACTCTGGTGGTTGAAGGGTGTGAGCCCCCCCAAAGCCTGAGTTTGCTCTGGACTCCGGGACGCCTCTGCTCCAAGGCTTTGGAGCACAGCAGGACGCTGAAACCATCCCTGCCATCGATAATAAATTGTGGATTACTTGGATGCAGGCAGAGCTGTGCAGGAGAATGCTGTAATAGCAAGTATTTGAACTTTCTCTGAATACTTTGAGAGAAAAAGTTGCAAGCGGTGCAGAAAGTGAAAGTGCGTAATAGAAATTAATTGGTGTTAAGATGGCTTATAAATCAACCAAAGTTCCTAGAAGTGCTGGTGCTTCGCCAGTTCAGCATTCATTAGGCTTTGATGCCTCCTCCTGTAGCACCCACACCCGCACCAGCATTAACAATAAAAGATTTGCAAGACGCTTTGTAAGAGGCTTTGAAAACACAATCCCAACAAATAGCTGAACTTATTGAGGAGAAGAATACTGAAATAAGAGCAGACATTTTGGCTGCATTTCAAGGGCTTGCAGTTTGTATTGAGTGTCTGGATGATCGCGTGGAAGAGCTCAGTCAAAACAATATGAGATTAGATGCTAAAATGCTGGATGCTGAAAATGTGATGGAGAAGATTGATGATGATGTAGTTATGATACAATATAGAGATATGGAGTTTGCTGTGAGGATTAGAGGATTGAAAGAAGACCCTAAGGAAGACTTGAAAGAATTATTGGCAAAAGCCCTTGAACCGGTTTTGGAGCGTCAAGCAGAAGGTATTATGGGGGATATAGACAAAATATTTCATGTTAATTCTTGGATTGCAAGACAAAGAAAGTTACCTAGAGATGTGGTGGTTTAATTTACAAAGAGATCAATTAGAAATGTGGTCATCCAAGCCTTTTACAACAATAGATTTAAAGTTGCTGAGCAAGAAGTTTTAATTTTGAAAGAGATTCCTCCAAGAATTTTAAGGAAAAGAAAAGAATTTGCTTTTTTGGCAGATGAATTAAAGAAACGGCAACTTCAGTTTAGATGGGAGATTCCAGTAGGCATGGCGGTGATGTATGGAGGCACAAGATATCATCTTAATACAGTTTTGCAGGCACGAGATTTTTATTCTAATATTTTGAAGGCAGGTTCTCCGCCATCTTCAGAATTTAAAGGAAGGAATGGTGAAGGAGAGCATCAGTCTCGAGTGGAGAGTATACAAGGAGCTGAAGGAGCTACTTTGCAGAAGGATAAAGAATCCCAGCAAATTACAGAAGTGGATCAGTCCCAGGTGCCATCAGAAGAGGTTAGAGAACAAAGAATGACGCGGGTTGCAATTAGACGAATGAGACAAGAACAAGAACAACAGAAAGCTACAACCATATCTCAAAAACCTACTTACAGTGAAGCAGTGGGAGGAGCGAAACTGAAGAGAGTGCAGGTGGTTCTGCAAGAGGTGCTCCGAAAGCTTCAGGTCGCAAAAGATGGCGACAAAGTTTCTAACTTGGAACGTTAATGGATTAAATTTCCCGCACAAGAGAAAGAAAGTATTTCAGTATTTAAAACAATTTAGAAATGATGTTATTTGTCTACAGGAAATGCATATTCGAGCAGCTGATCAAAAATATTTGATAAATTTTAGATTGGGTACACAGTTTATTGCATCTGCTCCAGACAAGAAAAATGGAGTAGTTATTTACGTTAAGAACAATTTAACAGCTAATTTAATTGAAACAGATAAACAAGGAAGATATGTTATAATTGAACTATTAATAGAAGGCAAGAAAATACTTTTGGTTGGATTATATGCTCCTAATCAACAGCAAGGAGAATTTTATAAACTATTACACAGCAAGATAACTCAATGGGATTATAAATCTTGTATTTTTCTGGCAGACTGGAATGGTGTTTTGGATGTACAAATGGACAAAAAAGGCCTTTTTAGAAGTATACCAAGTCATGCCAGATTGCCTAAATCTTTTTTTGAGATGAAAGTCGATTTGGAATTGAGAGATGTTTGGAGAGAAAGAATTTGCAAGAAAAAGACTTTACCTTTTTTTCCGATAGGCATCAATCTTTTTTTAGGATTGATTTTGTATTAATTACTAATGATCTTTTTTCTAGGATTAAGAAGATTAAGATATGTCCAAGAACTATATCAGATCATAGTCCAGTATGGTTGGAAATAGAAAAAGACAATGGAGACAGGCGGTCTTGGAGACTTAATGAAAATTTTGTTTAGATATCAAGAAAATGTGGAAGAGTGTAAAAAACAGATGAAAGAATTTTTTAATATGAATATGTACAAGGGTACTTCTATTGAAATGGTTTGGGATGCAAGTAAAGCTTATATGAGAGGAGTGTTAATATATTTGAATAATAAGTACAGACGCAAACTGGAACATAGGCGAAAAGAATTAGAGAAGGAAATTAAGAGGAAAGAGAAGGCTTCAATTTTGAATCCATCTGATGGGAAGATTAAAGAGGTAATTACTTTATTAAGAGGCCAGTTTGATATGTTGATGGCAGATCAAGTGGCAACCAATTTACGGTATGCTAAACATAATACTTTTTGCAATGCTAATAAGCCGGGTAGGTGGTTAGCTTATTTGTTAAGGAAGAAACAAAGGTTATGTAATATAGATAGAATAGATTACAAGGGTAAGGTGGTGTTTCAGCAGAATCTTATTAAAAAGGCCTTTGTTGATTTTTATTCTAAGTTGTATGTTCGAGACAAGATTCAAGATATAGATAGATTAATCAACATATAGATATAGATATCTTAATCAACATATAGATATTTACGAGGTTAATATTCCTGTTCTTACACAAGAGCAAAGGGAAGGGATGAATCAATTAATAAATGATGAAGAAATTATTTTAGCAATTAAGCAATTAAAGGTGGGGAAAGCACCAGAAACAGATGGTTTGACTGCCGTCTATTATAAAGATTTACAGTCAGAAATGGTGGAACCTTTAAGAGAATTGTTTAGGACAATTCAACTGGGGGGAGAAGTGCCTCCATCGTGGAAAACAGCCTTTATATCGCTGATTCCGAAGGAAGATCAAGATATTACCCAAGCCAAAAACTGTAGGCCAATATCGCTTTTAAATACTGATTACAAGATATTTGCAAAAATTTTAGCATATAGATTAATGAAGGTAATGCAGCAAATGATTCATAGTGACCAAACTGGATTTATAAGTGGTAAACAAATGAAGAATAATGTGAGACATATTGTAGATTTATTGGAATTTTTGGATAGAAATAACCAGGTTCCTGCAGTGCTGATTTTTCTGGATGCTGAAAAAGCCTTTGATCAATTGGACTGGCAATTTTTATTTAAGGCATTGGAGAAAATGGAGTTTGGGAAAAAAAATTACAATCTATTAGAGCAATATATCAGAAGCAAACAGCTCAAATAGTAGTTAATGGTAGTTTGACAGAAACATGTAATATTGAAAAGAGTACAAGACAGGGGTGTCCGCTGTCAACTTTGCTGTTTGTTTTAACATTGGAAATATTATTGATTAAAATACGAGATTCAAATAAAATTAAAGGAATTAAAATAAGAGATTAAGATTATAGATTGAGAGTGTTTGTGGACGACCTGGTTATTACAGTAAGTCAACCGACTTACTCAGTTGTAGAATTGATGGAGATAATAATGTCATATGGGAAAGTTTCTAGATTTAAGATAAACACGCAAAAAACTAAAATATTGTCTACAAATATGACTATAGAACAAAAGGTTGTTTTAGAAGAGAAATAGTTAAAAAGATTAAATATTTGGGGGTATATCTTACGGCTTCAAATGTAAAATTATACAAAAATAATTATGAATTGTTATGGTTAAAAATACAAAAAGAGCTAGATGGTTGGGAAAAATTACAATTATCCTTATTGGGAAGAATTGCAGTAGTAAAAATGAATGTTTTGCCAAAATTTTTATTTTTGTTTCAAATGATACCTATACTTAAAAAGGACTCAAATTTGGAGGAATGGCAGAAAAGTATTAATAAATTTGTTTGGGCAGGGAAAAAACCATGACTTAAATTTAAGATAATGCAAGACATACGTGAAAGAGGTGGTCTTAAAATGCCTAATCTTAAGTTATATTATGAGGCTGCTGCTTTATCATCAATTAGTGATTGGTTTAATTTAACACAAGGGAGATTATTAAATCTTGAGGGTTATGATTTGTTATTTGGTTGGCATGCATATTTATTGTATGATAAGAAGGTGGATAATGTTTTTAAGATACATATATTAAGGTATGCTCTGTTGTGAGTATGGAAAAATTATCAACATAAGTTAAATTATAAAATACCAATTTGGGCAATACCTAAACATGCAATAGAAAATATAAATGTTGGATTTAAACATGATGTGATTACATACAAAGAAATTTTAAGGATAGAAAGGAATGTATGGCAATTAAAGCCATATAATATTTTAAAAGAAGAAAAGATAGTACAAACTTGGCTCCAGTATGGGCAGTTACAAGCAAGATGGAAAGAAGATCAGAAAGTTGGTATTTCGATAACTGATGGAATTTGGTAAAAAAAATTATAGATCAAGGTCAAGCACATATAAGAAGAATATATAATGCACTGATAGAAATTGACTCAAAAACGGAACTTGTTAAAAGATTGTATGATAAAGTGGGCCCAGAACTTTCAGGAGGTTATAACAATGGATACTTGGGAAAAGATTTCGGTTAGAAACGTAAAATTTACACAGGCTCAAAATTTAAGAGAGAATTTTTATAAAATGTTTTATAGATGGCACTTAGACCCCAAAAAGCTAGCAAGTAAGTATCCGAACTGCCAGCCCAAATGTTGGAGGTGTGGTTGTGAGGATGCAACGTAGTATCATATATGATGGACTTGTAAAAAAGTCAAAGCTTTTTGGATTAAAATTTGGTGGTACATGCAGAAGATATTAAGAAAAAGATAAGGTTTTCTCCACAGTTGTTTTTGTTGGGTATTGTTACAGATTTTACTGTCATAGATACTAAATTGATGTTGAATCTAATTACGGCAGCAAGACTTTTAGTAGCGCAATATTGGAAGGAGGAGGAACTGCCTACTATAGAAGAATGGACCTTGAAAGTTTCTAACTTGGCAGAAATGGCAAAGATTTCAGCATATTTGAAAGAACAATCGCAACAGAGATATATTGTGGAATGGAGAAGATGGATCGAATATATTCAGAATAAATATGGGACTAAAAAGTTTCATTTAGCATTTGAATAAGTATTAGTTTTATATGATGTATTATTAGTTATGTTATTTGTTAGTAATATAATTATGTTTGAGGGGAGTTAAAGTGCGATAGAATTTAATGTTTTATTTTAGCTCGTTAGTATATTTTAGCTTACGTTTGTAAAGTTTATACCCTGTATTCAGCTCTGAGAAGTCGGGGGGGGGGGGAAGGGGAAGGGAAGGGAAGGGGGAGGGGAGGGGGGGAGTTTTTCTTTTTAAAAAATGTACTGTAAAACTTTTCAATAAAAAAAAATGGGAGAGACTGAAAAGATTCTTAACTGAAATTATACATTCAGACCAAAATGTTTTTTTTACCAAAGAGACAAATTAAAAATAATTTAAGAGTGATAATGGACATATTGAAATATTATGAATTACATCCAGGGAAACAACTGGCACTAATATTTCTAGATGCCCAAAAGGCACTTGATACATGTTTCCTGGCAACTTATGACTCAGCAATTAAAAATAATGGGCTTTGGACAGAATTTTATAAATATGATTAAAACAATGTACAATAAACAAACAGCGAATTGCGAATGGAGATTATACTGAGAACTTTGAGATAAGAAAAGGTACAAGGCAAGAATGTCCATTATCTCTATTGTTATTTAGTTTGACCTTGGAAGTTCTAAATAGAAATATTAGACAAGATACATAAATTAAAGGACTAGAAATAAAAAGTGAAACATAAAAATTACAAGCAATTGCTGATAATTTGATATTTAATTTAGAAGAATCTTTGGAGATAACTCCTAAACTACTGGGAAAGATAGAATAATATGGAGAAATGGCAGAACTATAAACAGAGAAAAAACCAAAGTAATAGTTAAAAATCTTACAGATAAACAAAAAAAACCCCAAATGTCAGAAAAAATAGAATTGCAAATAGTTAAAAAGGTCAAATATCTGGGAATATATTTAACAGCAAGATGTTCAATGATAAAAGTTAATTATACAAAATTATTGAATCAAATAAGATTTGGAAAAATGGAAAAACTTGCAACTGTCAATACGAGGCAGAATTGCTACAGTGGAAATGAACATACTACCGAAAATCTTATTTTTATTTCAAACAATACTTATAAAACTTGAGAAAAAATTCTTTGAAGATTTAAATTCATTAATCCTGAAATTTATTTGGCAAGGAAAAAGCTAGAATTAAGATGAAAATATTACAAGATGCAAAGGAAAATGGAGGTTTTAGTTTACCAGAGTGGGTTTTATATTATCAAGCATCTGCATTAACATGGGTAAAAGAATAGATAACTCTTAGAAACTGTCAGGGCCTACTTCAAGCCCACATCTTAAAACAGAACTCTTGGAAACAGTTTCTTCCAAGCAGGAACTTTTATTAAGAATAGAAGATAGCAGACATAATAGACAGGATCTGAGGGATTCCCTTACAGATTGGTATTTTAAAGTGTCCCTAAGTAAACCCCACCCTACAGTTCATCCGGGCAGTGCAGACCAGCAAATCCCCAGGTGTTAACTTCATTGATGGAAAAAGATAACATCAGTCTGGCTCTATTTGTGCATGATCATTCCACAGGTCTTCACACCTCATTTTGAGGATGGAGAAATAAACCAGGTCCTGGAGGTTTGTATCTCTCCCCCCCCACCACCACCTCCCTTTTCTCCAGCTGCCCAATTAGGGAGTTCAGAGGGATGCATAGTATAGGAGGCAATTTGTTACATTGTAATGGATAGCAGACACAAGGAAAATAAACAAAAGGTTACACTGTAGTTAATAGAGGAAGTGAAAGCAATAAAACCTGCATGTATGTCCCCACTCCCCCTTGGGAGTATGGCAGAATCCAGATAAAGGTGAGACTTGCATTTAGATCAGAGGCGATACTTAGAAATGAAATATAAATGGATTCTGACAGAAACAAAAGGTTGTTACATTTGGAGGGGCATGATTTACAATTGGGGTGGCACTTTTTTATGGTATGGGCAGGGCTTTTTTTGTCATAGAACGCTCAGAATGGAGTTCCGGCACCTTTTTTGGATGGAACCTTGTAGGGTAGGCAAAGCGGGTTGTATGACATGTGTGAATTCTGGCACCTTTCTCTTTTACAAAAAAAGCACTGGGTATGAGAAAAATAAAATTCATAAATATTTCCAAAATCACTATATAAGAAATGCATTGTTAACATGGGGAAAAATAAAATGTAAAATATATTTGAAAATTCCAGAGTGGTTGTCAACAATGAAAGCATTTGTGCACCCAAATTTAGTAGACTTTGAAAAAATCTGGACATATATTCTAAACTCTGAAGGAAATTTAAAATCTAAACAAGAAATGGAAAATCAGGGTATCAATTTATCATGGTGGGCACATTTACAAATGCAAACTTGATATGATAAAGATGTTAAACTATGGATTTTATAAGCAGCAAACTGTGTTTGACTATATATATATATATAAGATTTGTCCCATGTTTGGGGCCTAGCAAGGTAATCTAAAAGAATTAACAAGCATTTGACACATATCCCCCTTGCTTCTCAGCTAACAAAGCGAGAGAGATCCTGTGGCCTAGAGGTGAAAAGAACTGCCTAATGTGCA
Source organism: Daboia siamensis (assembly GCA_024449315.1). NCBI lineage: Eukaryota > Metazoa > Chordata > Lepidosauria > Squamata > Viperidae > Daboia > Daboia siamensis. The sequence continues at coordinate 238,571 of JAKJMR010000694.1, forward strand.
ATCAGCCCAGGTTCGAATCTCAGAAGGGTATGGCTGACTGACGAAAACAAATAAGTTTGAAATGCATATCAGTCTCCCTTTAATTCTTTGTTAGCAAAACCAATTTACACAAATATGAGCTGTCACCAGTGGTGACTACTTCCTGTTCGATGGCCTTCGGTTAGGCTGAGACAGGAAATAAGATTTGTCCCATGTTTGGGGCCTAGCAAGGTAATCTAAAAGAATTAACAAGCATTTGACATATATATATATATATATATATGTATATGTATGTGTATGTGTATGTGTATGTGTATGTGTATGTGTATGTGTATGTGTATATGTATATGTATATATGTATATGTATATGTATATGTATATATATATGTATGTATGTGTATGTATATGTATATGTGTGTGTGTGTCTGTGTGTGTGTGTATATGTCAAATGCTTGTTAACTATTTTTAGATTACCTTGCTAGGCCCCAAACATGGGCTGATTGCACATATATATATTTAATCCCATTTATATCCCGCCCTTCTCCGAAGACTTAGGGCGGCTTACAATCTAAAGCACAAATCAATGTGCTTAGCAATAGCCTTCATTCTATGTATATGCCTGCTTATTAGGGCTTTCGCCCGCCCGCCCCCCCAGCAGCATTATTACAGTCAGCTTATTGCCTCCAACAATCTGGGTCCTCATTTTACCTACCTCGGAAGGATGGAAGGCTGAGTCAACCTTGAGCCTGATGGGACTCGAACCTGCACTAATTGCAGGCAGCTGGTGTTACTTAAGGAGGCATTAGCCCACTGCTCCACCAAGGCTCGACAAGATATTGTTAACTTCTGATGAGAAACTAATTAAGAAAACGTAGAACTTTTTATTAACTTTGAAAATAGTAAGCGAACAAGTTAAGGAAACAATAAGATGGGTGAAAATTTTTGGATACAATATAGAATTAGAAAAATGGCAAAATTTATGGGAAACAAATTATAAACTGACAATGTCAACTTCCTACAAGGAAAATTTATATTAAAATGTTTCATAGAAGGCCCTTGCCGCCAGCAAGATTTGCAAAAATGTTTAAAAAACATGTCAGACAGATGTTGGAAATGTAAATGTAAGCACAAGTCAGGAACTTATTACATGTTTGGTGGACATGTGACGAAGCAAAGAGTTATTGGAAAAAGATACATGCTTGGCTAGAAAAGATGTTGGGAGAACACATTAATTTTACACCTGACCTTTTTTTATTAGGTATAATGCCACAAAAGACTGATAAACAAAGTATATATTTGATTTTTCATGTTACAGCAGTGGCAAGAATTATATTTGCGCAATACTGGAAAAATGAAGGAATATCATCAGATGAAATAATTAAAAAAATATTAGAATGCACAGAGATGGATAGACTGTCTATGAGACTGAAGGAAAAAGAAGAAATGGAATATTACCAAACTTGGGACTTATTTTATCAATGTCTAGAGGAAGGAATAAAGGATTAGGAACTAATCAGCACGCCTCCAGAAAAGATGGCCGCTCGTAGCTGAGCGCGGAGAAGGAGGGGAGTGAGTTTGGCGTGTGGTCCTGCATGGGGCTGTTGTTCTCTAGCCCAGATGGATGGCAGGACCCTCCGAGGCTTTGGTGGAGCCCGTATGGGTGCTGGAGGTGACGGCAGAGCGGCGCTGGAGGAGGCGGCAAGGCGACAAGGCTCTCGGCCATGAGATGACCGAATGGGACAGCTCGGTCAGGCCGGCGGGTGACTTACAATGGCCGCCGGCGGCCGGCGGCATCCCACGACAGCCTGCAAAGCGGCTGACGATGGGCCTGCTGCGGCGTGCGGCATGTGCTGGCTCGTTCGGGCCAGCAGGAAACATACAACGGCCGGCAGCAGTTGGTGGCATCTTGCGGCGGCCTGCAAATGGGCCAGTAATGGGCCTACTACGGCATGCGGCATGTGGTGGCCTGCAACAGACCTGCAACAGCCTGAAGAGGCGGTCTGGTCCTGCAGCGGAGCTATAACGGCCTGGGGCAGCCTAGAAAGGTGGTCCAGATGGCGAGGCTCCTGGACTTGTGGCTGCCGAGCTCATCTGCCCATCCATTAGATCGGCGAGCTTCCCCCCGAAAGAGGTTTTTTGGATGGCGCCGTTTAGAACCCTCCTGGCCTGGTTTGGAGGGTGGGAACATCTGGGACCACTTGAAGCTAAAAATGGAGGTGGAGCGTGCCGGATGGCACCCGAGATGGTGGTTATCTCCTCGGGGCTCATACTTGAAATATGAGATGACCCTCCTCCATTTTCTTTATCCGGAGACTTACTACAGCCCCTTAGTCGCGATGATATCTAGGACATGGAGATGGATGAATTATCACCGTTCATCACCGGAGCTGTGAAGTCCACCACCAATAGACTATTTTACCAGCCATCGGACTCTCTCTCCTTCTGCGACCTACCCAGAGCTGGATAGTGGTTTTTCCTTGAGACTGGAAGATCTTGGTCACTGTGAGAGGGTGACCATGTTTTCAGAGCCACTGTTTCTGCTCTGTGGATTTAATATGCAGTTTGTTCCAGCCAACTCGTTCTTTGCTCTTATTTCTACCTTTTGATGGCATACACCAGAAATGAGCTACTGGCCCTGAGAGCTTCCTCCCTCTCTCAGATGTGGCCATCCAACCTGTGCCACCGTTTCCTTAATGACGGGTCTTGGGACCCCGAGAGGTGGCATGGCACAAAAAAGAGGCTTTTGGGTTTTCTTTTAAAATTTTTTGAAGGGTTAGGGAGGGGGGAGGGTTAGGCCCGTCAGAATGAGGGGAAGATTCTACCGGATCTTTCTCAGTCTAGGCTGGCTGATGGCCGTGGCAATATGGGGGCCGGGGAGAGTCTTGGGACCAAGGGGGATGGGGTAGGGATAGCGATCCCTACGGTGATTGGGAATGGCGGCAGATGGATAAACAAAGGGCCATATCGTAATCTGGGATCACGCCCCTGCTATTTTCGAGCTGTGGCGCGCTCCGACCTTCTGGCTCTCACCTGCTCTCCTGGGGAAGGGGGAGGGCAGACACCTGAGCTGAGGCTAATCTATTTGAATGCCAGGTCTGTTGTGAATAAAACTCCCCTCATCCATGATTTGATCGAAGAGGACGCAGACCTGGCATGCATCACGGAAACTTGGTTGGGCCCGGAGGGAGGGGTCCCTCTGATTGATTTATGCCCTCCAGGTTTCCGTGTCCTGCATCAACCTCGGGCTCAAGGTAGGGGAGGTGGCGTGGCGGTTGTTATTAGAGAGACCCTCCGTCCACGGGAGGCCACTGCCCCTCAGATAGACGGATGTGAGTCCCTCCTCTTAAGGTGGGGTCCTGGTGGTCAGTTGGGCCTGTTGCTTGCATACCTCTCTCCAAGCTGCATAGCAACGGCTCTGCCCGGGCTACTTGATGCCCTCTCGGGATTGGCGGTTGAATTTCCCAGACTTATGGTTCTGGGAGATTTTAATCTGCCTTCACTGGGCGGTGCGTTGGAAGTGGCCCGAGAGTTCATGGCTTCCATGATGGCCATGGACCTGACCCAAATTATTCAGGACCCGACACGAAGGGGGAAACACGCCTGATCTTATTTTTATCTCTGGGCAGTGGCTTAATGGTCTGGGGGGGGGGTTGCTCCAACATCTCAACCCCTTTCATGGATAGACCATTATCTCCTGCGGTTGGGCTTCTGTCACGTCAGCCCCCGCTGCCGGGAGGTGGAACCAACCAGATGGTTCCGCCCGAGGCGCCTGATGAACCCAGATAGGTTCCAGACAGCGCTTGGATTAATTCCTACCTCCCTCTCCCACAGCCCGGTCAAGGCCTTAGTTAATGCCTGGCAACAGGCTGCTTCGGAGGCTCTCGACCGCGTTGTGCCTCTGACCCGGCGCAGGTCCCGGCTTGCTCCTTGGTTCTCCAAGGACCTGCGGGAGATGAAACGCTGGAGAAGGGGCCTAGAGAACATTTGGAGAACCAGTCGGTCCGAGTCTGACCGAACACAGTTAAGATCCTTTTCTAGATCTTATCTTGTGGCAATGGAGGTGGCAAAGCGTGCTTACTTCACCACCCTCATTGCGTCTGCAGATAACCGCCCGGCCGCCCTGTTTAGGGTGGCCCGCTCCCTTTTAAATCAAGGGATGGGAGAGGACCCCTTACAAGGACGGGCCGAGGAATTTAGTAAATATCTGGTGGACAAAACTGCTTAGATTCGGGCTGGTCTGGACTCTGACTGGGCAGTATCTGATGAGAGGAAAACGATGGGTCTGGCCGAGAACATTTGGGAAGAGTTTGATCCTGTGACTCCGGATGAAGTGGACAGGTCATGGGGAAATTAAGTGCCGCCACATGTCTGTTGGACCCGTGTCCCTCCTGGCTGGTCTATGCGTCTCGGGAGGTTACACGAGGCTGGCTCCTAGCAGTTATCAATGCCTCACTGAGTGAAGGGTACTTCCCTGACGCCTTGAAAGAGGCGGTGATAAGGCCCCTCCTTAAGAAACCTGCATTGGATCCAGCTATTTTAAATAACTTTCGTCCTGTCTCCAACCTTCGCTTTCTTGCGAAGGTTGTTGAAACCGTGGTGGCACGGCAGCTCCCTTTGGTCCTGGAGGAAACTGAGTATCTGGATCCGTACCAATCGGGTTTCAGGCCCGGGTATAGCACAGAGACGGCATTGGTCGCGCTGGTGAATGATCTCTGGCGGGCCCGAGATAGGGGTTATTCCTCTGTCCTGGTCCTATTAGATCTCTCAGCAGCTTTTGATACCATCGAACACAGTATCTTGCTGCGTCGTCTTGAGGGGTTGGGAGTGGAAGGCACCGTTTTGCGGTGGTTCTCCTCCTACCTCTCGGGCCGTTCACAGATGGTGTTGGCAGGGGGGCAGAGGTCAACCCCTAGGCCCCTTAGTTGTGGGGTGCCTCAGGGGTTGATACTCTCACCTCTCCTGTTCAACATCTATATGGGAGAGATCATCCGTGGCTTTGGGGTGAGGTATCATCAATATGCTGATGATACCCAGCTTTTCATCTCCACCCCGAACCAACCCAATGATGCCCTCGATGTGATGTCCCGTTGCCTGGAAGCGGTACAGATTTGGATGGGAAAGAACAGGCTCCAGCTCAACCCGGCCAAGACTGAGTGGCTTTACATACCGGCATCTCGTTTAGTCCAAGAGGTTCCATCTTTGGTTATAGGAGGAGAGATGTTACTTCCCATTGATAGAGCACGCTATCTAGGCATCCTCCTGGATTCACAACTCAGTTTTGAAGATCATATTGGAGTCGTGGCTAGGGGGGCATTTGCCCAGGTTTGCCTCGTACGCCAGTTGCGCCCCTTTCTGGACCGAGATGCCCTACGTACAGTCACCTACGCACTTGTTACCTCCTGTATAGATTACTGCAATGCTCTCTACATGGGGCTGCCCTTGAAGACCACCCAGAGGCTTCAGCTGGTGCTGAGTGCGGCCGCGTGGGTAGTGATGGGAGCACCCCGATACTCCCATATTACACCCCTCCTGCGTGAGCTGCATTGGTTACCGGTTGTCCTCCGGGTGAGATTTAAGGTGCTGGTATTTACCTTTAAAGCCCTACATGGCTTAGGCCCGGGATACTTGCAGGACCATCTGCTGCCGGGAACGACTTCCCATCGCCCAGTACGCTCACACAGAGAAGGCCTCCTCAGGGTACCGTCGGCTAGACAATGTCGGCTGGCGACCCCCAGGGGGAGAGTCTTCTCTGTGGGAGCGCCAGCCCTATCGAACCAGCTCCACCCTGAGCTTCGGATGGCCCCAGATCTCCAGTCCTTTCGCCGTGGCCTCAAAACCCTCCTTTTCCAGAGACTTCCGGGTGGCAAGGCGCCGCCGCCGCCGCCAGCTGCTTTTAAGTTGTCAGCTTCGCGGCTTTGTAGAACCGCCGAAAACAGCGCCGATCAGCTGTTTCGGAAGCCCCCTCCTCGGGAGAAGAGGAGGGGGTGAGTATCCAAGTAGGGGAAGGGCTCTCTGGGGCCGCCAGGGCTTTAAATTCTGGCGGCTGAAGGATTGAGCCCCCCCGAAGCTTGGATTTCTCCGGGCTGCGCAGCGTGTCTGCTCCGTTTTTTTTTGGAGCAGAACAAGGCGAACGCAACCATCCCTGCTTACAAGAATGGACTTTGGAAGATAATGAAAGCAGGAAGAGCGATGCAAGAGAATAAGGAGTAAGTGAACTTTTGATCTTTGGCTCAATCCACATTGAAGACTTTGAAAGTGAAAGTGCATAGTTGCAAAAGAGGGAAAAAAATGGCGGCTAAATCTTCTAAACTTACTAAAAGTGCAGGGGCTTCCCCCCTGCCGCAATCTTCAGTGCAAGCCTTAGCACCTCCTGCACCTTTACCTTCGCCTGTTTTAACAGTTAAAGTTTTGCAAGATGCTTTGGAAAAGCATTCACAGCATTTAGCTGAGATGATAGATAACAAGTTGGATGAGAAGCTGACAGAAATTATGGATGAAAAGTTTACAGTAATAAGGGAGGACATCTTGCTTGCATTTCAAGGCATGGCGTTATGTATTGAACGCCTGGACGAAAGAGTGGAGGATCTCACTCAAAATAATATTAAATTGGATGCAAAGATATTAGAGACAGAGAATGTGGTGGATAAAATTGATTATGATCTGACATTGGTACAATATCATGAAATGGAGTTTGCTGTGAGAATTAGGGGTCTTAAGGAGAATCTCAAGGAAGATTTGAAGAAAATAGTCTCTGTTGCTCTGGAAGATGTGTTGGGAAGGCCAGCTGAAGGAATTGCAGAAGATATAGATAAAATTTTCCGTGTTAATTCCTGGATTGCGAGACAAAGGAAACTACCTAGAGATGTGGTTGTTTATTTTACAAAGAGAGCAACCAGGAATGAAGTTATTCAAGTCTCTTACAATACTAAGCTTGTGATCACAGAGCAAGAAGTTCTGGTTTTAAAAGAGATCCCTCCAAAAATTTTAAGGAAACGAAAGGAATTTGCATTTCTGGCACAGGAGCTTAAGCGACGTGATATCAAGTTTAGATGGGAGATCCCAGTGGGTATGGTGGTAATGTTTGAAGACACAAGATACCGTCTTGCTACAGTGATGCAGGCACGTGATTTTTATAGCAATGTTTTAAAAGCAATCCCCATACCACTTCTGGAATCAACAAAGGAGGGAAAGTCTCATGATGCCAAAGGAATACAGACAGATGAGAGAGCAGCAGGAGCGGGTCAAATTTCAACAGTATCAGAAGAAGTAAAAGACCAGAGGATTACGCGTGCTGCTTCGAGACGAATCAGACGTGAGCAAGAGCAGGATCAGCAGAATGTTGTGGAACCTCCAAAGTGTACCTATAGCGAAGCTGTGGGAGGAGCGCGGCCTAAAAATGTGAAGGGGATTCTGGAAGACGCGCTCCAAAAGCTTCGGGTTGCCAGAAATGGTGACTAAGTTTTTAACTTGGAATGTCAATGGATTAAACTCACCACAGAAGAGAAAGAAAATTTTTCAATATTTAAAGCAATTTAAGACTGATGTTATTTGTTTACAAGAAACACATATTAGAGCTATGGACCAAAAGCATTTATTAAATTCAAGATTAGGTACACAATTTATTGCTTCTGCAGTTAACAAGAAAAATGGAGTGGTTATTTACGTTAAGAATACAATTACAGCAGAGTTAATTGAAGCAGATCAACAAGGAAGATATGTTATTGTGGACTTGTTAATAGAAGGCAAAAAAACTCTTTTGGTCGGATTATATGCTCCAAATCAACAGCAAGCTGATTTTTATAGTTTATTACACAGCAGGATTACCCAATTGGATTACAAATCTTTTATTTTTATGGGAGACTGGAATGGTGTTTTGAACGTACAAATGGATAAGAGAGGATCTTATAGAAGTACCCCAAGTCATGCTAAATTGCCTAAATCTTTTTTTGAGATGATGGATGATATGGATTTACATGATGTTTGGAGGGAGAGGAACTCACAAGAAAGGGACTATACTTTTTTTTCTGACAGACATCAATCTTTTTCCAGGATTGATTTTATATTATTGACTAATGATCTTTTTTTTAGAACTAAGAAGATAAAGATTTGTTCAAGGACTATGTCTGATCACAGCCCAGTTTGGTTAGAGATTGGAAAAGACATTAGAGAACGACGTTCCTGGCGTTTAAATGAGAATTTGTTCAGAAATCAGAAAAATGTGGAAGAGTGTAAAAAACAGATGGAGGTTTTTTTTGAAACAAACATGCATAAGGGTACTTCTATGGAAATGGTATGGGATGCTAGTAAGGCGTATATGAGAGGTGTGTTGATATATCTTAACAATAAATATAGACGTAATTTGGAATTTAGGAGGAAAGAATTAGAGACAGAGATTAAGGAAAAAGAAAAGGTTTTAATTTTGAATCCATCGGATGTGAAGATTAAAGAGACTATTAAGTTATTAAGAGGACAATTTGACAAGTTAATGGCTGATCAGGTGGCAACTAATTTACGGTTTGCAAGGCATAATACTTTTTGCAATGCCAATAAACCAGGTAGATGGTTAGCTTATATGCTAAGGAAGAAGCAAAGGGTTTCTAATATAGATAAAATAGAACATAAGGGAAAGATTGTGTATCAACAGAATCTTATCAAGGAAACCTTTGTTGATTTTTATTCTAAATTATATGCTAGAGATAAGATTAATGAAATGGACATTGATTTATATTTAAAAGACTTTAGCATCCCGGTTCTCACGCAAGAGCAAAAAGAAGAGATGAATCAGTTGATAACTGAGGAAGAAATATTTTTGGCAATTAAACAGTTAAAAGTAGGTAAAGCGCCAGGCACCGATGGTTTGACTGCTGCGTATTATAAAAATCTACAGTTTGAGATGATAAA
>JAKJMR010000694.1:259559-278115 GCA_024449315.1 Daboia siamensis
TAAATAACCACTCCATTTTTCTTGTTAACTGCAGAAGCAATAAATTGTGTACCTAATCTTAAATTTGATAAGTACTTTTGGTCCATAACTCTAATATGTGTTTCTTGTAAACAAATAACATCAGTCTTAAATTGCTTTAAATATTGAAAAATTTTCTTTCTCTTTTGTGGTGAGTTTAATCCATTGACATTCCAAGTTAAAAACTTAGTCACCATTTCTGGCAACCCGAAGCTTTTGAAGCGCGTCTTCCAGAATCCCTTTTACATTTTTAGGCCGCGCTCCTCCCACAGCTTGGCTATAGGTACACTTTGGAGGTTCCACAACATTCTGCTGGTCCTGTTCTTGCTCACGTCTAGCTCGTCTCAAAGCAGCACGAGTAATCCTCTGGTCTTTTACTTCTTCTGATACTGTTGAAATTTGTGTCACTCCTGCTGCATTCTCATCTATCTGTGTTCCTTCAACATCATAAGACTTTCCCTCCTTTGTTGGTTCCAGAAGTGGTATGGGGATTGCTTTTAAAACATTGCTATAAAAATCACGTGCCTGCAACACTGTAGCAAGACGGTATCTTGTATCTTCAAACATTATCACCATACCCACTGAGATCTCCCATCTGAACCTGATATCACGTCGCTTAAGCTCCTGTGCCAGAAATGCAAATTCCTTTCGTTTCCTTAGGATTTTTGGAGGGATCTCTTTTAAAACCAAAACTTCTTGATCTGCAATCACAAGCTTAGTATTGTAAGAGACTTGAATAACTTCATTCCTGGTTGTTCTCTTTGTAAAATAAACAACCACATCTCTAGGTAATTTCCTTTGTCTCGCAATCCAGGAGTTAACACGAAAAATTTTGTCTATATCTTCTGCAATTCCTTCAGCTGGCCTTCCCAACACGTCTTCGAGAGCAACAGAGACTAATTTTTTCAAATCTTCCTTGAGGTTCTCCTTAAGACCTCTAATTCTCACAGCAAACTCCATTTCGTGATATTGTACCAATGTCAGGTCATAATCAATTTTATCCACCACATTCTCAGTCTCTAGTATCTTTGCATCCAATTTAGTATTATTTTGAGTGAGATCCTCCACTCTTTCGTCAAGGCGTTCAATACATATCGCCATGCCTTGAAATGCAAGCAAGATGTCCTCCCTTATTACTGTAAACTTTTCTGTCAACTTCTCATCCATCTTTTCATCTATCATCTCAGCCAAATGCTGTGAATGCTTTTCCAAAGCATCTTGCAAAACTTTAACTGTTAAAACAGGTGAAGGTAGAGGTGCAGGAGGTACTAACACTTGCGCTGAAGGTTGCGGCTGGGGGGAAGCCCCCGCAGTTTTAGTAAGTTTAGAAGATTTAGCCGCCATTTTTCCCTCTTTTGCAACTACGCACTTTCACTTTCAAAGTCTTCAATGTGAATTGAGCCAAAGATCAAAAGTTCACTTACTCCTTATTCTCTTGCATCGCTCTGCCTGCTTTCAATATCTTCCAAAGTCCATTCTTGTAAGCAGGGATGGTTGCGTTCGCCTTGTTCTGCTCCAAAAAAAACGGAGCAGACACGCTGCGCAGCCCAGAGAAATCCAAGCTTCGGGGGGGCTCAATCTTTCAGCCGCCAGGACTTTAAGCCCTGGCGGCCCCAGAGAGCCCTTCCCCTACTTGGAAACTCACCCCCTCCTCTTCTCCCGAGAAGGGGGCTTCCGAACCGCCGAAACAGCTGATCGGCGCTGTTTTCGGCGGTTCTACAGAGCCGCGAAGCTGACAAGCTAAAAGCAGCTGTCGGCGGCGGCGCCTTGCCACCCGGAAGTCAACAAATTGGGTTCTTGCCTACCCACCAATTTGCTGTCAGGGGTGCTTGGGGAATTTACTGATCATAGGGGAGGGAAGGGAAGAAAAAGAAGACAGAGAATGGTAGAAAGAAGAGCAGCAGCAACTGGGGAGACACACTTTCTGAAGCAAGGCAGGGACAGAACTGGGAAAGTAGCACTGGGGAATCACACCGGAACATTGGCAAAATGTTTCTTAGCTCTACCTCCACAGTGAGAGGAGGACTCCCCCAACTCTAGGGTGTCCTGCCACACCGTAAGAAAACAGTTTTTCTTCTCTAGGTAATGAGAGAGGCAGCAGCCTAGCTAAGAAATTGACACAGAAAAGTGGACTCACACCAGTAAGTGTTTCCGAAGCATAGTTGATTTTTTTCCCAGGCAGCATTGCCTGAAGCTCCTCAAGACTCGCATCGATACAATTCAAGAAGTCTTGGATCTCTTCTCTGTGAAGGGAAGCAGGGAAATATAAATGTAACAGAGGGACAGACAGAAGGAGGAAGATGGCTTTTTACTATGTTCCAAGAAGAAACTCAGAAGGGCCAGATTGATTTGGAGTAGCAGGATGTCCAAACTAACTCAGCTCCATCGTTGCTTGAACCTGATTCCAACTCACTTTTTGCCAAATAGAAATGGGAGGGTGATGGTGAATTCCTAGGGAGGGGGGAGGCTATGGAATGTTATCCACCAAGGTCAAGTTCTGAAATATGTTCAGCAGCACAACAAAAGAACTAAATCAATTGATGAACTGTGGGTGGCCTGGAGAGGGGAAAAGGGTATCATCTATGGGAGCTTTTGTGGGAAAATCCCAGAATTGATTTTGCTTTTGCTGTGCCTAGATGGTTCTTTAAATAAAGCTGTACTCTTGATACTTTTAAAGAGTTGGGAGTTTCTTTCATTGAATGTGCCAAATAAGACAGTTGACATTAAGTCAGTTCTCACACCAGTGCCCACCTGGACCCCACCAAGAGGTCAGTAGCCCTGATATGTTAGCGGCAGGCAGAGAACAGGAGAGGAAGAAGCCAGGGGAGCTGCTGGCCCAAGAGGCCCTGGCAGCGTTGCAGGCCAGGCCAGGGCCACAACCTGAGTGTCAATGCTGCAAACACTGACATGTTTTTACACTGACAATATAAGAGACAGCCTTTAGCTTTAACTGTTTGGCTTTGAATCACTAAAGTGTGGGAGGAATTCAACCTGGATGTTTTGAGAAGGGATAGCACTTCAGAAGGGAAGTGAAACTTCGGGGGTTAAACTAATTGGTGAATGTGATTGATGAAGTGTAATTAAGGGAGGGAATTCTGTAGAATATGATGTTAAACTAATTGGTGAATGTGATTTATGAAGTGTAATTAAGGGAGGGAATTCTGTAGAATATGATGTGTAAAGGGGAGGAAAATTCAGATTCTGGCATCCATCCATGAGTGCCGATGCTCTGTTCTATAATAGTCTTTTTAGAATAAACAATCTTGCAGTTTTCTTTGATCTGTCTCATTAATCGGAACCATGACATCATGCCAGAATCTTCTTTCTTTCAAACATCCTGGAGGGTCCTGAGCCTCCACCGCTGTCTCTAGTAAGGGGGAGAAGCTGGCAAAGATTCAGGGAAGAATCATCATAGAAAGAGGAAACCTGCTTGGAGACGATAACCCGGCTGCTGATGAAATCTCAGAGGAAGGAGTAATAGACGGCTTGCTGTGGGAATATGAGTTTGGGCAGATTTCCAAACCCAAGCAGTTAAGTGAGCCTATCTGGTCATCAGGCTGGAACTACTCCAGCGGAGACTACAGATGCCTCGAGACTGCAATGCCAGAGTCTTCAGAAGCAGAATGGTAGGGAGCTACCAGACCATCTGCCACTGAGAACTTGGGATGTGTGGAAAACGGCCTTCAACTACCCAATTCAAAGTCATGCCACTTGTACTGCAGGAGGCCCTAGCCGTATTTATGCAGTTGATCAATGAGGTCCTACGTGATCATTGACTCAAAGCGGTTCTGGTATATCTTGATGACATTCTGATATATAGTACAAATATGACTGATCACATAAGACTGGTCAGAGAAGTGTTAAAGAAACTACTGAATGCCAAACATTATGTCAAATTGTCAAAATGTGAATTTCACCAAACCCGATTAGATTATCTTGGCTATAGAATTTCCGATGAGGGCATCGAAATGGACCCAGCCAAAGTGAAAACTATAATTGAATGGCAGCCCCCAAAGACTCGCAAACAGCTCCAGAGCTTCCTAGGGTTTGCCAATTTCTACCACCAATTCATTCCCTCTTTTGCTGAGATTGCTCTTTCCTTTACAGAACTACTCAAAACGGGTAAGGGAGGGGGAAAACTGTTACTTGGCCAACCACTAGCATGGTCTATGAGTTGTCAGAAAGCTTTTGAGAATTTAAAAAGACTATTTGCAACTGAACCGGTTCTAAAGCACCCCTGCCCAGGGAGCCCTTCATAATTCAAGCAGATGCCAGGGACGTAGCATTTGGAGCTGTGTTACTGAAAAAGAATAAAAGTGGGGTCCTGCAACCTTGTGCCTACACGAAGGCAAGAGGAGATGGACAGTCTTGGAGAAGGAGGCCTTCGCAATTAGGTGGGGGGCTGTTAAACTGGTAACCCTATTTAGAAAGGAGCAAGGTGCCTTTTGAATTATGAACAGATCACAAAAATTTAGAGGCACTAAAAACTCCTCCCAAATTGTCCCCAAAGCAAGTGCGATGGAAGCTGTTTATCTGGTGGGAGAAAGGAATGAGAACTGTGAGACTACCTATAGGGCCCGATCCCCCCCCCATTGATTCAACAGATGTTGCAGGGAATTTTAGCCCACCCAATGAGTGAGCACACATGGCTGCCTCACGGCCACCAGGCAAGCCGCTCATCCCCAGCGAGTACCAGGACCTAGCGGAGGCATTGACTGAGAAAGAATGAGATACCTTGCCTCCTTACCAGCCCAATGATTGTTCCACTGAACTGTTGCCGGGGGCTAAACTTCCATGACCAAGAATGTACGCTGTGTCCCCCCTTGAAATTGAGGAGATGCAGCAATATGTGGATACAAACCTAGTGAGGGGATTCATTGAACGGGCCAAGTCTACTGTGGGAGCCCCTGTATTGTTCAAAGGAAAAAGAGATGGGTCTCTTCCTCTCTGAATAGACTATAAGGGCCTTAACCCTTATAGCTCTGAGTGTGGAAAATACCCTCTCCGCCTCCTGAAAGACTTACTAACCCACCTGGCGAAGGGGAGTGTCTTCACTAAGTTAGACCTGAGAGAAGCATATTACCAGGTGAGAATAAAGTGGGGGATGAGTGGAAAATGGCCTTCAACTGCCCTTTGGGCAGCTACCAATTCAAAGTCATGCCATTTGGACTGCAGTGGGCCCTAGCCGTATTTATGCAGTTGATTAATGAGGTCCTACATGGTCAGGGACGCGGTGGCTCAGTGGGTTACGACGCTGAGCTTGTCGATTAGAAGGTCGGCAGTTTGGCGGGTCAAATCCCAAGTGCCGCGTAACAGAGTGAGCGCCTGTTACTCGTCCCAGCTTCTGCCAACCTAGCAGTTCGAAAGCACGTAAAAATGCAAGTAGAAAAATAGGGACCACAACGGTGGGAAGGTAACAGCGTTCCGTGCGCCTTTGGCGTCTAGTCATGCCGGCCACATGACCACGGAGACGTCCTCGGACAAGCGCTGGCTCTTCGGCTTTGAAACGGAGATGAGCACCGGCCCCTAGAGTCAGAAACGACTAGCACGCATGTGCGGGGGAACCTTTACCTTTTTTACATGGTCATTTATACAAAGGGGTTCTGGTGTATCTTGATGACATTCTAATATACAGTACGAATATGACTGACCACATAAGACTGGTCTAAGAAGTGTTAAACTATTGAATGCCAAACTATGTCAAACTGTCAAAATGTGAATTTCACCAAACCCGATTAGATTATCTCAGCTATAGAATTTCTGACGAATGCATTGAAATGGATCTAGCCAAAGTGAAAGCTATAATTGAATGGCAGCTCCCAAAGACTCGCAAACAGCTCTAGAGCTTCTTAGGGTTTGCCAACTTCTACTGTCAATTCATTCCCTCTTTTGTTGAGATTGCTCTACCCCTTACAGAACTACTGAAAACGGGTAAGGGAGGGGGAAAACTGCGACCTGGCCAGCCGCCAGCATGAACTATGAGTTGTCAAAAAGCTTTTGAGAATTTAAAAAGACTATTTGCAGCTGAACCGGTTCTAAAGCACCCCTGCCCAGGGGAGCCCTTCGTAATTCAAGCAGACGCCAGGGAGGTGGCAGTCGGAGTTGTGTTACTGCAAAAGAATAAAAGTGGGGTCCTGCAACTTTGTGCCTACACGAAGGCGAGAGGAGATGGACAATCTGGGAGGAGGCCTTCGCAATTAGGTGGGGGTTGTTAAACTGGTAACTTTATTTAGAAGGGAGCAAGGTGCCTTTTGAAGTATGGACAGATCACAAAAATTTAGAGGCACTAAAAACTCCCCGCAAATTGTCCCCAAAGCAAGTGCGATGGGCACAGTACTTTAACCGTTTTAATTTTACTCTAAAATACATACCAGGAAGAAAAAACTTCCTACCTGATGCGCTATCCTGATTGCCACAGTACAAAAATGAATGCGAAGAGGTCTGCGAGGTACTGATCCCCAGTTCACAATCTGCGGCACAACTCACACCTCGCAGAACCCCTAATCCTGATGACCCGGATGTGAAGAAGAGCTCCTCACCGATCAATGGTTCAAAGATAATTAAACCTCCCTAACATGCAAGGATGGTTTGGCATACAAGGGGGGGAAACTGTATCTACCCTCCATCTCAATGCTCTCAAACAGAGTCATGATGTAAAACAGGCTGGACACTTTGGATATTTAAAAACTCAACACCTCATCTGCCGGCAATTTTGGTGGCCAGGGCTAAAACAAGATGTAGAAAACTATGTCAGGAGTTGTACCATATGTGCCACCATGAAAAGAATTCCAGGGAAAACCCCTGGGTTACTGCAGTCGGTGGCAGATCCTTCTCAACCATGGGAAGAAATAGCTATGGACTTTATTGTAGACCTACCCAAATGTAAAGGAAATACTGTTATCTGGACTGTGATAGACCTGTTTTTGAAGCAGGCTCATTTTATCACCCTTAAGGACTCCCATCTGCACAACGACCAACTAAATTGTTCCTGAAACATATCTACAGACTGCATGGCACCCCTAAGCGAATAATTTCAGATAGAGGAGTGCAGTTCACAGCGAAATTTTGGAGAAATTTCCTTAAATTAATTGGATCATCACAAGGCTTATCATCTGCTTTTCATCCAGCTACCAAGAAAATGATGGACTACTATCTCAGATGCTATGTTTCCTACCAACAGACAAACTGGACTGACCTCCTTCCTTTTGCTGAGGTGGCCAGAATAATTCTGTTCACAACAGCACTGGCTACATGCCTTTCAGAGTAGCCACAGGAAAAGACTTCAGCCCAATGCCTGACTACCCTCGGTTGCCCTCTGCTTCCCAGACACTTGATCAATGGGTGAGGGGGTGGGAAGAGGTTTGGAAAAACACGAAAATGGCATTAAAAAAGACTTCTGAGACTTATAAAAAACAGGCTGATAAAAAGAGGGCTCCCCAAAGAACATTCCAAGTGAGGGAAAAGGTTTATCTGTCAATTAAATATTTACGCCTCAAATTACCCAGCAAGAAATTAGGACCAAAATTCTTGGGGCCTTTCCCCATTGTGAGAATCATCAACCCGGTCACAGTAGAATTGAAACTCGCCAGACTTTGGGGGAAAATTCACCCGGTTTTCCATTGTAGCTTAAAGGTAAAGGTAAAGGTTCCCCCGCACATGTGTGCTAGTCGTTTCCGACTCTAGGGGCTGGTGCTCATCTCCGTTTCAAAGCCAAAGAGCCAGCGCTTGTCCGAGGACGTCTCCGTGGTCATGTGGCCGGCATGACTAGACGCTAGAGGCGCATGGAACGCTGTTACCTTCCCACCGGAGTGGTCCCTATTTATCTACTTGCATTTTTACGTGCTTTCGAACTGCTAGGTTGGCAGAAGCTGGGACAAGTAACAGGCACTCACTCTGTTACGCGGCACTCGGGATTCGACCCGCCAAACTGCCGACCTTCTGATCGACAAGCTCAGCGTCCTAACCCACTGAGCCACCGCGCCCCTTATTGTAGGTTACTGAAACCTTTTTGGGCCTCTACTTTAAGACCTCCCCCTAAGAAGGCACCTGGACCCCTCGTAGTAGCGGGTCAGAGCCATTATGAAGTGAAACGTATTCTTGACTCTAGAATCTTTAAGGGAAAATTGCAGTACCTCGTACAATGGAAGGGATACCAATTGTCTGAAGCCATTTGGGTGAAATCTAGCGGTGTGAAAGCTGACAGACTTATCAAAATGTTTTATGAGAAACATGCCAACAAACCAAATGCCAACAAACCAAAAGCCAGCTCCTAACTTGTGTTTCTTTACATTATAGGATCTGTCCTTTTTGTCAGGGGGGGCGGATGTCAAAGCTGCAAGCACTGACAATATAAGAGGCAGCCTTTTGATTTAACTGTTTAGCTCTGAATCACTAAAGCATGGGAGGAATTCAACCTGGATGTTTTGAGAAGGGATAGCGCTTCAGAAGGGAAGTGAAACTTCGTGTGTTAAACTAAATGGTGAATGTGATTTATGATGTGTAACTAAGGGAGGGAATTCTGTAGAATATGATGTGTAAAGGGGAGAATTCAGATTCTGGCATCCATCTACAGTCATGGCCAAAATTGTTGGCACTCCAGAAATTTTTCAAGAAATCAAGTATTTCTCACAGAAAAGTATTGCAGGAGCACATGTTTTGCTATACACAGGTTTATTCCCTTTGTGTGTATTGGAACACAACAAAAAAAGGGAGGAAAAAAAGCAAATTGGACATAATGTCAAATAAAAATCCAAAAATGGGCACCCTTTCAAAATTGTGGATAAATAAGATTGTTTCAAGCACGTGATGCTCCTTTAAATTCACCTGGGGCAAGTAACAGGTGTGGGCAATATAAAAATCACACCTGAAAGCAGATAAAAAGGAGAGAAATTCACTTAGTCTTTGCATTGTGTGTTTATGTGTGCCACACTAAGCATGGACAACAAAAAGAGGAGAAGAGAACTGAGGACTTAACCAAAATTGTGGACTATTCGTCAACATTTAAATGAAATGACACGCTATGGCAGGAGACCCAGGAGGACCCCACTGCTGATACAGAGACATAAAAAAGCAAGATTACAGTCTGCCAAAATGTACTTGAGTAAGCCAATATCCTTCTGGGAAAATGTCTTGTGGACAGATGAGACCAAGATAGAGCTTTTTGGTAAAGCACATCATTCTACTGTTTACCGAAAATGAAATGAGGCCTACAAAGAAAAGAACACAGTACCTACAGTGAAATATAGTGGAGGTTCAATGATGTTTTGGGGTTGTTTTGCTGCCTCTGGCACTGGGTGCCTTGAATGTGTGCAAGGCATCATGAAATCTGTGTGCAAGGCATCATGAAATCTGAGGATTACCAAAGGATTTTGGGTCGCACCATAGAGCCCAGTGTCAGAAAGCTGGGTTTGCGTCTGAGATCTTGGGTCTTCCAGCAGGACAATGACATACGTCAAAAAGCACCCAGAAATGGATGGCAAGAAAGCGCTGGAGAGTTCTGAAGTGGCCAGCAATCTGAATCCCACTGAACACCTGTGGAGAGATCCCATTGAACACCTGTGGAGAGATCTTAAAATTGCTGTTGGGAAAAGGCGCCCTTCCAATAAGAGATACCAAACTTTCAAATTATAAATTCCACAAAGAAAAGATTGATTACTTGGGCTACTGGAGGGCTCTCATTGGCTCTTTCCCACAACTTAGCACCTATGGATTGGCTCAATTCAAACCAGCCGGATGGACAGTTGGGGTGGGGTTTGAAAGGGTTCTTTTAATGTAACATTTCGCACAGGAAATCCTCAGATCATGCCTTACTATCCTGCTATCAATACCTTCTAATAAAACTCCTGTTGAGACAGTGCAAGTTTCAAGAGTTTTGCTTTCTTCGGAGGCTTACTGAGGCAGGTCCTTACAGAAATTCTCAGTTCCCGGTACCACAGGGGGAAACTGCAATATTTGGTACTATGGAAAGGCTACCCTTTAGCTGATGCAGAATGGGTGGCAGCAACAGATGTGAGGGTAGCTAAGTAAGTGCGCAAATTTCATGCCAAACTTCCAGGTTGACCCCAGTAGTGAGATCTGGCATCAATATCTAATATTGTGTGCAATATTGTGTTTTATCTTCCAGGACTATCATTCTTCTGGAGGGTCAGCTTTTCAAAACTAACTCAGCTCCCTCACTGCCTGCACCTGATTCCGGCTCACATTTTGCCAAACAGAAACGTGAGGGCGGTGAATTCCTAGGGAGGGGGGAGGCTCTGGAATGCATGAGGGCCTGCTGTTGCCGGTGAGATGCTATCCACCAAGGTGAAGATATGAGAAATGTTGAGCATTATGGAACTGCTTTCCCACAATGAAAGAACTAAACTCAATTGGTGAAGAATGAACTATGGGTGGCCCGGAGGTGGAAAAGGGGTTTTACCTATGGAAATTTTCGAAAGAAAATCCCAGAACTGATTTTGCTTCTGCTGTGCCTGGATGGAACTTCAATAAGGTTTTAATCTTGATAGTTTTAAAGAGCTGGGAGTTTCTTTTGTTGAATGTGCCAAATGAGACGGTTGACAAGGAGACCTTTAGTTTACTAGATTTACATCCCATTTTCATGCCATACAGTAAGATCACCTGGGAGGACGGGAAGCAAGGGTTTCTTTCACAGCAGTTTACGCTGGAGAAATAAGGAGGAAGAATCGAGCAAGGGATTTACAGCTGCTGCTCGACAGAAATACCCAGAAATTCTTTCCCTTTCTAACAGAGGCTGAAGAGTGAGAGAGGCAGCAGCTCCAGAAACAAAGGGAAAAAAGAAGGGTTTCATTAATAAACAGTAGAACCAACTTTCTTGGGAGGTGGGGGGTGCTGTCTGATGCCAAATAGGTACTTGTCATGGATGGCAAGGAAGAGACTAACCTCCTTCAATGCCATAGTTCTGTGGCAATGGATAATGCTGCTAGGTGTTGCCTCTCTGAAAGGAGACGCACCTGTGAAGGAAAGAGTCACTCGATGCTGTTGTTTGGTTTTCATTCATGATGGAATTGATCACTGCTGCAGCTTCTTCATTAGCGGTGACCCGTGGAGTCTGCAACTCCACAGCACAGGACTGGAGAGAGCCATCCGTGAGTTGAACCGAATGGTCGTGTTGGGGCAGTTCTGGCTTTGAGGTCTCTAGTAGTCCACAAGTGGGAATTCCTTCTCTGGTGGGCACAGGAGCCTTCCTGAAAACACACAACAGGCACAGGCTGAACTTTCACTTTCTCTAAAAGGTGCAGTCAAGTAGCAAAGCACCTCGCACAGCAGCCCAAAGTGGAGAGAACCCTCTTTTTCTTCCAACGGGAACCCGGCACTGCTGGCATTTATCTATTTTAAAGGAGCAGAGACTCTTGATCAAATCACGGCTTCCATACAATTTTCTTGGCAGGGCTACAGAACTCGTTTTGCATCCTTTTCTAACAGCATGTTGATTTCCTTTCTCTAATGGTATGGATTGATCTTAGAATCTAAGCAAGATCAGTCTTGGTTCATACTTGTCTGGGGACCCACATATGAATTTGAATATTGTTGACTAGACTGAGAATTTGGAAGAACATTCTATAAGGAAATAAAAGCAAACTTCTTCTGTAATACTGCATGGATACAGTCACCAGAGATTTGAGGGCATTTTTGCCTTTAATTCTCCTTTAAAACAGAATCCAATGCATATCACTACACTCTATGAAATGCCCTAAAAGGAAGGTTTTAATTACGAAAGCCCATTAAATTTGCCTTTTGAGAAGCTGCTATCTCCATTTTCATCGCATTGTCAAGCATTAGGGCACCTTTTGAGCCAGGCCCATATCTAAGTAATTGCGCCCTAGGTTCAAGATCTGAGCCTAGCAGAGTTGGGAGAAGCCTTAGAGCTCCTAACAAACCATAACTGACAATGTTCAACTTCAGAGTGCTTAATCTTTTCATACACCCACAAATCCCACAAGCTCTCATCCTCTTAGCTGCATAAGCCAAGCCGTCAAATATCTACTTTTAAAGATAAATTCCCAATTCTATTCCCTTCCTCCCCAGGAACATGGTGGTAACCAAATCTCAAATAAGATTTTACAGAGCAAACAAAGCTATATAGACATATCCTGGCGACACCTCTAGGATAAAAATATTCAGCACTTCGATCACTTATGGTGAAGCAGCCAGCCTCAGCTTCAGTGCTGTCTCTCAATAAAAACATCTAAATATCTATAACCTCACCAACTTCCATGACTGGAGTGCACCAGCGGCAACAGCTTCTCGGGGGCAGCATCTTCTGCATCCTCTTGAGCATCTGTGATATCACGAATGATAATGGAGTCTTGGCAGCCTGCGCCATGCTCTGAAAGGGCTGTCTAAGGGCACAAGAGCAACCAGAAGTGTATCCCACACCCTTATCATCATTTTTCTTATTCAGACAATTGTTAGAATAGTAAAACTATTATTGCTCTGGCAATTAGGAGAATTCCTAGTGAAACTGAAATACATCATTAAAAAAATTAACAAGCATTAAGAGGTTAATTTTATAACCAACTAAGCTAGAATTCAGCATGAACTGCCTTAGGAGGTTAAAGGGGAAAACAAAACAAAACAAATCTTACGGTTTCACAGTCTTCCACAGGAATGTGCATGTACTGGTGGCTGTATTTTGCAGGGGAAGAGTCTGAAGTATCAGCCAAAGACCTGGGAGAAGAACAGAGACCTCTATTGCTATGGAGGTGGATGGACAAGTGAGCTGCAAAGATTTGTATGCAGAAACCACTGCATGCACATAATGGAAGCATTCCCCAGTAAGAAAATCTTCACCAAAGAAATGGCTTGGTAAAAACAAAAATAGGCTTTGATCAACTTGAGTTTTTCACCTCTCAGACATCTAAACAGTTCAAGAAAATAAATTTGCAGAGGGAATCTTTACTCCCTTTTTAAAAGAAACAAATAAATTAACATTTGCATGCTTCTGAAGGATGCTTTTTAAGACACTGGACAAACTGAAGAAATGTTCATTTGATTACATCAATCTTAATGCAATTTCCTAATTTTGCTGTAAATCTATCTTGATTTAAAAAGCAGCCCTGATGAATCAAATATTGTTTACCCCTTTACAGCTACCAAACTGATTGGAGGATTACGGGTTTTGATAGCCTGAGCTTTGAAATCACAGCTGGCAATTCACAGCATTTAGGAACCAAAATTGAGGCAGGCTTTCAGCACAATCAAGGCATAATCATTAATGCATTAAAAAGGACTGACTTTTCCTAGGAAACACTTGCATCTGGAATATAGTACAGTCTCCAGCCAATAAATATGAGTGACAAAATCCAAGGCAGCGCTTTCTTGTGCTCAAATGAAAAGGAAATCATAATTTTGTCATATGGGAAGTTTTTGCCTAGGAAAATGTACAACAGCCATTTATTTTAATATAGAATGAAAGACCATCTGCTTTCCAAATGCACCTAATCCTTTTTGGAAACCCCCCCCACACACACACTAATTATAACCATCCAAAATGTTTTTTCTGTGCACATGAATAAAAAGGACATGAGTTCAACATTTGGATACAATCATCTGAACATTCCTAATTGAAAGAAGCCAGTGGCCAGCCTCTGCCAATTCTGCACAGTCTCTGGGTCTACAAGCTGAAGCTCAGCCACCCACTAAAATTAGTTTTAGCTTTAGTTTTAAAACTTGGCTTTAAACCTTCATATCCTTCTGCATCCCCTTCATAGATTACTGCTTTGTCGTGGCGAAGGGGCTTGTGTAATTCAATGAAGCTATGAGCTATGCCGTGCAGGGCCACCCAAGATGGAAAGGTCATAGCAGAGAGTTCTGACAAAACGTGATCCACTGGAGAAGGAAATGGCAAACCACTCCAGTATCTTTGCCATGAAAACCCTATGGACAGTACCAAAAGGCAAAACGATATGACGCTGGAAGATGAGCCCCTCAGGTCGGAAGGCGTCCAATATGCTACTAGGGAAGAGCAGAGGACTAGTACTAGTAGCGCCAGAAAGAATGAAGCGACTGGGCCAAAGCTGAAAGGGCGCTCAGCTGTGGATATGTCTGGTGGTGAAAGGAAAGTCCGATGCTGTAAAGATGTTTTCTCCATAGGAACCTGGAATGTAAGATCCATGAATCAAGGAAAGCTGGACGTGGTCAAACAAGAGATGACAAGACTAAACATCGACATCTTAGGTATCAGCGAACTAAAATGGACAGGAATGGGTGAATTTAATTCAGATGACCATCAGGTATACTACTGCGGGCAAGAATCCCTCAGAAGAAATGGAGTAGCCTTCATAGTCAATAAAAAAGTAGGAAAAGCAATTCTGGGATACAATCCTCAAAATGACAGAATGATCTCAGTTCGAATCCAAGGCAAACCATTCAATATCACAGTAGTCCAAGTCTATGCCCCAACCACCAGTGCTGAAGAGGACGAAATTGACCGGTTTTATAAAGCCCTACAGCACCTTATAGAACTAACACCCCAAAATGATGTCCTTATTATCATGGGGGATTGGAATGCTAAAGTAGGAAGCCAAAAGATAACCGGAATAACGAGCAAGTTTGGCCTTGGAGTACAAAATGAAGTAGGGCACAGGCTGATAGAATTTTGTCAAGAGAATACGATGGTCATAGCAAACACTCTTTTCCAACAACCCAAGAGACGGCTTTACACATGGACATCACCAGACGGTCAACACAGAAATCAGATTGACTATATGCTCTGCAGCCAAAGATGGAGAAGCTCTATACAGTCAGTAAAAACAAGATCAGGAGCTGACTGTGGCTCAGACCATGAGCTTCTTTTTGCAAAGTTTAGGCTTAAATTGGAAAAGATCAGTTTATATTCCAATTCCGAAGAAAGGCAGTGCCAAAGAATGTTCCAACTATCACACCATTGCACTCATTTCTCATGCTAGTAAAGTCATGCTTAAAATCCTACAAGCTAGACTTCAGCAGTATGTGGATCGAGAACTACCAGAAGTACAGGCAGGATTTCGAAGAGGCAGAGGAACTAGAGATCAAATTGTTAACATATGCTGGATTATGGAGAAAGCTAGGGAGTTCCAGAAAAACATCTACTTCTGCTTCATTAACTATGCTAAAGCCTTTGATTGTGTGGATCATAACAAACTGTGGCAAGTCCTTAAAGAGATGGGTGTACCAGACCATCTTATTTATCTCTTGAGAAACCTATATATGCAGGCCAAGAAGCAACAGTGAGAACTGGACACGGAACCACTGATTGGTTCAAAATTGGGAAAGGAGTCCGGCAAGGCTGTATACTGTCGCCTTGCCTATTTAACTTATATGCAGAGCACATCATGCGAAAGGCAGGGCTAGATGAATCAAAAGTTGGAATTAAGATTGCCGGAAGAAACATCAACAACCTAAGATATGCAGATGATACCACTCTAATGGCAGAAACTGAAGAGGAACTAAAGAGCCTCTTGTTGCGAGTGAAGAAGGAGAGTGCAAAACTTGGGTTGAAACTAAACATTAAGAAAACCAAGATCATGGCATCCGGCCCTCTCAATTCCTGGCAAATAGAT
The DNA here is from genome assembly GCA_024449315.1 of Daboia siamensis. Taxonomy (NCBI): domain Eukaryota; kingdom Metazoa; phylum Chordata; class Lepidosauria; order Squamata; family Viperidae; genus Daboia; species Daboia siamensis. The sequence continues at coordinate 275,138 of JAKJMR010000694.1, forward strand.
GGGGAAGAAATGGAGGTAGTGACAGATTTTATTTTCCTGGGCTCCAAGATCACTGCAGATGGGGACTGTAGCCAAGAAATTAAAAGATGCTTGCTCCTGGGGAGGAAAGCCATGGCAAATCTAGACAGCACACTAAAAAGCAGAGACATCACCCTGTCAACAAAAGTGCGTATAGTCAAGGCTATGGTCTTCCCAGTTGCAATGTATGGCAGTGAAAGCTGGACCATAAGAAAGGCTGAGCGCCAAAGAATTGAAGCCTTTGAACTATGGTGCTGGAGAAGACTCCTGCGAGTCCCTTGGACTGCAAGGCGATCAAACCGGTCAGTCCTAGAGGAGATCAATCCTGACTGCTCTTTAGAAGGCCAGATCCTGAATTTAAAACTCAAATACTTTGGCCACCTAATGAGAAGGAAGGACTCACTGGAGAAGACCCTAATGCTGGGGAAAATTGAGGGCAAGAGAAGAATGGGACGACAGAGAATGAGGGGCTGGATGGAGTTACTGAAGCAGTAGGCGTGAGCTTAAATGGACTCCAGAAGACGGTAGAGGACAGGAAGGCCTGGAGGAACATTGTCCATGGGGTCGCGATGGGTCGGACACGACTTCGCAGCTAACAACAACAACAATCCTTCTGCATAATTTCTTCAGTAAGGGAAGTACAGAAGGGGTTCATACAATATGCTCCTTTGAAGACCTGGAGGAAATGCAGCCACGTTTTCTCTGCTCTTCCCCATTTCCCTGTGTCTTGCGAAGAGCATCCCTGGCCTGTTCAGGTTCCAAGTTTCAGCTGCAGCAATTTTCACCTGATGCTAAGAAGAAAACTAAACCTAAAACAAGCTGCGGGCTCTTTGATTTTTTTTTTTCTGGTAAGAGAAGCATCTGAGAGATTGCTACAAGGTCCAAAATAAATCAAGATAAAAAGTTCAGAAAGAAGTCAACTCAAGTGTTTGGCATGTTCACAACAAGCCATAAGCAGAGGGTGTGCCCTGAGCAGCCATAAATATAGTAGTTGAAATACTCTAACACAGGTAAAAAATAATGCTCACAAAGAGATCACGAAAAGACAGCCAAAGTAATCAGAAATAGAAGTAGGATGAGCAGCATTTTGGAATCATTTTAACTGTTCCATTTGTTTCCTCTTAACAGGGAGGAAGGAGCCCTATGAAGTTTAAGAATGCTTGAATCAGAATCAGCTCATTTTGAATAGCAACAGAAGTACAAAGTGAGCAATTACCTTTTTCTTTTGAGCCCCAAAATGCAGTTTCCACTCATTAAACCCAGTATAAATTCAAGGATCTGAAAGAAGAAGGGAAAAGTAACAATCCTCTCAACTCAACCTTCACAGCCTCAAAATTAAGTACAAGAACAATATTCAGTGGTGCAAACTAGAACCGGCAAAGGTATTAAAAACTTATTAACTCCTGCCTTTAGCTAATACCTCCTTCAAATAAATAATACAAACACACTACACTACACAATGATATGCTACCATCACAGACCACCTTATATAAGATTGAAGATTTGCACATTTTAAAAATCCTTTCACTCATAATTACAATAACTAAAGCTTCTTCTAGAAGTTGAATATTTCACCATGTATTTATTTGCTAGATATATATTCCATCTTTTATCTCTGAGCCCAAAGTAGTTTATTTAAGGAGCCTCCTTCACCTTATACCCCTAAGAGACACAGGTTGGGATGAGGGAATGTATCTGTTGAAGAAACCCAATGCTGGTCCTGGTCCAGCACCTTAACCAGTACAATTATTTACCTTTATTGGAATAATTGAGGATTGAGCTAGTAATACATGGATTGAATTATCATTCACCACCTTACATGCCATCAGGTCAGAAGATGTATTAACAGAGCAATGGATCACATTGGCAACATCCTTGCTACCATTTCCTCGTCAGCAGACAAACCTTCTTCAGATTTGGGACCCCCTGAAATTCTCTTCCGTTCTCTCAGGCGCATCCATCTGTTGCACCAGAGAGAACTCCCAATTACAGGACCAAGTTCAGCAGGGATGTCTTCCTGTGTGCAATATTTCCTTAAAGATGGCTACTGAGTGGCTGTGCATACCGGCATCTCGGGTCAACCAGACTATTCCATCTCTAACCATGGGGGGGTGAGGTGTTACCCCCCGTTGATAGGGCTCGCAACTTGGGCGTCCTCCTGGATTCACGGCTCAATTTTGAAGATCACATAGGAGCCGTGACCAGGGGGGCTTTTGCCCAGGTTTGCCTGGTGCTCCAGTTGCGACCTACCTGGACCGAGTTGCCCTACGCACAGTCACTCATGCGCTCTTGACCTCCCGTTTAGACTACTGCAACGCTCTCTACATGGGGCTGCCCTTGAGGACCACCTGGAGGCTTCAGCTGGTGCAGAATGCGGCCGCGCGAGTTGTGATGGGGGGTTCCCGATACTCCCATGTAACACCTCTACTCCGCAAACTGCATTGGCTTCCGGTTGCCCTTTGGGTGAGATTCAAGGTGCTGGTGATGACCTATAAAGCCCTAAATGGCGAGGGTCCAGGATATCTGAGGGAACACCTGCTGCCAGCATCAAGCTCCCTTTGTCCAGTGCGCTCCCACAGGGAGGCTCTTCTCAGGGTGCCACCGGTTAAAGATTGCCGGCGGGTAACACCCAGGGGTAGGGCCTTTTCAGTGGGCGCGCCTGCCCTTTGGAACCAGCTGCCCATGGAGCTTAGGACTGCCCCCGACCTCCGTTCATTCCGCCGGGACCTGAAGACCTGGCTCTTCGAGCTCTCTGGCCCAGGCTGAGATTTTTTAACTTTAACTGGGGTTTTTATTTTTCTCTCAGGGATTGATTTAATCTTTTTAAATTGTTTTTAACTTTTGTATTGATTTTTCTTTTAAATATCCTGTAAAACACCCTGAGTCCTTCGGGAAAGGGCGGTATATAAATCTTAATAATAATAATAATAATAATAATAATAATAATAATAATAATAATA
>JAKJMR010000694.1:278125-293958 GCA_024449315.1 Daboia siamensis
TAATAATAATAATAATAATAATAATAATAATAATAATAATAATAATAATAATAATATAAAGATGTTCAAAGCTGCATTTCATCTTTTCTCCCCATTTGTCTTTGACAGTGGTGTCTCTGAGTGTTGCATAAACCTGGCAAAGGGAGTCATTTGCTGCAAATGTTCTACAAAATACTCTAAAAGTCCTTTTGGTTATGAGTAAAGGCAGTTTAAATAATCAATCAATCTCTGTGAATTTCACTGCACAGGGATTTAACTACTTCTGATTTTTCTTGCCGCTCAGAATGCAACTAAAAGATAATTTTGTTCACTGCACAGTGAACTTTTAGTTCCTATAATTCTTTTGATTCTCTAATCAGGCCCCTTTATTTACCTGATTCAGAATAAAAAATAAATAAAAAACTGTTTTTGTCCTGTGCATGAATCTTATTGTGGGACTTTTCTTATACACTCGGAGATTGACTTGATGCATTTAGCCTGAACCAAGATGCAGAGAATAGTATGAAATTATAGGGTGATTCAATGTACTAGAAAACACAGCTTTTTGCAACCAACAAAATTTGCCTGCAATTTAATGGTTGTTCCTTTCTTGGTTTAGTGAAACTTCTGAATCAATGGCCTTTCTACTGCAAAATGATTTATCTAGACCACACACTGATTTTAATATTTTAAAAGATCTCCAGGACTTTTCTTTTGCTCTTTTTTTCTTTCATTCCAGTCCTTCCAAGTAATCAGCAGGACTTCCACACTTCAGCTTTCCAGCCCAGAGAGACCTTCTGCGACTGTCTGTTGAGTCTCTTCCTTTCAGTATCTCTAGGAATCTGGGGGCTCTCTGAGAAATAGTTTTATCTTGTATTTGGACTAGGTGCTCTACTTCTAAGCACTGGAACAGACTAGATCATTCTTAGGGCCTGTCCTGGATCTGCTGACTCCTGGTGGCAACAGGATGGTGGGGCTGGAGGGCTCCATGTGGGGGACAGCCACTCTGCAGCATAGGAAGCTCCAAACCAAGGCCAGGTTGTTCACCATACCTTCGACAAGAGCTGCTGCTGCTGGTTGTGCTTCTGGCGCAGACAGGCAACCTCTTTCCAGAGGGCTTTGTTTTCCCTAGAAACGAAGAGCAGAAAGAGGCAAGAGGATGATAGTGAGCAGACTTCCAAGGGTTCAGGCTAGTCCGGTAGAGACTTTTGCAAGATGATTTGGGTTGCTGCACTTAAGGGAAGGAAGATGCATGAAAGTGGAAGAAGACTAACCAGATTTCCGTTCTAAAAGACCAAGAACGGAAAAGGAGATGCCACGACTTTACAGGACTTTCCCCTAGGAGCTTGTGGGGCAAAAAGAGGCTTTTTCTGAAATAATGTGAGGAAGGGGTTCATCTAATCATGCTTGAACTACAGTAACTGCCAGGGTTCTGAGAAAGGGTGTTTCTCAGCTCTGCTCCATGAAATCCTTTAAATGGAGACTTGGGAGGCCAAAGTCACAAGAGATCACTGCTCAGGGGCAAAATATTCATCCTGCAGGCAAAAAACACCAGCATTTCCAAGAAGAATGATTTCTTTGGAAAGGGACAGGCAGAAAGTTTGTATCTATAGACATTAAAAGGTTAGACAGCCTATCCATCCAGCCCTTCATCAGGCAGCTTTTTATAGACTTAGGTCACCTTCTGCTCTCCCAATGACTATGGATCTTTTCACTTCCCACACTAGACCATTCTTAATTAAAACATTAAAGGACAACAGTTAAACTTTCAGGGGAGTGAAATCTCAGGTAAAATTCTGCAACTGAGCAGGCCAACTCAGCAACCAGCAGGAGCAAGATCTTGGGCGACAGAGGACAAGAAAATTAATAAGAAAACAATCTTCCTCCTAGATTTGCAATTATTAGCAAAAGCCTTTATTTCCTTTTCCAAGTGGGTGGATGCCAACAAGTCCACCTTTCTGTCCTTGGAGAATCCCTTCATTTTATCCGCAGCTCTATAGATGGGGTGGAAAACTCCTCTCATTATTTGTCTCTCAAATACTTGTTCATGCTGCATTTAGGGTGCTGCACCTTTTCATACTTTCCAGCTTAGTGTCCATATTGTTCTGCTGCTCTCTCATCTCTTGGACCTCCAACAACACTTTGTGCAAGTCGTCTGGACAGAATTTGAGATCTTCTGGCCTTACCGTGGCCACCTATGACAGAGTAAACTGAAGATGGTAAAATGAACATGTTTATAAGGAACAAACGCAATTGAAATTTGACTCATAAGGAGTGAGGACAATGAAAACACTCAGACACACAACCTTCCCCTTGCCAATCATAGATGATAAACCAAAGCTATTGTTTATGTCCACTCGGGAATGGGCACTCACCTACCCCACTACCAGAATTGTACTGAGAAAGCAGGATTGCAACATCCCATTAAGAAAAGTACTCACACAAGTGCAAAAGGAAAAGGCTAAATCTCAGAGGTCTATGACACCTATGACACCGTTTGCCTAAAGACTGGTCAATTTTGATGTAACTGTCAAGTCTCGAAGCCCAGTCTTGCTGGTGCAATGACATTGCTTCTCAAATTGCCAACAAACTCAGGGGGAGGAGAGGTTTGGAATGCAGACTTCAAAGGTTAAGGAAGCAGACTGTGGGAACCAAGGACAACTGCCAAGTGTCTGGCTGGGTCTAGAAATGCTTTCTCACAACAATATTTTTCAACCTGATTGGGCAACGTGACCTGGCCCAGAGGGAAGAGCTTTTACTATAGTGATTTGGGTGAGGTCTGGTCAGAGTGGTTTTACTTTCATATGTGCTGATATGGTGTACTCAATAAAGGTTTGCATAAAGCTTTGAAAAGTCTCGAAGGTGTTTGCTTGGTTAGGTTCACTAGTCAGAACCTTGACACTTATTGTTCACATCATTGTTCATATGATCTTGGGAAGAGAAATAATTTAAAGATGTACCAAACTTTAGGAATTTATCAATTTATTTAGAGGTCTGTCCTTACTGTACTCTTAATATATTATGACAAGGTAATACTGAGTTGTCAAAAGCTGAAGAAATTTGTTCACGCTCAGAGTTTGAATGACAATCACACTGGCATAATCATTATGATCCTGCACAGGCAAGGTTTAATTTGTGATTTAAAAACTGAGTTATTTAATATAATATACATTTTTTTGTATTCCTTTTATCAATATTTGAAATATACAGTCATACAAAAAGTATGTAGATCAGGATGTTACTCAAGCAAGAAATTATAGGCCAATATCACTTTTGAATACGGACTACAAGATATTTGCTAAGGTTTTAGCCAGTAGATTGATGAGGGTATTGCAACAGGTAATTCATGGTGATCAAACTGGGTTTATAAGTGGTAGACAAATGAAAAATAATGTGAGACATATAGTTGATTTGTTGGAATTTTTGGAAAGGAATAACCAGATCCCTGCAGTATTGATCTTTTTGGATGCTGAAAAAGCCTTTGATCAATTGGATTGGAAGTTTTTGATGAAAGTATTAGATAAAATGAATTTTGGGGATGAATTTTTACAACCAATTAGGGCATTATATCAAAAGCAAACAACTCGAATAATTGTGAATAATAGTTTGACTGAAATGTGTAATATTGAAAAGGGTACGAGGCAGGGGTGCCCGTTATCACCCTTATTATTTGTTTTAACGTTGGAGATATTACTGATTAAAATACGGAATTCGGAAACAATTAAGGGAATTCAAATAAGAGACCAGGATTATAGACTGAGGGCGTTTGCGGATGATCTGGTTATTACGTTGACACACCCAGAAAATTCTGTTATGGAATTGATGGAGTTAATATTGCAATATGGGAAAGTTTCTGGATTTAAGGTTAATATACAAAAAACTAAAATGCTATCTAAAAATATGACAGTATTACAAAAGGTAGCTTTAGAAAGGTTAACTGGATTTGAAATTGTTGAAAGGGTCAAATATTTGGGGGTATACTTGACACCCTCAAACGTAAAATTATATAAAAATAATTATGAAAAGTTATGGAACAAAGTGCAAAAAGAATTGGATAGTTGGAAAAAATTACAATTGTCATTATTGGGAAGAATTGCGGCAGTAAAAATGAATGTTCTGCCAAAATTCTTATTTTTGTTTCAAATGATACCCATTCTTAAAAAGGATTCAAACTTGGAGGAATGGCAGAAGGGTATTAATAAATTTGTTTGGGCAGGGAAAAGGCCACGGGTTAAATTTAAAATTATGCAGGATACGCGTGAAAGAGGTGGTCTAAAAATGCCCAATCTTAAATTATATTATGAAGCTGCTGCATTATCAGCTATAAGTGATTGGATTAATTTGACACAAGGGAGACTATTAAATCTTGAAGGGCATGATTTGCTATTTGGTTGGCATGCATATTTATTGTATGACAAGAAGGTAGACAATGTGTTTAAAATGCATATTTTGAGACATGCTTTGTTGCGAGTTTGGAAAAAGCATAGACATAGGTTAAACTACAAGATACCTTTATGGGCAATACCCAAACACGCAATAGAGAATATAAATGTTGGATTCAAACATGATGTGACTACATATAAGGAAATCTTGAGTTTGGAGAGGAATGTATGGTGTTTGAAGCCATATAATTTTTTACGAGGAAAAAAGATTGTTCAAACTTGGTTTCAGTATGGGCAATTACAAGCCAGGTGGAAAGAGGATCAGAAAATTGGTTTTCTAATGGATGATGAAAATTTGGTAAAGCAAATTAGAAATCAGGGCTCAGCACATATCAAACGGATATATCTTGCATTGATATTGACTCAGAAACAGAAATTGTTAAGGACTGTATGATAAAATGGGCACAGAATATTCAGGAAGTTATCACAATGGACACTTGGGAAAAGATCTGGGTGAGAAATGTAAAATTTACGCAAGCTCAAAATTTAAGAGAGAACTTTTATAAAATGTTTTATAGGTGGCACTTAGATCCTAAAAAGTTAGCAAGTATGTATCCGAATTATCAGCCTAAATGTTGGAGATGTGGTGGCGAAGACGCAACGTACTTTCATATATGGTGGACTTGTAAAAAGATCAAAGCATTTTGGATTAAAATTTGGTGGAATATGCAGAAGATATTCAAGAAAAGGATAAAGTTTTGTCCGCAATTGTTTTTATTGGGCATTATTACTGATACTACCGTGCCGGACATTAATCTGATGCTGAACTTAATTACGGCAGTGAGACTCTTAATAGGGCAATACTGGAAGAAGGAAGAACTGCCGACTATAGAGGAATGGACTTTAAAAGTTTCCAACCTGGCGGAAATGGCAAAGATCTCAGCATATTTGAAAGATCATTCTCAACAACGATATATTGTGGAGTGGAAAAAATGGATTGATTACATCCAGAATAAATAAGGGACTTAAAAGTTTCATCTAGCATTTGAATAAGTATATTGCTTGTAGTCAACTTATAAGAGCTAAAGTGCGAGAGACTTAATAGTTTATTGTTATTAGTATATGGTAGTTTATGATTGTTTTTTTTTTTTACTTTTATACCTTGTATTCAGCTCTGGGAAGTCGGGGAGGGGGGAAGGGGAGGGTGAGAGGGTGGGACAGGGTTGGGAAGGGAGGGGGGGTGGGGGATGGGATGTTAAAGATAAAATGTATTGAAAAACTTTTCAATAATAAAAGACCTTGGCTTCCTGTAAAAAAAAGAAAGTATGTAACTATAATTACATTTTCTAGTTGGCTGTTCAGCCTTCACAGCTCCAGAATTTTGCAAGTAACTCAGTATTTCACCCATTAAAAAAAACATTAGCATGGGGAACTTCCGGTTTTACATAGTAGCAACTGGTCATGGGCTTGCGGATTCTCTGCACCCCCACGGCTAATTTTGCCCTGCCTGAGGACCCTAAATGGATCTAAGTCACCCCAGAGAGGCAATGAAGAAAGAAGGGTGCTCCAGCAATTCTGGAATGGCAACGGCCATTCTGTTTGACTTGGGGAAAGTCTTCTAACCCGACAGGAAAAGGCTGGCCATATTGAATCGATCAGCCCAAGCTACTAGCAACCGAAGTCCAAAAGCACTAACCAGCACAACTGTGAACAACGTGCTTGAAACTGGGTGAGAAATTTGATCTTCTCTTTCCTACATTTGATTTCCTGGAAAAGATCCCCAAGAAGCAAAATACCTCCAAAAGGGAAGAAGGGGGATTTCCGCCCCATCCTTATACTAACAGAAGCGGCAAATTAATCTTTTTATGAAGGATCAGAATATATGTGAAAAAAATATAAAACCTGAAATTCAAAACTTAAATCTGGATAAATCTAAAATTGTTTGAATTGTTAAGACTCATTTTAAAGATAACTGTTCATTTTGGAAATTGAAAAACAAATAGTTGCTGACACCTAGTGGTGGATGAAGACTATAGCAGCTATGACTTTAATATAAGACTTGGTAAAACCTGGGAAAAGCTAATCTGTGTTTATGACTTTTAAAGTTTTAACAACAAAGAACAGCTATGACAAAAAAAGACAATAATCTGGGCTATAGACAAAGAAAGAATTATAAATTTTGGGGGGAAAATCTTTTTTGAACTATTTGGATTACAAATATCTATTTAATTGGGACTCTAAAGCTATTTGCAGAGAAAAGAAGAGAAAACTCAAATTCTTGGCCATCATGGATCAGAGATATTTAGAAAGAATATATCAAGAAAACATAAATACTTCACGTGAGGAGATATATAGTATACTTCATCTAATTCAAACAACAATGACTTTAAACCACAAAGAAATCTAAAATAACTTTGAAAATATAAATCAGTCTATTTCTAAGTTAACTCTACAACAAAAATTTTTCCAGATAAAACAGATAAATGGATAAATTGAGAATAGAGACTTAAAGATGGAACTTAACAAAATAAGGAAACATGATTTAATCCTAGTGGAAAAAATTCACAAGAATTGGTAGAAACAAGTTATCCCTTAAGACTACAAAATACATCTGAAGACAAAAAAACAGATTGGATAAAATGGACTGTAGAGATGTCAGGAACATCGTAGGGAAAGGAAATGATACGAGAAGCGGAGAGAAAGAAAAAGATTTTCAACAAACATGGAAAGGCAGAAGCCCCATAAAAAGACATTTCACCTGATTTACTTTTTATATCTACAGCAATATTTACGAACATACGGGAAAACTTTTTGATTCAGCAAAATACATTGATTAAGATACTAGGCAAAGGAAAAAGACTAAAGTGGAAACCAAAAAAATAGATGATACTTAAAAAAGAGAGAATACTTAAAAAAAGAAACATTTGTTTGAATATGGTTAAAGAAATAGAAAAGTTTTGGAATATATATGTCATTCTAAGAGGAATGAATTCCCTAAATAATATAGTACGCTTTTTTTCCTTGTTTGTTCTCTTTCTTGATATGAGTAATATAAAAAAGTTGAAATGACTTAGATAAAGGAAATGTTTTAGATACTTAAATGTGATTGAATTTAAGAAAATTATAATGGATAAAAATGTTTTGAATAAGAGTTAAAGGACCAGATGACTAGATGTATTAAATGGAATGTTTAAAGATTAAACATATTTTTAATTATGGTTAAAAAGAATAAAAAATTTAGGAAATAAATATATATTGGCTTAGGAGATATATATATTTTAAGTATTTAAGTATTATTTTTTATGTGAGGGACGCGGTGGCTCAGTGGGTTAGGACGCTGAGCTTGTCGATCAGAAGGTCGGCAGGTTGGCGGGTCGAATCCCGAGTGCCGCGTAACAGAGTGAGTGCCTGTTACTCGTCCCAGCTTCTGCCAACCTAGCAGTTTGAAAGCACGTAAAAAATGCAAGTAGAAAAACAGGGACCACTATGGTGGGAAGGTAACAGCGTTCCATGCGCCTCTGGTGTCTAGTCATGCCGGCCACATGACCACGGAGACGTCCTCGGACAAGCGCTGGCTCTTCGGTTTTGAAACGGAGAGGAGCACCAGCCCCTAGAGTCAGAAACGACTAGCACGCATGTGCGGGGGAACCTTTACCTTTACCTATTTTTTATGTTTCTTTACTCTTGCTCTCTTTTCTTTCTTTTTTTCATTGTTTATCTATTCCTTAAGAAATGTAAAAGTGTGAGTTGGTTCATATGGAAAAATAAGAGTTAAATTTTTAAATGTAATTAATTTTTGAGAAAATCTCCCACCTAGAATTTGGTGGGAGAAATAAACTAAAATAAGGACTGTAACAGGATCTATGATAAAGCAACCAGAATGACTGGATAGAAAAGAAATATTATATTGATGTTGTTGTTAGCTGTGAAGTCGTGTCCAACTCATCGCGACCCTATGGACAACGTTCCTCCAGGTCTTTCCTGTCCTCTACCATCTTCTGGAGTCCATTTAAGCTCACGCCTACTGCTTCAGTGACTCCATCCAGCCACCTCATTCTCTGTCGTCCCCTTCTTCTATTGCCCTCAAACTTTCCCAGCATTAGGCTCTTCTCCAGTGAGTCCTTCCTTCTCATTAGGTGGCCAAAGAATTTGAGTTTTAGCTTCAGGATCTGGCCTTCTAAAGAGCAGTCAGGGTTGATCTCCTCTAGGACTGACCGGTTTGATCGCCTTGCAGTCCAAGGGACTCACAGGAGTCTTCTCCAGCACCAGAGTTCAAAGGCCTCAATTCTTTGGCGCTCAGCCTTTTTTATGATCCAGCTTTCACTGCCATACATTGCAAGTGGGAAGACCATAGCCTTGACTATACACACTTTTGTTGACAGGGTGATGTCTCTGCTTTTTAGTGTGCTGTCTAGATTTGCCATGGCTTTCCTCCCCAGGAGCGTCTTTTAATTTCTTGGCTACAGTCCCCATCTGCAGTGATCTTGGAGCCCAGGAAAATAAAATCTGTCACTACCTACATTTCTTCTCCATCTATTTGCCAGGAATTGAGAGGTCCAGATGCCATGATCTTGGTTTTCTTAATGTTAAGTTTCATATATAGATGTGATTATTATTTTTAGGAATATTGGGGAAAATATATATATTTAATTGTTATCTATCAAAACAGTAAGAATTGTATTAACTCAATGTTTGCAAAAAAGGATATTTTGGGAAAAGAGGAAATCAACTAAAACCATTATGCGGATTATGGATTATAGAAATCAATTGTTAATGATTGTTTTACAAATGTAACCAAGACAACACACTGTTCATCATTAGGTGATTTTTTTTAAAAAAACAATAAAATGTATTACACAAAACACACATTAGCATGGATGAAAAACATCAAAGCCAAGACAAGCTCAAGTCTAGAGACATCATGAACCCACTCATAGGCAAGCAGCTTGCCTTGGCCTTCTTCTACATTATCTTTTCAACTTCTCATTCCACTCTACAATCCTACAATGGGGGTGGGAGGTAGGGGAGGAATTGTCTTCCATCCCAGTACTAGAGATTCAGCTCTGCTTAGGTTTCAGGGGTGGGCTTTTCTAGGGGGGAGGGGAGATCAGCCAAGGTCCAATCCAGTTTGCTCATAATGCTTTAAACATAAAGTGGAGCAGCTAATATGTGAATGCACTGAACAGAGAAATTTTAAACAAGCAGCACACTAGGAAACAGTACCTTCCTTTTGATGTTTGCCAGCAAATCGACCTTCCCTCTCTTGAAAAACAGATGCTGAAATTCAGTGGCAGGATTCTTGTCACAGGTTATCATGCCATTTTCAAGTGCAATCACTTTTCTGAAGCCATCTGTAACAACATCAGGAGAAATTAATGTGTTTGTGTCTCTGAGAAGCCCACTTTCATTTAGACTCTCCTTCTCCTTTAGTTAGGTGGTAACTCCCCACTCAAAAGAAGAGTAACAGTGGTCATATTCTGCTATGACAAAACCTACTTCCTTTCTTCCTTCCTCAAAGGGAAGACTTCAGAGTGATAATAGACCAATGGAAGAACAGAATCTGGATACCAGCAGGCAAAGTCAAGGGAAGGAAGATAGGTAGTTCTTACAACACAGCCTGGGATTCTTTTGATTGCTTGAAACTGAAAGGACTAAATCAGATGCTTGCAGAATGAGCTATGTTATTTAGTATAAACCACCCCACTCAGTGCATGCAGCAAACGAAGACTCCTGGGCCATTCTTTGTTTCCAAGAATATAATTTACTGTGCAGATATGAATACCAAAAATAGAGAAGCCAATGTCATGGTTCTGATTAAAAAAGACATCAAAGAGTACTGCATGATTATTTATTGTAAAAAAAGTGTATAATGAGCAGAACGGCATCGGCACTCATGGATGGATGGCAGAATCTGAATTCTCCTCCCCTTGACACGCCACATCATACAGAATTTCCCTCCCTTATTTACACGTCATGAATCACATTTACCAATTAATTTAACACACAAAGTTTCACTTCCCTTCTGAAGCGGCTATCCCTTATCTTGTCAAAACATCCGGTTGCATTCCACCACGCTTCAGTGATTCAAAACCAAACAGTTAAAGCAAAAGGCTGCCTCTTATATTGTCAGTGCAAAAACATGTCAATGTTTGCAGCATTGACATCCGGGGGCCCCTTACAAAAAGGACAGATCCTGTAATGTGAATAAAACACAAGTTAGGGGCTGGCTTTTGGTTTGTTGAAGTATTTCTCATAAAACTTTTTGATAAGTCTGTCAGCTTTCACATCACTAGATTTCACCCAAATGGTTTCAGACAATTGGTATTTCTTCCATTGTACTACGTACTGCAATTTTCCCTTAAAGATTCTAGAGTCAAGAATACATTTCACTTTATAATGGGTCTGACCCGCTACTACGAGGGGTCAGGGTGCCTTCTTAGGGGGAGGTCTTAAAGTGGAGGCCCAAAAACGTTTCAGTAAGCTACAATGGAAAACCGGGTGAATTTTCCCCAAAAGTCTGGGAAGTTTCAATTCTACTGTGACTGGGTTGATGATTCTCACAATGGAGAAAGGCCCCAAGAATTTTGGTCCTAATTTCTTGCTGGGTAATTTGAGGCGTATATATTTAGTTGATAGATAAACCTTTTCCCTCACTTGGAATGTTCTTTGGGGAGCCCTTTTTTTATCAGCCTGTTTTTTATAAGTCTCAGAAGTCTTTTTTAATGCCATTTTCGTGTTTCTCCAAACCTCTTCCCACCCCCTCACCCATTGATCAAGTGTCTGGGAAGCAGAGGGCAACCGAGGGTAGTCAGGTATTGGGCTGAAGTCTTCCTGTGGCTACTCTGAAAGGCATGTAGACAGTGCTGCTGTGAACAGAATTATTGTAGGCCACCTCAGCAAAAGGAAGGAGGTCAGTCCAGTTTGTCTGTTGGTAGGAAACATAGCATCTGAGGCATTGCTCCACCACTTTGGTAGATTCTGCAGCCCCATTGGTAGCTGGATGGAAAGCAGATGATAAGCCTTGAGATGATTCAATTAATTTAAGGAAATTTGTCCAAAAATTCACTGTGAACTGCACTCCTCTATCTGAAATTATTCGCTTAGGGGTGCCATGCAGTCTGTAGATATGTTTCAGGAACAGTTTAGTCAGTCGTTGTGCAGATGGGAGTCCTTAAGGGTGATAAAATGAGCCTGCTTCAAAAACAGGTCTATCACAGTCCAGATAACAGTATTTCCTTTACATTTGGGTAGGTCTACAATAAAGTCCATAGCTATTTCTTCCCATGGTTGAGAAGGGTCTGCCACCGACTGCAGTAACCCAGGGGTTTTCCCTGGAATTCTTTTCATGGTGGCACATATGGTACAACTCCTGACAGTTTTCTACATCTCGTTTTAGCCCCAGCTACCAAAATTACCGGCAGATGAGGTGTTGAGTTTTTAAATATCCGAAGTGTCCAGCCTGTTTTACATCATGACTATGTTTGAGAGCACTGAGACGGAGGACTTCAGGTAGATACAGTTCCATCCCCCACCTTGTATGCCAAACCATCCTTGCATGTTAGGGAGGTTTGATTATCTTTGAACCATTGATTGGTGAGGAGCTCTCGTTTTATCTTCTTCGCTCCCGGGTCATCAGGATTAGGGGTTCTGCGAGGTGTGAGTTGTGCCGCAGATTGTGAACTGGGGATCAGTGCCTCGCAGACCTCTTCGCATTCATTTTTGTACTGTGGCAATCAGGATAGCGCATCAGGTAGGAAGTTTTTTCTTCCTGGTATGTATTTTAGAGTAAAATTAAAACGGTTAAAGTACTGTGCCCATCGCACTTGCTTTGGGGACAATTTGCGGGGAGTTTTTAGTGCCTCTAAATTTTTGTGATCTGTCCATACTTCAAAAGGCACCTTGCTCCCTTCTAAATAGGGTTACCAGTTTAACAACCCCCACCTAATTGCGAAGGCCTCCTCCCATCTCCTCTCGCCTTCGTGTAGGCACAAAGTTGCAGGACCCCACTTTTATTCTTTTGCAGTAACACAACTCCGACTGCCACCTCCCTGGCGTCTGCTTGAATTACGAAGGGCTCCCCTGGGCAGGGGTGCTTTAGAACCGGTTCAGCTGCAAATAGTCTTTTTAAATTCTCAAAAGCTTTTTGACAACTCATAGTTCATGCTGGCGGCTGGCCAGGTCGCAGTTTTCCCCCTCCCTTACCCGTTTTCAGTAGTTCTGTAAGGGGTAGAGCAATCTCAACAAAAGAGGGAATGAATTGACAATAGAAGTTGGCAAACCCTAAGAAGCTCTAGAGCTGTTTGCGAGTCTTTGGGAGCTGCCATTCAATTATAGCTTTCACTTTGGCTAGATCCATTTCAATGCATTCGTCAGAAATTCTATAGCTGAGATAATCTAATCGGGTTTGGTGAAATTCACATTTTGACAATTTGACATAGTTTGGCATTCAATAGTTTAACACTTCTTAGACCAGTCTTATGTGGTCAGTCATATTCGTACTGTATATTAGAATGTCATCAAGATACACCAGAACCCCTTTGTATAAATGACCATGTAGGACCTCATTAATCAACTGCATAAATACGGCTAGGGCCCACTGCAGTCCAAATGGCATGACTTTGAATTGGTAGCTGCCCAAAGGGCAGTTGAAGGCCATTTTCCACTCATCCCCCACTTTATTCTCACCTGGTAATATGCTTCTCTCAGGTCTAACTTAGTGAAGACACTCCCCTTCGCCAGGTGGGTTAGTAAGTCTTTCAGGAGGCGGAGAGGGTATTTTCCACACTCAGAGCTATAAGGGTTAAGGCCCTTATAGTCTATTCAGAGAGGAAGAGACCCATCTCTTTTTCCTTTGAACAATACAGGGGCTCCCACAGTAGACTTGGCCCGTTCAATGAATCCCCTCACTAGGTTTGTATCCACATATTGCTGCATCTCCTCCATTTCAAGGGGGGACACAGCGTACATTCTTGGTCATGGAAGTTTAGCCCCCGGCAACAGTTCAGTGGAACAATCATTGGGCTGGTGAGGAGGCAAGGTATCTCATTCTTTCTCAGTCAATGCCTCCGCTAGGTCCTGGTACTCGCTGGGGATGAGCGGCTTGCCTGGTGGCTGTGAGGCAGCCATGTGTGCTCACTCATTGGGTGGGCTAAAATTCCCTGCAACATCTGTTGAATCAATGGGGGGGATCGGGCCCTATAGGTAGTCTCACAGTTCTCATCCCTTTCTCCCACCAGATAAACAGCTTTCATTTGTCCAACCAGACTAATCCTAAAATCACAATCCAAATCATTTTTGGGGCTACCAGGAAGCGAATAAATTCCCAGTGCTCACCTATTTCTAAGCGTAGGGGCTCCATTAATTTTGTGAGTAAAGCCCTTCCCATCAAGGAGCCATCAGCTTGCTCGAACCTCACAGGTTTGGAGAGCAGTTTTGCTCGTATGCCCAGTTTCATGGCAAATGGCAATCTAATGATGCATCAGGAGCATCCAGAATCAATTAGCACCTTTAAATCTACATGCGTACCCAACTTAGGGATTATGAGCTTGGCAGATAGTAAAAAAGGTGGGACGTGTCAGCTTACCATTGGGTCATTCTCTCCTTCGTTGTCACTGTTGAAAAAGGGTAGAAGGGGGTGGATTCAGCCTGAGTTCCGGCGTCCCCATGTGGGGGAAGTGACCTGGGCAACAGGTTCCTGTGTCATCCAGTTGGATTTTTCTCCCATTAGGCGCTGTGTAGGTCTCTTTCTCATTGCCAGTCCTGGTCTGTTCATGCCTAAGGAAGGTGACTGGGCATTTCGCTGCTCGATATCCCTGCTGTCTGCACCGGAAACATTTAATTGCCGGGCCTACAGGTGGCTTGGGTCTTTCAGCCTTCACAGTAGCTGGAGATTTTCGTGGGGGTGATTTCCATTCGGACTGTTCTGACCTCAGCTCGGCTTCAGGTAGGAGAGGCTTCTTATAGTGGGTGAGCTGAACATCTAATTTCACCGCTGCCTGGTACCATTCATGCAGCTGGTCAGGCACAGCTCGGTAGATATGTGCCTAAGAAAGATGGTCGTCTAACCCTTCTCTAAAAAGATGAATTATGGATTGCTCAGGCCATCTCTATATCTGACCGGCCATCTTTCGAAACTCCCGCATGTACTCCAGGACAGGCTGGCCAGCTTGTTTTATCTTGTGGATTTGCTCTTCCACTTTAAGGGCAATGGATGGGTCCTCAAATCTTTCCCTCAGCCCTAGGAGGAAAAAGTCTTCCAAGTCAGGGGTTTACTCATTATATAATTTGTTCAACCATTCGGATGCTTTTCCCTGTAGGTTGGACACAATCATATCGACCATAGCACCTGGGTGTGGGTAGAGATGGGCCCAGCGATTCAAGTACTTGGTTGAGAAAGAAAATCAGTTTCTCTGAGTCCCCATCGAAGCTTGCTCTGAAGGGCAGGTTCATCATTGGTTGCTGGGGTCCCCACTGCTGCTGGCCCCACCCTGGTTGTTGCTTAAATGATTGCTGGAGCCCCCACTCCCGTTGTTGTCTCCAGTTGCTGCTGGCCCCATCCTGGTTGTTGGTTCAACGGCTGCCAGGGCCCCCACTGCTGCTGGCCCCACTGGTCCTGCTGTATTTTCAGGAGTTGCACGTTCAGGCCCTGTTGCTGCCACCTTTGCTGTTGTTGTCCTCCCTTCTGATCTCCAGGCTTCTGCACCACCCCCAGCTGTTGCAAGGCCTCTATTAGCTGTGGCAAGCTGAGAGGTTGTTGGCCTTTCACTTGTGGGGGTTCCCCAACCTCCCATTGCTGCAGAGGCCCCAGACTGGGGTCCCCTGTCTCTGTGGGTCTGGAGGACCTGGCAGGGAACTCCTGGGGCTGCAGGCTGTCTGTCCTGCAGACAGGATTTTCCACTCATCCAAATTCTCAGTGGCAGATGGTCTGGCAGCTCTCCACCATTCTGCTTTTGGGGACTCTGGCAGTGCAGTCTCAAAGCCTCTGTAGTCTCCACTGGAGTGGTTCCAGCCTGACAACCAAATAGGCTCATTTAGCTGCTGAGAGTTGGAGATCTGCCCAAACTCATCTTCCCACAGCAAGCCGTCTATTGCTCCCTCTTCTGAGGTTTCGCCAGCAGCCAGGCTTTCTCTTTCCATGGTGAGGATTCTTCCCTGAATCTTTGCCAGCTTATCACCCTGATTGGAGACAATGGCGGGGGCTCAGGACCCCCCAGGATGTTTGAAAGAAAGAAGATTCTGGCATGATGTCATGGTTCCGATTAAAAAAGACACATTAAAGAGTACTGCATGATTATTTATTTTAAAATATATATAATGAGCATAACAGTATTGGCACTCATGGATGGATGCCAGAATCTGAATTCTCCTCCCCTTGACACGCCACATCATACAGAATTTCCCTCTTATTTACACATCATGAATCACATTTACCAATTAATTTAACACACAAAGTTTCACTTCCCTTCTGAAGCG
>JAKJMR010000694.1:303958-350917 GCA_024449315.1 Daboia siamensis
GATGGCATGTAAACTATTAATGTTTAACTGCTAAAGCTATTAACACATACATATATGAGTGAATGTTAACCAATAAAGAACACAGCTGCTCAAGATTCGTGTGTCTCCTTTCACACTACAGCTTATAGCTGCTATCATTACTTATATGGACTCTAAGTTCAACAAAGGCTCACCTCTTAATCACTTCAGGGTTTGTTTTTTGCTGTTTTTTAAAGCTTGAGAATCTTCAAATTGGCAAGTTTTTTTGATATCACCTGTTTTTTTTAATTCCTTTTTTTTAAAAAAATGTTTAACTACAAGATTAAAGATATGTAACAAAAACATTTTTAATAGATAGCAAAAAGATGATTAATGTTGGCTTTAGAAAGTTTTAAACAGATTAAGATTTCAAATTAATTTAAGTGTTTGAAGTTGATTGAAATGATCCTCTCATGGGAAAATGTCTATGTTTACACTTCAAAGTAACTGGTAAGAGGACTTTGAAGGGTGGACACTAAAGGACACCAGAGGGCTATTTTAAAAGAGATTTTTGATCAATGGGCATAGAAAGTTTTAAAGTTATCTACCTCTAACAATCAGAAGGTGTTACTGAAGAGTAATAAGCGACACGACCATTTTTCACACTTATGATCATTGCAGCATCCTCATGGTCATGATCAAAATTCAAACACTTGGCAACTGACTCATATTTATGACAACTGCAGTGTCCCGGGCTCATGTGATCCCTTTTTAAGACCTTCTGACAAGCAAAGTCAGTGGAGAATCCAGATTCACTTAACTAGGTCTTATTAACTTAATGTAATGATTCAACTTAACAAACTGTGGCAAGAAAAGTCGTAAAATGGGGCAAACTCTCCTAACAAATATTTCACTTAGCAACATAAAGTTTGGGCTTAATTGTGGGTCGTAACTCAAGAACTACCTGTAGTTCCATATGACAGCATAATTTTGTAATTCCTTATTTAACAAATCATGCTATCATATCACTTCTTTAATATAATGCAACTTTTTCAATGAATTTTAATTTAGCACTGTTTATTATTAGAAAATCATTCAAAATTTAACTTATTCTTGGAAAAAAGAACCAAGAACTGGAATATACAAATCCTTAGTTTAAATCTGTATTTCTGAAAAAAAACTTGCTTTGTGTTGAAGAAAATTTCACTGCAAACATTGCAATTTTTATTCCTATCCCTGTTATTTCATTGCCTCATTAAATTCCAGGGAGAAAAAAAATGTACTTAAAAAAATGCAAAACTAATTACTTAAAACTTTTGGAAACCTACTAAAGTGAACAAGCAAAAGCCTCTTCCAACATCAAGACAGATTGCTGTAACTCCCAGCTCCAAAATCCCCCCAGAGGACAACTGTTTTCACCCCACTCCTGAGTGGTGAAAGGATAAGACCTCCCCTGATACTTCTCCCATGAAGGGACACTCCCACACAGCCAAGTGCCCAGTTATTTAGGATTTGATAACCAGCAGCACCATGGACGGAGCCCAGAGGCCTCCTGGCAAATGATAGTCTGCTAAAGCAGCTAGTAATAACAGAGGAGTAAGCTACACACTGTGGCAACTTCAGCTTCTAGGGTGTTTTCAGGCATAAACTCAACTTCAACAAATTGCAATATGGTTACCATGTGTTTTCAAGATCTTGAGTTACTGTCCTCAATTTCCCCTGATCCAGGAAGTGAAGGAGGCAGCTGTCATACCAGTCAAGCCTGCGTACAGCTTCCACTTATCCCTCTAATTCAACAGCTCCCGACCTTTTGAGCACCAGGTTCCATGGAGAGAGGTTTTTCTGCGGACCGAAGGGGGGGTGGTTTTGCATGCTGCTTGCATCCCACAGATGAAGCTTTGCTTGTTTGCACAGCCTGGTTGCTGATATGCTGTGGCTCAGTGCTGAGGGACTGAGGGTTGGAGACCACTGCTCTAGTTAGAACCCCAAGTCCAAGACAACCCCCCCCCCCCCCGATTGCAAACCTGCTCCGTAACCAAAGGAAACTCCAAGTCTGCTCCACCCCAACCAGTCCTTCACGGCCTGCAGGACTTCTAGTGGTATCCAGTTCTGCAGTAGGATGGAAAGCTGAGCTTGAGCAGTACACTTCACTGATAACATCAAACCCTAAACCAAAGATGGCCATCTTCAGTTACTGTAAAAAAGGCCCATCCTCTACAACAGGGCTTCTCAACAAGTGGTATGGGTATCACCTGTGGTACATTGGCACCTGGCAGGTGGTACGCGACCATCCTAGAAAAGTGGTAGCAGGGGAGGGGAATGAGCTGAACTGGTGGTAGCACTAGACAAGCCTGAGTGAGAGATGGCTGGAGCTGCAGGGCTGTCAGGGCTCAGCGGAAGCACCAGGATCAGCACCAGGCTCCAGCTGGAGCTCGGCACTGATCCTGGCGCTTCTGCTGAGCCCAGAAGAAGCGCCAATCAACTGGAATGTTGCAGCATCTCCAGGGTCTTGTGATTTACATTCAGATGCTTGGCAACTGATTCATATTTATGATGGTCACAGTGTCCCAGGGTCATGTGAAGTGACCAAACCCTGCTGCAACCACCCAGCAGACAGGGGAAATAAAAACCAAACACCTCCCCACCCCACCTCTGCTGCCAATCCTCAACAGAAATGCTCACAACAATGAAAACCTCAGACAGCAGGAAGAGCGCCGCCAGGTGGCCAGGCAGGTGTCTTGCTCGGCTGTGGCTTAAGGGGCACTTTTTTCAGTGCCATTGTAATTGCTGTAAGTTGAGGACTACCTGCACTTCATTACTTTTTTCCTTTTTTTTGGTTATCAAGTTTTTGACACCTTGCTAGGCAACAGGTGGTACCTGGATATTGCCATATCCTAAAAGGGGTACAATGGGTGAAAAAGTTGAAAAGCCCTGTTCTACAAGGCTCCTGCAGCTACTTCAAAAGCCTGCAGCTGCTCCTGCAGCTACTTCAAAAGCCATCCCTTGTATGGTAATAGCCATCCCTTGTATGGTAATTACCATGTCCATACCATGTATGGACATGATAATGGAGCTGATATAGCTACATGTAGATGGTGTTTCTGCTGCCTCCCAGCACAGCAAACAACTGTACATTAGGCCATGAGCATGGCCTGTTGGGGCCTGTTTTGAAGCAGCAATACGAACTTTTCAATGGAAGTTGTTGCTTTATACCCCAAATGCAGCTTGGAAACACCTTTTAAAAACCCATATACTGCTTTATAGCTATTGTACAGAAGGTGGATATTATACCTTTTACGTGATCCCAGTTATGGTGTAAAATATTTAAATAATTATGTTTATTTTCTGACAGCTTAGGTAGAGAAGGGTTTTTTATTTTAACAGACACTGGGTGCTGAAAATAACAAACATAGACAGAATCTGATACTTACAGATGTTGAGCTGTCGTATGAAGCTAGACAAATTGTTGTGTTTGAAGTACTTAGGAAGCAGTTCTTTAGCAAACCTCTGTTCATCCAGAATGCAAAAATTCTGTCCATTCTAGGAAAGTTAAGAAAAAAATAAGTACAGTAAGAAAATGTAACTAAACATGTCAAGCTCAGTGGTATCACTCAGTCTGTTATTTTAGTGCACCTCATCCAGTGGCATATATTGGTGGTGCACTGAACAGACTGTGAGAGATGCGACTTCCATCTCTTAACTAAAGAGAATCCATTATTGCAACCAGGTTACAATGGCAGAGCAATTCACCTCTAGCTGTCTCTACTGAACCAGGAGATGAAGCATCTCAGAGGAACTTTCCTTGAGAGGGTGGAAGAACACACCCTGGAGCAGGCAGTGGAAGGATTTGCCCATCTCTCTCTCTCTCTCCCTCATCGGTCTTGAGTGTTATCTGGACTGAGTTCGATCCTATGACCCCCGATGAGGTGGACAGGATCATGAGGAGGCTGAGCTCTACCACCTATTTATTGGACCCGTGCCCCTCCTGGCTGGTTTATGCAGCCCGGGAGAAGACACAAGGCTGGTTCCAGGCAGTAATAACTGCTTCTTTGAGCGAGGGTGTTTTCCCTGCCACCTTGAAAGAGGCGGTGGTGAGGCCCCTCCTCAAGAATCCCACCCTGGACTCGGCAATTTTGAATAACTATCGTCCTGTCTCCAACCTTCGTTTTTTGGCGAAGGTTGTTGAGAGTGTGGTAGCACATCAGCTCCCTCTCTTCCTGGAGGAAACTGATTATCTGGACCCGTACCAATCGGGTTTCAGATACGGGCATAGCACGGAGACGGCATTGGTCGCACTGGTGAATGATCTCTGGTGGGCTCAGGACAGGGGTTGTTCCTCTGTCCTAGTCCTATTAGACCTCTCAGCGGCTTTTGATACGATCGACCATGGTATCCTACTGCAGGGGGCTGGGAGTGGGGGGCACTGTTTTACAGTGGTTCTCCTCCTACCTCCTGGGCCGCTCGCAGTCGGTGTTGATGGGAGGACAGAGGTCCACCCCGAGATCTCTCGTTTGTGGAAACCCTCAGGGGTCAGTCCTCTCTCCCCTCCTGTTCAACATCTACATGAAGCCGCTGGGTGAGCTCATTCATGGTTTCAGGGTAGGGTATCACCAGTACGCTGAAGATACTCAACTTTTTCTTTCTACCCCAAATCAACCCAGTGATGCCCTCGCCATGATGTCCCGTTGCCTGGAGGCGGTCCGGGTTTGGATGGGGAGAAACAGGCGTCTCAATCCTGACAAGACTGAGTGGCTGTTCATACTGGCATCTCGGGCTGACCAGCCTTCTCCATCATTAACAATAGGGGATGAGGTATTACCCCCGTTGATAGGGCTTGCAACTTGGGCGTCCTCCTGGATTCACGGCTCAGTTTTGAAGATCATATAGGAGCCGTGACCAGGGGGGCTTTTGCCCAGATTCGCCTGGTGCGCCAGTTGCGTCCCTATCTGGATTGAGATGCTCTATGTACAGTCACTCATGCGCTCGTGACCTCCCGGTTAGACTACTGTAATGCCCTCTACATGGGGCTGCCCTTGAGGACCACCCAAAGGCTTCAACTGGTGCAGAATTCAGCTGGCTTCCGGTTGCCCTCCGGGTGAGATTCAAAGTGCTGGTAATGACCTATAAAGCCCTAAATGGCTTGGGTCCGGACTATCTAAGGGAACACCTGCTGCCAGCATCATCTTCGCATCATCCTGTGCAACCCCACAGGGAGGGCCTTCTCAGGGTACCGCCGGTTAATGAATGCCGGCGGGTTATTCCCAGGGGAAGGGCGTTCTTTGTGGGTGCGCCTGCCCTATGGAACCAACTACCCACAGAACCTAGGACTGCCCCAGACCTTCGCTCATTTCGCCAGGACCTGAAAACGTGGCTCTTTGATCTGTTTGGTCCAGACTGTGGCGTTGTTAATTTAACTGGGTTTTAGATTTACTCTTGGGGATTGAATTTAATTTGTTTTAATTGATTTTAATTTTTGTATTTCATGGTTTTAACTGTCCTGTAAACCGCCCTGAGTCCTACGGGAATAGGGCGGTATACAAATTCAATAAAATAAATAAATTATTTGGATATGTTTTAGTTGAGCATCAGAGGAAGAGCTTCCGCCAGCTTTGGCCCCAGCTATCTTTCACTCATTTTAGAATTACAGAGCTAAGAATTATCAATTGTTGCAGCTGTTGATGTCCTTAAAACTATACCTGATTTACAAAATGCCTCTAAATGTATAGAAGTCCTTTTCTGAAAAAGTGGGCTTTAGGTTTTTAATGTGGCGAGACAGAGTGACTGTTGGAATGTAAGAGGCAGAAAGATGTGAAACATTTATTGCAAATTTATATATGTGCACCACCCCCAAACCACAAGCCAACAATGCATTTTGATTTGACTTCCACCTGTGAAATGGTAAGAGTCCAGTTTTGATTTTCCCAGACATTAAACATATCAAGTCTTGGGTTTTTTATTTTTTTATTTCATTCCACTTTTATCATATCCAGTTTTGTTGTTAGCTGCGAAGTCATGTCCGACCCATCGCGACCCCAATATAGTTGTTGTTGTTGTTAGTTGCAAAGTCGTGTCCGACCCATCGCGACCCTATGGACAATGTTCCTCCAGGCCTTCCTGTCCTCTACCATCTACCACGCCTACTGCTTCAGTGACTCCATCCAGCCACCTCATTCTCTGTTGTCCCCTTCTTCTATTGCCCTCAATCTTTCCCAGCATTAGGCTCTTCTCCAGTGAGTCCTTCCTTCTCATTAGGTGGCCAAAGAATTTGAGTTTTAGCTTCAGGATCTGGCCTTCTAAAGAGCAGTCAGGGTTGATCTCCTCTAGGACTGACCGGTTTGATCGCCTTGCAGTCCAAGGGACTCGCAGGAGTCTTCTCCAGCACCATAGTTCAAAGGCTTCAATTCTTTGGCGCTCAGCCTTTCTTATCGTCCAGCTTTCACTGCCATACATTGCAACTGGGAAGACCATAGCCTTGACTATACGCACTTTTGTTGACAGGGTGATGTCTCTGCTTTTTAGTGTGCTGTCTAGATTTGCCATGGCTTTCCTCCCCAGGAGCAAGTGTCTTTTAATTTCTTGGCTACAGTCCCCATCTGCAGTGATCTTGGAGCCCAGGAAAATAAAATCTGTCACTACCTCCATTTCTTCCCCATCTATTTGCCAGGAATTGAGAGGGCCAGATGCCATGATCTTGGTTTTCTTAATATTTAGTTTCAACCCAAGTTTTGCACTCTCCTTCTTCACCTGCAACAAGAGGCTCTTTAGTTCTTCTCTTTCTGCCATTAGAGTGGTATCATCTGCATATCTTAGGTTGTTGATGTTTCTTCCGGCAATCTTAATTCCAACTTTTGATTCATCTAGCCCTGCCTTTCTCATGATGTGCTCTGCATATAAGTTAAATAGGCAAGGTGACAGTATACAGCCTTGCCGGACTCCTTTCCCAATTTTGAACCAATCAGTGGTTCCGTGTCCAGTTCTCACTGTTGCTTCTTGGCCCGCATATAGATTTCTCAAGAGACAAATAAGATGGTCTGGTATGCCCATCTCTTTAAGGACTTGCCACAGTTTGTTATGATCCACACAATCAAAGGCTTTAGCATAGTCAATGAAGCAGAAGTAGATGTTTTTCTGGAACTCTCTAACTTTCTCCATGATCCAGCGTATGTTAGCAATTTGATCTCTAGTTCCTCTGCCTCTTTGAAATCCTGCCTGTACTTCTGGTAGTTCTCGATCCACATACTGCTGGAGTCTAGCTTGTAGAATTTTAAGCATAACTTTACTAGTATGAGAAATGAGTGCAATGGTGCGATAGTTTGAACATTCTTTGGCACTGCCTTTCTTTGGAATTGGAATGAAAACTGATCTTTTCCAATCCTGTGGCCACTGTTGAGTTTTCCAAATTTGCTGGCAAATTGAGTGTAGCACTTTTACTGCATTGTCTTTTAAGATTTTGAATAGCTCAGCTGGAATACTGTCACCTCCACTAGCTTTGTTGTTGCTCAGCTTTTCTAAGGCCCACTTCACTTCACATTCTAGGATGTCTGGCTCGAGGTCAGTGACCACTTCATTGTAGTTATCAGGGACGTTAAGCTCATTCTTGTATAGTTCTTCTGTGTAATTCTGCCACCTCTTCTTAATCTCTTCTGCCTCTGTTAGGTCCCTGCCATTTTGGTCCTTTATCATGCCCAGTTTTGCATGAAACGTTCCCTTCATTTCTCTAATTTTCTTGAAAAGATCTCTGGTCCTCCCTATTCTATTGTTTTCTTCTATTTCTTTGCACTGTTCATTTAAGAAGGCATTCTTATCTCTTCTAGCTATTCTCTGGAATTCTGCATTCAATTGGGCGTATCTTTCTTTTTCTCCCTTGCCTTTTGCTTCCCTCCTTTCCTCAGCTATTTGCAAAGCTTCCTCAGACAGCCATTTTGCTTTCTTGCATTTCTTTTTCTTTGGGATGGTTTTGGTTGCTACCTCTTGTACAATGTTGCGAACCTCTGTCCATAGTTCTTCAGGCACTCTGTCTATCAGAACTAATTCCTTAAATCTATTTGTCACCTCTACTGTATATTGAACAGGGATATGATTTAATTCATACCTGACTGGCCTAGTGCTTTTCCCTACTTTCTTTAATTTAAGCCTAAACTTTGCAACAAGAAGCTCATGGTCTGAGCCACAGTCAGCTCCTGGTCTTGTTTTTACTGACTGTATAGAGCTTCTCCATCTTTGGCTGCAGAGCATATAGTCAATCTGATTTCTGTGTTGACCGTCTGGTGATGTCCATTTGTAAAGCCGTCTCTTGGGTTGTTGGAAAAGAGTGTTTGCTATGACCATCGTATTCTCTTGACAAAATTCTATCAGCCTGTGCCCTGCTTCATTTTGTACTCCAAGGCCAAACTTGCCTGTTATTCCAGTTATCTTTTGGCTTCCTACTTTAGCATTCCAATCCCCCATGATGATAAGGACATCGTTTTTGGGTGTTAGTTCTATAAGGTGTTGTAGGGCTTCATAGAACCGGTCAATTTCATCCTCTTCAGCACTGGTGGTTGGGGCATAGACTTGGACTACTGTGATATTGAATGGTTTGCCTTGGATTCGAACTGAGATCATTCTGTCATTTTGGGGATTGTATCCCAGTATTGCTTTTCCTACTCTTTTATTGACTATGAAGGCTACTCCATTTCTTCTGAGGGATTCTTGCCCACAGTAGTATACCTGATGGTCATCTGAATTAAATTCACCCATTCCTGTCCATTTTAGTTCACTGATTCCTAAGATGTTGATGTTCAGTCTTGTCATCTCTTGTTTGACCACGTCCAGCTTTCCTTGATTCATGGATCTTACATTCCAGGTTCCTATGGAGAAAACATCTTTACAGCATCGGACTTTCCTTTCACCACCAGACACATCCACAGCTGAGCGTCCTTTCGGCTTTGGCCCAGTCGCTTCACTCTTTCTGGCGCTACTAGTGCTAGGCCTCTGCTCTTCCCCAGTAGCATATTGGACGCCTTCCGACCTGAGGGGCTCATCTTCCAGCGTCATATCATTTTGCCTTTTAGTACTGTCCATAGGGTTTTCATGGCAAAGATATTGGAGTGGTTTGCCATTTCCTTCTCCAGTGGATCACGTTTTGTCAGAACTCTCTGCTATGACCTTTCTGTCTTGGGTGGCCCTGCACGGCATAGCTCATAGCTTCATTGAATTACGGAAGCCCCTTCGCCACAACAAGGCAGTAATCCATGAAGGGGCCCAATATAGTAGCATTATATAAACGATAACATATATTATTGAGTGAGTGACTGCCACCAATCTTAGCACAGGGCAAATCTGGGTGGTTTATAATATTAAAATATAAAGCTAGACAACATCTATAAATAATACAAAACAAGTACTCAACTCTAGCTAAAAGATGAAGGGGGAGAGTAGGGAGAGGGGAGAGGAGGATCTGTTATTAATCTATCAACCACCCCCCAATGTGCCCCAAGCCCCATTATTGCCTAAAGAATAAATGTTACAGAAATATAAATGTACCAAAAAAACTAGTAAAAAAGAGAGCTAAGATTTGAAGGGTAAGTCAATTTCCAAGCCGAACTTGCGCTGTGACTTGACAGCAGATTGCCACAGTTCTGGATTCTGAGTTGAACCTTGGAAGGCAGGAAACACACACACACACACACACACACACACACACACACACACACACACGGCCTCTGGCACCTGACCCCAGAACCTGTCTTAAAGGGAGTGCTCCCAATCTCAACTTACCTGTATAAAAGACACCTGTCCACAAAAGCAATCAATCAATCAGATTCCAAACTCTCCACCATGGCCAAGACCAAAGAGCTGTCCAAGGATGTCAGGGACAAGATTGTAGACCTATACAAGGCTGGAATGGGCTAAAACAGGGGTCCCCAACCCCCGGTCCATGGACCAATATCAGACTGTGGCATGCCAGCAACTGGTCTGCACAAACAAGGAAAACCCCATCCACAGGATGCAGGCAGCACACAAAGCCACGCCCCCTCTGGTCCACGGAGAAACCTCTCTCCTGGTGCCCAAAAGTTTGGGGACCTCTGGGCTACAAGACTATTGCCAAGCAACTTGGTGAGAAAGTGACAACAGCTGGTGCAATTATTCACAAATGGAAGAAACACAAATTAACTGTCAATCTCTCTCGGTCTGGGACTTCATGGAGTTTCAACGATCATGAGACCGATGAGGAATCAGCCCAGAACTACATGGGAGGATCTTATTAATTACCTCAAGGCAGCTGGGACCATAGTCACCAAGAAAACAATTGGTAACACATGAAGGACTGAAATCCTGCAGTGTCCACAAGATCCCCCTGCTCAAGAAAGCACTTGTACAGGCCTGTCTGTAGTTTGCCAATGAACATCTGAATGATTCAGAGGAGAACTGGATGAAAGTGTTATGGTCAGATGAGACCAAAATCAAGGTATTTGGCATCAGCTCAACTCGCTGTACTTGGAGGAAGTATGCTGCCTATGACCCCAAGAACACTACATTATGCTTTGGGGGGGTGCTTTTCTGCTAAGGGGACAACTTCATTGCATCAAAGGGACGATGCACGGGGCCATGTACCGTCATAACTTGGGTAAGAACCTCCTTACATCAGCCAGGGCAATGAAAATGGGTTGTGGATTCTAGCATGGCAATGACCAAAACACACAGCCAAGGCAACAAAGGAGTGGCTCAAAGAAGCACATTAAGGTCCTGGAGTGGCTTAGCCAGTCTCCAGACCTTAATCCCATATAAAATCTGGGGAGGGAGCTGCAGTTATGAATTGCCAAATGTCACCCTTGAAACCTTAATGACTTGAAGAGGATCTGCAAAGAGGAGTGGGACAAAATCCCTCCTGAGATATGTGCAAACCTGGTGGCCAACTACAAAAATGTCTGACCTCTGTGACTGCCAAGGGTTTTGCTACCTAGTACTAAGTCATGTTTTGCGAAGGAGTCCAATACTTATTTCACTCATTAAAATGCAAATCAATTTATAACTTTTTGAAATGCATTTTCCTGGATTTTTTATTCTGTCTCTCTGTTACAATAAACCTACCATTAAAATTATAGACTGATCATTTCTTTGTCAGTGGGCAAATGTACAAAATCAGCAGGGGATCAAATAATTTTTTCCTTCACTGTACACTGGCACTGAGCAAGGATCTCAAAACTTTAGATTGGACTGCTTTAAACCCTCAAGTATACATAATACACCAAATACTGGGGCTTTTTACTGATAAGGGAGAGCATTTGTAGCTCAGGGCTGAAATGAGCGGTCCTTGATGATCTCTGAGCTTGGTTGGTTTCTTGCAGATGTTTCATTACCTAACTAGGTCATTTCATTAGTGCTAAATGATGATGTTACCCAGTTTGGGTAATGACATGTCTGCAAGAAACCACCCAAGCTCAGAGATCGCCAAGGACTCCTCACTTGGGCTTTTAGAAGTTTGATTGTTGTCGGTGCATAGTTGTTGCTCCTGTAGGTTGTATATCTAATTATTGCATTAGGAAACAGGCATAAGTAAGGAAGTTTAAAGAGTGGCGTTTCCAGGAAGATGATGACTGGAAGTATATGTCTAGATATTAAAATGTCTTCACCTGCTCCATTTAGCAGTTGACTATTTCTTAAACATGGGGGCTGATTTAGCATTTCACCTTAATACAATTACCTTAGTTTTCAGTTATTTTAGATCAACCAAAGATGTTAGCAGGTGGAAGCTGACCCACAACCCCACTTGCAATACAGGATAACAATATTTTCAGCATACAGAAAAATAAAAATTGATTGTCAGGGATGAAATTTAGCTCTATTAAGGGCCTAGACAATATCATGTATAAGATCTGTTTGAATACTTTAGAAGTTGTAGTTATGTCACTGAGGTGCCTTCATGCAACATAATAATTAAGTGGGGTAGCCAGCAATTAACACAGGAAGTTAATTTTTACCAAAATTCCTCAGAAAGTAATCTTACTTTTCTTATGGACTGGTATATTTTGCCAAGAAGTGATGAAGGGAAAATACTAACATACAATCGAGGACTCTAACCCTAAACCCATATTCTTCCTTGGCTATACTTTTTCGTTGGATCATCCTATCAAGAAACTTTCAGCAGAGGAGTTTCACATAACTTACCAATTATGCATAATAAACTGATTGGCAACAATTAGCTGATCTTCCCACTTTAAGATATTGGGATTATTAGGTCTAACATGCAGTCCTCTGTCTTCCCTGTCAAACACATGATTTGATGTTCTTTGGTGCATTACTTTTCAGCTTGATGCTCTGTTACATGATACAACTTACATACTTTGCTACAAGTCATCTGGGTCCTCTGCCAAGAAAAGGGTATCTACATACAGAAATATGCCCAGTTATGGCCTAACACACCTCACATGATGCCACAAACACCTCTCATACTTATCCATAAATGCATTAAAGCAGGGCTTTTCAACAGGTGGTATGCATACCACCTGTGGTACATTAGCACACGGCAGGTAGTACATGGCCCTGCCCAGCCAAGTGTAGCGGGGAAAGGAACAAGTCAGCGCAGTGCAGGACTTACTGTGAGAGTCCCTCTGGAGCTGCAGAGTGGCTGGGGCAAGGCAAAGACCCCAGGCTCAGCACTTCCGGCTCACCGGGATGAGAAAGGGGGGGAGGGCGGAGACAGGAGAGGCTATAAAAGGAGGCAGTTTGGGAGGGAGAGAGGGGAAAAAACAGGCAGCCTTGGGAGGAGGTAGAGTCAGCTGTAGCTGCACTGAAGCGAAGGAGGGTGGGGGGAGAGGAGATCAAGCGGGCTGGCCATGAGCTGATCTACAACTTCTATGGCAGCCATCTGTGCTGGCAGCAACAAACAGGCAACAAATGCAACAGGGGAGGGGTCACCCTCCACAAGGAAGAAAGGCACCAATTAAGAAAGGCAGCATCGGCTGGAGGTGAGGCGGAGTGAGTTGGAGAGTGGAAGGATTCTTACGTGCTTTTGTGACTTTGAAGTTCTGGGATTTGTGCAATGTGGGCTTTGTGTTCTTAAGGAGTGTTTGGTAATTTCTATTTGGGTGATGGCTGATGTCTCCTGTTAGCTTTTATTGCTCTGCTATTGTTAGCTGTAAGTTTTGCTGCAAGGGATTCTGAATTATTTTTCTCCTGAAAGGATTTTGCCTGTAGCATTCCTTTACCTATGAATGGAGCCATTTGGGGAGGCTGCCTTAGCCAGCAGCCAGTACTTACATTTTTTTTTCTTTCTTAACTGCCAGCTGCTGGCTCCTTAACTTTCCTTTCTAGCCAGTAGCTAATTCTTAAAGCAGAATGCACCTTTTTCTCTTGGCTCGTCTTTTCTGTCTCTGGAGGCTTTTCCTTGTTTGATGAAAATATGGAAGAGGGAAAATATGGGGGGCGGGGTTTGTTCAAATTCTTCCTTCAGGAGATGGCCATGAGAAAGAGGGAGACAGGGAAGGAAGTCTTGCCTTAGCACTTGCCACCAGTAGCCCTGCCATTGACTTTGCTTGTCAAAAGGTTGCAAAAGGGGATCACATGAACCTGGGACACTGTGACCATTCATAAATATGAATCCGTTGCCAAGCACGCAAATATAAAACACATGACCCTGGGCTTCCTGCAATGGTCGTAAGTGTGGAAAATGGTCATAAATCATTTCAATGCAATTGCAATTTTGAACATTTTTTTTTCATCAAGTTTTTGACACGTTGCTAGGTGGTACCAGAATACTGCCATATCCTAAAAGTGGTACAAGCAGTGAAAAGGTTGAAAAGTCCTACATTATCAAGGACAGAAGTGGCAAGTGGAGGTGCCGTTGTCCCCCCTCCCCCCCGCCTTTCCTGCTCGTGGATGGCGAAGGCCGCGGAGACACCAGTACCGAGACCCCGTCCATTCACTCTCAAGGATGTCCGGTTCCGGCAAGGCCTTCCAGGGTCCGAGCCTGAGTAAATCACTAGATGCCTCTTCTAGCGGCGTCTCGGCAGGAAGTAGCAGAGCTCCGACCTGCTGCGGCTCCCCTCACCTCTTGCACAACATCGCGCAGCTCTTTTTCCGTTTCGCGGCGGGCTCTGGCGGCTTCTCCTCCTGGGAAGCTTTGTCACGGGGGGGGGGGTCCTCGGCTCTCGCTCTCCCCCCGGGCCTAGCGGCGGCTGCGACTCTTTTCCTGCCGGGGGTTTAATTACATGAACTCGGCGGCGGGGTCATTGGCGTCAGCGAGGGGTTGGTTGGGTTTCGCTCTCACAACTGTGGCTATCACGACGGAAAGCAAACTCCTCAGGCTTGCTGGCGCCCACGACCCCGCCGCCGAGTTCGGGTAATGAAACCGTGAAGGAAGACAGCTGCCGCCGCCAGGCCCAGGAAAGCGAGCGAGCGAGCGAGGGAGCTCGGCGGGCTCCCCCTTTCAACCCGGGGCTGCCAAGGTTCCCCTCTGCCTGCTCCACCGTCCCAAGCGGGCCTAACAGAAGCGCTCCATGGCAGGCTTCGGAAAACGGCCCGCTGGGGGGGGGGGGCAACAGCCAGAGGGACCGCAACCTTGACGGTGCCGTCCCCACTGCCTCTGCGCATGCGTCCTACGATCCTCACCCGGCTCCACGAGATTACGTCGTCGCTCCCGGGGTCTTCGACCAGGGCCCAAAGTTTGGCCAGGAAGCCGGGGACAGAGGAGGCGCCAGGCGAGGCCGGCCCCGCGCCCGCCAGCTCCACCGCTTTCTTCATGACCGACCCGCGATACCGGAAAGGCGTCAGAAAGTAGCGCGACGTGAGGAGCGAAGGACGTCGCCGGGTGACGTTTAAGAGGCGTGCCCGCAGTCCCGGCCTCTTATTGGTGGTTCCCGAAGCTGAGCCCGCCTCCTCGCAGGGCTGGGGCCCGGTTTTCCTCGTTTCTCTGGAAAGCGGAGGAGGGGCGTCCCGGGGGCGGGGTGTCCACGCGCCCGCCGTAAGATTTGGAAAAGAGGCGTGGAAGAATCCGCTCGGCGTCGGTGTGCTCGAGCCTTTCCCGCAGCTCCCCAGGGCAGCGCTGGGTTTTCTCGGCTGCAGCTTCTCCTTTTCGGCGTGTGAGTCTGGATCGGCCCTTAAAGCCGCTCGGGCGGTTGAAGCCGACGCGCTGCCGGCTGAGGAAGTCTGGAAGGAATTCGCCCCGCTGCTTTCCGGGGTTTCCGGCAGGGAAGAGGCCCCTCTAAGAACCCCCTCCCCCTTTGCCGGGTGGTTGAAAAGCCGTTTTTCCTCTTCGACTGCTGGTAAGACCCCACTTTCGATACTGTGCCCAGTTCCGGTGACCCCGATAGAAAAAGATGTTGAGGCTTTGGAAAGAGCGCAGGGAAGAGACGATTGGGGGAGGCCGAAACACGCAGAAGGGTTGCAGCAGTTGGGCATGGCCAGTGCAGAGAGAAGGAGGACCGACGGGGGGGGGGCACAGGATGACAGAGTTCCAATATTTGAGAGGCTACCACAAAGAAAGGGGGGTGTCGAAACCCGTCTCTATGAGCCTTGGGGGTTCTGGTTCTTTTCGGGTTCTGCCAGTCTTCTGAGAGGGGCTATTTCCTTTGCTTTGTTCCCTGCTCTATCCTCTCTGATGTTTCTTTCGTGGGGTGGGAATGGAATGTGCCTCCGACCATCTGCCTTATCTCCGGATGAGGAGAAGCAGCGCGAAGACCTAACAACCACGGAAGTGACGCCTTATCGCTCGTTCTCACAGCATTTTCATGCCTGCCGGTTGGCCTGTTTAAACCATCTGGATTCTGTAGGGACAGTTGGGGTGGAGTTTACACTGTCTCTTTGTAACCTATTGATTTCCATGGGAAATCCTCAGATCCTGCCTTCTATTACTGCTGTCAACATCTTCTAATAAAAGTTTCCTTTTGGAATGATGTCCATTTCAAGAGTTCTGCTTTCTTGGGAGGTCTAATTGAGGCAGGTCCTTACAGGGGGTGTCAGCCTGTTCTCTAAAGCACCAGGAGGGAAAATGAAAAATAATGAAGGGAAACCAATTGAGAGAAGCAGAACTAAGGAAAAAATTCCTGACAGAATAGTGAACCAGTGCAACAGCTTCCCTCCAGAAGTTGTGGGTGCTTCATCACTGGATGTTTTCACGAAGAGACTAGACAGTCACTTGTATGAAATAGTCTAGAGTCTCCAGCTTGAGAAGGGGTTGAACTAGAGGACCTCTAAGACACCTTCGAGCTCTGTTATTCTGTGGCTGCATAGAGCAAATACCTGGAGCTTTTATAGGAAATCCCAACTCTTCTCCTTGTCTAGAAAGGAACTACAAGGAGCCAATGAACTTGCTGACTCTTTATTTCACCATGGTCATCAGCTCTGCTCTCAGCAGCAATGCCTGCAATCTTACTGTTTTACTTAGGAGGCACCCAGCTGGTTTCCCTCTAGCCTCACCGGCTGAGTCTTCTCAGACTCTTCAAGCGAGGGGCGTCCAATCACCTCCAGTGTGTTCTCAGCCTGGAAGAGCCTGAAATGGGGCAGACCCACTAGGGTGGAGAGAACCTGCCCTTGCAACTGATCCCCCCCCCCGGGTCCCCAGCAGTACACGGCTTCTTGTGGCCAAAAGGGCATCGTCCCTGGGCTGACCGGAGCAAGGAGCGCAGCTTCTTCCTCTGAAGCGGAGCAGCCAAGAAAAATGCCAAAGTGTTAGGGTTCTGCCACATATCCATTGGCTTTCCCAGACTGACCTTCTCCATTCTCGACAAAGCTTCTTTACAGCCTGAAAACTGGAGGGAGCATTTTTTTAAAGTCAGGCTGGTTGCTTGCTGACCTATCCAGCAGATTTCTTAGAAGATTTCCTATCTTTGTGGCAGGATGTTGAGAGATAATCAGTATTTCTCAGCTTCTGCCACTGTAAAAATATGTGGCCTTCATCTCCCAGAATGCTGGGAAATAAAGTCCACCACTCTTGATGAACTCTGTAAAGGGTTCAGAACTGGAATTTGGTGCAGAGAATCCCCCTCTCCCCAGCTCCAAGCAGAAGATTTTGCTGGCTCTTCTGGTCTGGCAGAGGCAGCTGCATTCAACAATCAAAAATGTCAAGATGGTGCCACAGGAATGAAAACTTCACCTTTTTTAAAAAAAATCTCTGCATTGCAACACACATAAAAAACAAGCAGAACTTCCACTCCAACAATTGTGGCTGCCTTCTTGACTGCTTTGACTCATCCTGCGGATACCCCTAAGGGCTGGAGGCACTGGTGCCCAACCTCCGCAGCAAAGCACAATTGCTCACCAGAAGCTCTATCAAAATACTTCGTTGAGTACCTCCATCATGACTCCCCACCATTGTCCATGTGGCACCCACAGCTCCAAATCTCAAGGAGCAAACCCTTCTAATGCACAAAAGTCAAGGCAAGGATTTCTTTGTGTTAATGAGTGGGTGACTAATACCTGTTGCATGTTGTTGTTGCGCTCTTTATCAAGTTGATTAGTAGTCTACAAATTCTAAAGCAAATATTAGACTCCCATCTATGGGAGTGCAGAAAGTATAAAGTTCAGGAAAGTCCCATTCACTTTGTCTTATTTAAGAATGCAAACACAATTAATGGAGGCTGTGAGATCCCTTTCCTTAGATCTCCTCTGAAGGTTCACTTGTTTGTGTTATCATGAAAGACCCTCACAGCCGAGCCTCAATTAGAAGCCACCTCATGGGCATTGCTTGAGGGAGGGATGATTCACTACCTTTGTATTTTTCATATTCTTCCTTAGTAAGTTGAACTGAGAACCAGCAGCTGAAATGGAAAAGGTGATCATTTTTACATTTGAAGATCTGCAATCCCCAAAATTTGACTTTCCCAAGAAAGGTCTGCAATCCCCAATAGTTGCCTTTCTCAAGGATGATGCCAAAATTATAATTTTATGTTTAATCAAAACTAAACAAAATAGCAAAGTTTCTATTTACATTTATGATAAGCATAAAGGGCGGTATATAAATAAAATTATTATTATTATTATATTCTTATGACTGCTCCATTTTAATTTAATTTATTCTTATTAAGTTCCTTAGAAAATGTTATTCAAAACTACTTTTCTCAATTTCTTCCAGACAGCTTCGATTTTCTATCTTATAAGGCTTGTTACCAAAAGCAGCACCAATAATTGGATCAGCCAAAATGAAAACTCTCTTGAAATGGCCCTTCTATTTGGATTGCAAAAGAGGTGGAATGTAGAACATAGAATAAAAGGGTTGGAAGGGACCTTGGAGATCTTCTAGTCCAACCCTCTGCTCAAGCAGGAGATTCTCTACCATTTCAGACAAATGCCTGAATCTCTTCTTTAGAACCTCCAGTGATGGAACACACATGATTTCTGGAGGCAAGCTGTTCTAATGGTTAATTGTTCTCACAGTCAGGAAATTTCTCCTTAATTCTAGACTGGCTCTCTCCTTAACAAGCTTCCACCCATTACTGTTTGTACTGCCTTCTGGTACTTTGGAGAATGTTAACTCTACTCTACGACTGCCCTTCAAATATTGGAAGACTGCTATCATGCCATCCTAGTCCTTTTACATACCTAGCATTCTCAATCATTTGGCTCCAGATCCCATGGCATCTTTGTTACCCTTCTCTGCACTATTTCTAGGATTTCTGTCTTTGCCAAAGTAATCCCATTTCTCAAAAGACCCTTAGTAGAAAATCAGTCACATGAATCACTATGCTATTGCTCGTATGGGCTTTGGGGGTAAATCTGGGCCCCCATCCCCCTGGTCTATTTGACCCAGCTCAGCTCCAATATGTGTGGGAAGATCCTGAAACAGGGCACCGAGACAGCCTTTAAATTAAGGCTACATGAAAATCTTCAGTTTAAAATGAAAAAAAATCAGTCGATCCCTTTGCTGCTTGACAATATATTACAAAAATATTCTTGCATGGTGAACATTTTTTCTGAACCTGTTGGGAACGAGATATCCTATATATGGGGAGCATCTGTATTCCTTCAATTAGTACAGCAAATAAGCTTAGAAAAATAGCTTGGAAGTATTAAGAATTTCTTCCCACTCTGTAGTACATGCCAGTTGGGTGTGTGTGTGCTTTTTTAAATAGATATTCTACAGGACTGCAAAGAAATGATTAAGGCTGTTTCTTGAGAGGTATGGACTTCAGCTCCCAGAATTCAATAATCAGCATGGAAATTGAAGTCCACACCTGTTAAAGTTGCTAAGGTTGAGAAACATGAAGTGTTCTCTCAAGAAAATTTCTCTCTTCTGCAATCAATTTTTCAAAAAAAAGTTTCTGCTGGTCCCAGAGATCCTGAGGCAATTAGAAATGTTGTTGTTGTTGTTAGTAGCGAAGTCGTGTCCGACCCATCGCGACCCTATGGACAATGTTCCTCCAGGCCTTCCTGTCCTCTACCATTTTCTGGAGTCCATTTAAGCTCACGCCTACTGCTTCAGTGACTCCATCCAGCCACCTCATTCTCTGTTGTCCCCTTCTTCTATTGCCCTCAATCTTTCCCAGCATTAGACTCTTCTCCAGTGAGTCCTTCCTTCTCATTAGGTGGCCAAAGAATTTGAGTTTTAGCTTCAGGATCTGGCCTTCTAAAGAGCAGTCAGGGTTGATCTCCTCTAGGACTGACCGGTTTGATCGCCTTGCAGTCCAAGGGACTCGCAGGAGTCTTCTCCAGCACCATAGTTCAAAGGCTTCAATTCTTTGGCGCTCAGCCTTTCTTATGGTCCAGCTTTCACTGCCATACATTGCAACTGGGAAGACCATAGCCTTGACTATACGCACTTTTGTTGACAGGGTGATGTCTCTGCTTTTTAGTGTGCTGTCTAGATTTGCCATGGCTTTCCTCCCCAGGAGCAAGCATCTTTTAATTTCTTGGCTACAGTCCCCATCTGCAGTGATCTTGGAGCCCAGGAAAATAAAATCTGTCACTACCTCCATTTCTTCCCCATCTATTTGCCAGGAATTGAGAGGGCCAGATGCCATGATCTTGGTTTTCTTAATGTTTAGTTTCAACCCAAGTTTTGCACTCTCCTTCTTCACTCCCAACAAGAGGCTCTTTAGTTCTTCACTTTCTGCCATTAGAGTGGTATCATCTGCATATCTTAGGTTGTTGATGTTTCTTCCGGCAATCTTAATTCCAACTTTTGATTCATCTAGCTCTGCCTTTCTCATGATGTGCTCTGCATATAAGTTAAATAGGCAAGGCGACAGTATACAGCCTTGCCGGACTCCTTTCCCAATTTTGAACCAATCAGTGGTTCCGTGTCCAGTTCTCATTGTTGCTTCTTGGCCCGCGTATAGATTTCTCAAGAGACAAATAAGATGGTCTGGTACGCCCATCTCTTTAAGGACTTGCCACAGTTTGTTACGATCCACACAATCAAAGGCTTTAGCATAGTCAATGAAGCAGAAGTAGATGTTTTTCTGGAACTCTCTAGCTTTCTCCATGATCCAGCGTATGTTAGCAATTTGATCTCTAG
This sequence comes from Daboia siamensis, assembly GCA_024449315.1. Lineage (NCBI taxonomy): Eukaryota > Metazoa > Chordata > Lepidosauria > Squamata > Viperidae > Daboia > Daboia siamensis. The sequence continues at coordinate 324,351 of JAKJMR010000694.1, forward strand.
TTCATCTGCCTCTTCGAAATCCTGCCTGTACTTCTGGTAGTTCTCGATCCACATACTGCTGGAGTCTAGCTTGTAGAATTTTAAGCATAACTTTACTAATATGAGAAATGAGTGCAATGGTGCGATAGTTTGAACATTGTTTGGCACTGCCTTTCTTTGGAATTGGAATGAAAACTGATCTTTTCCAATCCTGTGGCCACTGCTGAGTTTTCCAAATTTGCTGGCAAATTGAGTGTAGCACTTTTACTGCATTGTCTTTTAAGATTTTGAATAGCTCAGCTGGAATACTGTCACCTCCACTAGCTTTGTTGTTGCTCAGCTTTTCTAAGGCCCACTTCACTTCACATTCTAGGATGTCTGGCTCGAGGTCAGTGACCACTTCATTGTAGTTATCAGGGACGTTAAGCTCATTCTTGTATAGTTCTTCTGTGTAATTCTGCCACCTCTTCTTAATCTCTTCTGCCTCTGTTAGGTCCCTGCCATTTTGGTCCTTTATCATGCCCAGTTTTGCATGAAACGTTCCCTTCATTTCTCTAATTTTCTTGAAAAGATCTCTGGTCCTCCCTATTCTATTGTTTTCTTCTATTTCTTTGCACTGTTCATTTAAGAAGGCATTCTTATCTCTTCTAGCTATTCTCTGGAATTCTGCATTCAATTGGGCGTATCTTTCTTTTTCTCCCTTGCCTTTTGCTTCCCTCCTTTCCTCAGCTATTTGCAAAGCTTCCTCAGACAGCCATTTTGCTTTCTTGCATTTCTTTTTCTTTGGGATGGTTTTGGTTGCTACCTCTTGTACAATGTTGCGAACCTCTGTCCATAGTTCTTCAGGCACTCTGTCTATCAGAACTAATTCCTTAAATCTATTTGTCACCTCTACTGTATATTGAACAGGGATATGATTTAATTCATACCTGACTGGCCTAGTGCTTTTCCCTACTTTCTTTAATTTAAGCCTAAACTTTGCAACAAGAAGCTCATGGTCTGAGCCACAGTCAGCTCCTGGTCTTGTTTTTACTGACTGTATAGAGCTTCTCCATCTTTGGCTGCAGAGCATATAGTCAATCTGATTTCTGTGTTGACCGTCTGGTGATGTCCATTTGTAAAGCCGTCTCTTGGGTTGTTGGAAAAGAGTGTTTGCTATGACCATCGTATTCTCTTGACAAAATTCTATCAGCCTGTGCCCTGCTTCATTTTGTACTCCAAGGCCAAACTTGCCTGTTATTCCAGTTATCTTTTGGCTTCCTACTTTAGCATTCCAATCCCCCATGATGATAAGAACATCATTTTTTGGTGTTAGTTCTATAAGGTGCTGTAGGGCTTCATAGAACCGGTCAATTTCATCCTCTTCAGCACTGGTGGTTGGGGCATAGACTTGGACTACTGTGATATTGAATGGTTTGCCTTGGATTCGAACTGAGATCATTCTGTCATTTTGGGGATTGTATCCCAGTATTGCTTTTCCTACTCTTTTATTGACTATGAAGGCTACTCCATTTCTTCTGAGGGATTCTTGCCCACAGTAGTATACCTGATGGTCATCTGAATTAAATTCACCCATTCCTGTCCATTTTAGTTCACTGATTCCTAAGATGTCGATGTTCAGTCTTGTCATCTCTTGTTTGACCACGTCCAGCTTTCCTTGATTCATGGATCTTACATTCCAGGTTCCTATGGAGAAAACATCTTTACAGCATCGGACTTTCCTTTCACCACCAGACACATCCACAGCTGAGCGTCCTTTCAGCTTTGGCCCAGTCGCTTCACTCTTTCTGGCGCTACTAGTACTAGATCCTGCCAAAAGTGCAATCCTAATCAGAGTCAATCCATGCCCTGAGCATCCTTTGCTTGCGAGCTTTCCAAAAGCCTATAGAAGGATCACATCTGATCTGTACTACTACGGGTAATCTTTCTCCTAAATTAAAGGTCCTGAAATGACCTTTGAGAATCATTTCTCTGATTCAGGCAAATAAAGAAAAAATGCACACACAATCACACCCAGCTTGATTCATATAGCAGAAAAACGATGTGTCATTGAATACACACATGCAAAGCAGTTGTTTAGCACCCTTTAATTTTTCAGTTTTAAATGAATGCTTTAAAACATATGAATTGTGCAAACCAAGAGAATACTTCTATACAGGTAAGAAAGTACATACCTGTTGTTAAAAACTGGAAATTATTTTTATAAATCAATTTTGAAATGTCTTTCTATCGTAAGCATGGGAAGAGTGGCATCTGTTTCCATATGATTTAGGTTTAACAATGCGTTGAGTTCTATCAACATTGTATGGGTTCTTATTTCTTTAGTTTTTATCTGTGTTAGTTATAATTTTTACTATATTATCACTGCTGTATTTAATAATCTTGGGTGTTATATTTTACCAAATTTCAAAGACATTGTGCAAAGGAGCCTCTTGAAAGTATCAGGATTAGTCTATATTAGTCATTTCTGCATTTTTATCACAAAGTTATTTTTTATTGCTATATTATCATCTGGTTCCTCCCATCATAAACTAGCGTACCGCCTGTTGGAAATTATGCCAAAGTTGTCCTGGTTATTTAAACTAAAAATGAAAGAGATGCAAATGAATAAATGTGCATATCCTGCCTGGTCCATTCGCAGACCTTGCAGAAAGGCCCACAGTCTGCTGCAGGTTTACGAGTGAGACTTTGCCCCTCCTCATCTCCTTTAAATCTCAAGAGATTTCCTTGGGACTTCAGGTGCTGGAACAAAATGCTTCTGGAGCACGTCTTCACTCTTTCTCGTGGCTTCTGCTTCTGAGGATCTCTCCTCTTTGTCAAGGTAAGGGAACCGTCTTTTAACTTAATTGTAAACCCTTTGGGTTCACTGAAAGGAAAGTTGTTGTCAGGACTACAGTCCTAAATGGACATATGCAAATGGACATGCCAATGGAATGGCAAACTCTTAAGAAAGGTGTAGGGCCTAAACTTTATTCAGAAGCTTTCCAATTGTTTCTAATGAAAAGAAGGGAATTTGGGGAAAACCATGGTGCACGTGGATTTAATCAGTTGGGGAATTTTGAAGGAGGAAACTTTTGAACTCCTCTGCATTAGAAGGTATTCATTCTTCAGGAGGTTTTGTGATTTGTAGAGATCTCAACCCCAGTGTTACAGTCAACAGATCAACAAAGTCAAATTACTTGCAAACCTGCAAAAGGATTTCTCATAAAAACAACCATCCCTAGCCAAATCCTAAAAATACAAGTCACTATCAAACCAGAGCACAGTTGTTTATTTTTAGCAGCAACTGGTGTGTGGAGCACAAGATGATGCAAATTGTAGCTACATTGCAGGATATTTGAATATATATTTGGATAATAACTCATGCCAGATGTCTTCCTGACAAGCTAGTAAATGAAATACAATTTCACAAATTGCTATAGAAATGATGTAAAAGAACAAAAGTGCCCAGTCTGCATCCCATTATAGGCTAATGAATCAGCCATGATAAGGAAACTTTATGAAAGAAATCAGTTTCAAGGAAGTCAGCAGAATCGCTCAGGACCTTCTACAGGGCTCCAGCTAAGTGCACCTTGCCCCAGGGGTCAGATGTTTTAAACACTATGGGAGCTGCAAAGAAAAGGGCGTGAAAATCTAATATTAATCTATCCATTCATTTTGAAAATCTGTCATAAGACCCACCAGACAAACAAACCTTGGCTATATAGCACTATATTTCCAGGAAAGAATCTTGTGTCCTGCCCAGTGAACCATGACCCAGAGCATATTTGAGTTTTCCCAGTGTAATGTCTCACTGACTTAGAACCCTATGTAGTGCAATGTTTCTCAGCCTCAGTGTCATGGTTCCAACAGACATGAACACAGAGACTTACAAATTCCTCAAAGAACATGTTTATTAGTTACAAAGTATTGGCACAGTCAATGAAACCAAGTCTGGATACACACGTAACAATTCCCCAATACAAAGTTAAAAATCCCACCCATAAAGCTATGCAAGCAGCTATGTTCCCCAATGCAATTATTTGGTGGGCTTTTTTCACAACGCCCAGCCTGCAGGCTCGGGAGCAACTGATGACCTTGGTTTCCACGGGACAAAAGATTATTATGACTAGTGAAGCATCTGGGCAACCCCCCTCCCTCCATTCTGTGTGACAAAAAATGGCTGTACCATGCTCAGTCGCAGTGTTGACACTCAGCAGCTTAAGATGCTTGGACTTCAAGTCCCAGAATTCTCCAGCCAACACAGGAGAGAAGATACCTAGAACTAAGGAGAAATTTCCTGACAGTGAAAACAATCAAACAGTGGAACAGCTTGCCTTCAGAAGTTGTGAGTGCTCCATCACTGGAGGCTTTCAAGAAGAGACTGGACAGCCATTTGTCTGGAATGGTATAGGGTCTCCTGCTTGAGCAGGGGGTTGGAATAGAAGACATCCAAGGTCTCTTCCAACTCTGTTATTCTATATTGTACTGTTTTTATTCCATCCCTTTTTTCAGATCTCGAGACCTGGAGGGACTTTCAGCGCTTTGATGTGTTCCTCTCAGCAAATACAGTTCTCTGTCCTTTGTCTCCATTTGCTTTCGCTGGTTCTTCTGGTGGACGGAGCCACCAGACTCTATTATTTGGGGATCCATAATGTGGAGTGGAACTACATTCCGCTAGGAAAGAATGCGATCACAGGACAGAGCATTATGAATGACTCGTGAGTCTCACTTTCTCCATCCCCACAACCTGGGCACATCAAATCACTTCCAAGTTGCATACACAAACCTGAAATGTATTGCATGTGTCACAACTTATGAGATGCAGTGGCAAGCAACTTTTATCTTTAAAAAATGAGAGAATTTCCACACTACAATATTTATAATGTAGAAAATGTTCTTTGATTATCAGAGGGAAATGTTCAAAAGTTTTCATCATAGATCAGGGAGTTTCCCTTCCCTAAAACAAGCTGCAGGGTAATCAGTCACCTTTTCAGAGGGCAGGTCCAACCATAAGCCTAGGAAATTAATAAAATTAAAACTGCTTGAAATTTTATAGGATTTCTAATTTTCACAAATTTTCACCTCCAAGATTTCAGGCAATATTACTAATAATTTTAATTTCATGAGTTTTTGGATATTTTTAATGCACGCTTTAAATTGATGGTTTAATTTTGGGAAGTCTAAATGGTATTTTAGAAGTCTCACAGGCATATATGTCCACAAGTGGCTAATTTTTTGAGTCTACCACTGTAACATTTTGATTACTTAGTTTTACATATATGATTTGGAGCCAAATTTGCTGTGACACCATTGAATTTATGATGAAGATATTTCTGCTTAGATTCTTTCTCTGGTGACATTTTCTTGACTGTTGCCCTCAAGTCAAAGTAGCTGCCTTGTGTGGCTAAAAGGGAAAAGTAAAAGAAAATAGAAGAGAAGAGAAAGAAAAAGATGCAAAGAACTGGCTACTGATCTTCCTTACAGCAGTAATAAATACAATTATAAATTTACCTCTTGTTTTATGACAGCATAGCTATTCTGCCTAATCATCAAAACCATAAATTGTAAGTTCAATTTTTTTGTTTCACAGAAAATGTCTGTAAAGGGTTTCCAGTCAGCAATAAATATTGTATTTTCTCTGATCAAAGAAGTCAGTTTGGCCATCTCAGCAAGTGCCATCATCATCACTGCCCATCCCTCCAATGTGGGCAGTGCTGAATTTTTTTCCATCTTTGCACATACAGTAATCTCACTGTAAAAACAAACTTCCATGACTGTCCATCAATCCGAAAATAAAAACTTGTGGTCTCAATTGAATTTAATCTTTAAAATCTTGGGCTAGACTTATATTCAACTTATTCAGCCCCAAATGCTCCACAGTTACCATGGTTTGAAATTTTACTGGTTATAGGGAGATTCCTGTTTCATCTACAGAGAGAAACTCAAAGTCCACCCATGAGCAACATGGACTTAGAACTCCAGCTGGATAGGTTGATAAAGTCCCTAATGATAGGTGTGGTTGTATAGTTCTGTGCTGCAGTAGAACAATCCACCGGTATTTTCAACTGTTGGAGCTGGAAGTGACTAAGCTGGGAGCAGAACTGTGTGATTTGTCGCTTGTGGACCATGTGTAGTTCTCTGGGATCCATCATTCTGCTGGTGAACTGTAAAGTTTCGTAAGACACCAGGGACTAATGATTACATAAACAGAGAGCAAACATTCAAATTGTATTTAATTCCCTTATCTATGGAGATTCTCAGTCATCTAAGACACAGTTATCCCAAAGGTGCTTTTTCAAAAGGCAACTGGACTTTCTTGTTTTTCTTTGAAGACATTTTGCTTCTCATCCAAGAAGCTTTTGCAGTTTAGCTTCTGAGTCAGAGCTGAAGAAGCTTCTTAAATGAGAAGCGTAACGGTCTGGTGGCAAAGCTGGCGGGTACCCCCCTGTAACTGAGCCATCCAATTGGCAGAAAGTAATTGGGGTTTTTAGGCTCCTGAGGGGTATTCCCATTTTCCCCACTAGTTCTGGGCTAATCATGCATCAGGTACATCCCGAGTCCAGCCAGATGGCTAATTTTACTGTCTTCCCAGCACCAGGTATAGAAAGTTCTAGGGGCACTGTTATGGGGTCAGTTGGCCCATTCACCAATGGATCATTCTCGTAGTCGTCTTCCGCCCCTTCTGGGCCATTGTATCGTGGAGTCGGATCTCAACCCTCTTGGTTGTGATCCCAGAGGAGCTCTACGACTTCCTTGGATCTCAGTGCAGTCTCCCTGGGATGCGGTGAGGCTCGGGGAGGTATTCTCTTGGCCGCTGTCTTGCTGCGGCAATCCACTGCTCAATGTCCCTCTTTACCACATTTGAAGCAGGAGATGCTGTGAGATGGGGCAGGTGAAGCTCATGCAGTCTCCCCTCATTTCTCGGACTGTGGTTTGAAGCTTGGTCTTACCAGGCGATGTAGGTGTTTGCGTTGATCAATCTACTTCCTCGGCTAGCAGGCACCAGTCATTCAGCCGTCCTGGGGCTCCACAAGCCACGCAGGCTTTTTATAGCTCTTCATTGAGGCCATCCTGGAAACAGCTTACCAGGATGTCTTCTGGCCAGCGAAGGTGATTGGCCAACTCTCTGAATTCTTTAGGGTATTTAGCAACTGGTCTCCTTCCCTGCTTCACTGTTTTTATGCGTTCCTGCGCTTTCTTGTCTGCCAGCCAGTCTTCAAAATGTCTGCAAAGGGCAGTCATAAACCAGCTGAAATTCCACATTTTTGGTGCATTGCAATTGTACAGGGTCACCATCTAGTCAGTTATTCCACCTTCCAAAGCTAGGGTAACTACCTGGAGCTTCTTGACATCAGTAGGCAGTGTTCTCCCATAGATTTGCATGTAGGTGAACCCATGTGCCAATTGCTTTGGGTCTCCATCAAATTTCACTCTGATCAGCTGGTTGGGGTGGTCTGCCTCTGTTTCCTTGAGACAGACGGACTTGCTGTAGTGCTGTCTCTTGGGCTCCAACCGCTGCTGTCTCTCGGACCTCTGATTTCTCCTTCTCCGACTCTTCCTCTGATATGGAGCTTTCTTTCAGCTGCACCTTAAATTCATCGAGGGCTTTTTTCACATACTCCATCACCGCTTCCATTGTCCTCAATTTTGATTCCGACCCAGAGTGACCATCTGGCTTGATCTTCACCAGAAGGTCTGGCTTCTTCCAGGTCCCTGGAGAGGCTTGCATCTGGTTTCAAACACAGGAGATCCTCGGCCCACTTCTCTGCCTGGAATTCCTCCATCTGGAATTTAGTTGCGACTCCTGGTAGGGCAGCAGCTTCTCTGGGTTGAGTTACTATGCAGATCTCATGTAAGGACCCACCTCAGTTAACCATCCAAGAAAGCAGAACTCTTGAAATAGGCATTGTCTTAAAAGGAAAGTTTTATTAGGGGTTAGTGACAGTAGGGAAGTCAAGGCGAGATCTGAAAAAATCCCGCTTATAGTTAAACCAGTAATGTTCCTCTTCCCACCAAAGTCATAATGTCCATTTGAAATCCAGCCAATCCACAGGTGGCATGATGTGTGGGTAACTGGCACAGTTGGCGCGCATCACAAGGTCTTCTCCAGTTTTCGTTTCTCTGTAACTGTCTCCCTGATAAGGGAGACACATTTTTTTCTCAAGTGGATAGAGGTGGGAGAAGAAAAGCAGAAAGCGAAAGTTATCCCAAGTGAAAGCAATTATCCCCCTCCCCCCCAGCAGCATGGCAAGCCCCAAAGCAAATTGGAAGGCCCCAAAGGAAAGCACAAGAATATATAAGAAAGGAAGACAATAAGGATGTCAACGCTGTGACAAACCGAATTGAAGCCATTTTCATTTTGTCTTTGTTGCCACATTTTTAGTTAGAAGAAGGAGGGAGGGGGTAATTCTCAGTTAGCCAAAACAATTCACAAGTATGGGAACCAAGGTCAGTGCTGATAACATTTTGGTGGGCTGGAGCAGCTGGGAGGAGTGCCCATATTACCTAACAATTGGTGAATGTGATTTATGACAGCAATTTGGGGTGGGAAATCTAACTTGTAACTTTGTAACCTAGGGGAGGGGAATTTAGTCTTGGGTTCACCTCGGTACATGCTCATATCTTGTTTCCAAAATAAAATGTTCTTTAAGGAAGAAATCTTTGCCTTGAAGTTCTCTTAAATGGTTTCATCTATTGGAACCATGATATTGAATTTGGGGACCTGACAGAGAAGCAACCTAGAATTAAGAAGAAACTTCCTAACAGGACAATTAACCAGTGGAACAGTTTGCCTTCAAAAATTGTGGGCGCTCCATCTCTAGAAGTTTTTAAGAAGAGACTGGACAGTCACTTGTCTGAGATGGTATAGGTTCTCCTGCTTGAGCAGAGAGCTGGACTGGAAGACCTCAAAGGTCCCTTCCAGCTTCTGTCCTGTCCTGTCCTGTCCCATCCCATCCCATCCTACAAATAGCGTAAGAAACTTTCAAAGCGCTTTTAGCATCCAACCAAATTCACTGGAGTGTATTTAGGTGGAAATTGCTACCAGTATTGTCTCAACTTTCGTCTTTTCTTTTCTAGTGTAGCCTCCAGTTTCCTCCAACCTGCCAAGGACAGAATAGGTGGGATTTACAGGAAATCAATCTATAAGCAATACTATGATTCTACATACACATTAGAGATATCCAAGCCTACCTGGCTGGGATTCCTTGGGCCCATCATACGAGGCGAAGTGGGAGACACCATTACTGTGCACCTGAAAAATTTTGCCAGCCGCCCATTCACCATTCACCCTCATGGTGTCTTCTACACAAAGGATTCAGAAGGTAAATAAATTTTATCTCCTATGAACATCTGAAAGCTTGCATGTGACAGATGACTGAAAAACCCAAGCCACCCTTTAGAGATCCAACATGGCCCTGCAAAATCTAGCAAGGACCTCTGGAAATCAGATGGGGCAACCCATTCAGAACAGAACAGCTGAAAGCTTTGGACCAGCCTTAGGTATATGTATCTCTAGAACCCCAACTTCTATCACTGTTGACTGGGAATGTTGTGTGACAAATTGAGTATGTCTAAAAGATGTTATATTGGCAAAGTGTGCTGCCACCACGTGGCTGTGTGGAGAAATCACAATGTGGGCAGTCAGACCCTCCTACCCTATGATGTATTTCCTCTTCCCTCCCCTTTCTGGGATGGACTTCCTCCTCCTTTGTCCCTAGAGAGTACAATCTCCATTAGCCAGAAGACATGGGGTAACTTGCAGACTCAATATGCAGATCCTAGGGAGTATTACCATTTTCTAACCTTAGAGATACCTTGGAAATATCTTGGAAATGCTGTACAAAGGTCATCTGAATGCATCCACCTACTGTATTCAACTCTACATGCAATAAAGGTATTTCTGTATAAAGGGTGTTTTCTACAAGTTCAAACTATCTGGAGAGATCTGTTAATGTTAAGGAAATCTGCTTATTTAGACCATAGAGGTCTAGACCATAGAGGATTAATTAAAGTACAACAGCTTCGATCCAGAATAGTTAGAAAATGGTAATACTCCCAGGATCTGCATATTGAGTCTGCAAGTTACCCCATGTCTTCTGGCTAATGGAGAATGGACTCTCTAGGGACAAAGGAGGAGGAAGTCCATCCCAGAAAGGGGAGGGAAGAGGAAATACATCATAGGGTAGGAGGGTCTGACTGCCCACATTGTGATTTCTCCACACAGCCACGTAGTGGCAGCACACACAAAGGGTAAACTCAAAAAAGGCTAATGACAAATTTATTGTGTTTGGACCTTGTGTGGACTGTCCTACAGTTAATAATATAAAATAATATATATCAACAGATGGAGGTATTAACCATTAGATTTCTTGTGAAACCTACCTTTGACTGGATGATGTCATTGATCCCTTCTTTTAGGGGCCTTGTATCCTGATAGGTCCTCTGAAGATCATAAGGCAGATGATGCTGTCCCACCAGGAGGAAACCATACTTACACGTGGACGGTTCCTGAAGCCCATGGCCCAACTGCTGATGATCCAGCCTGTTTAACATGGATCTATCATTCCCATGTCAATGCACCAAAAGATATTGCCAGTGGCTTAGTTGGGCCTTTGCTGATATGCAAACAAGGTAAATTTACTCAGAAAAATGAGATTGGTTTTGTCATTCCTTTTTGCAATGACCTTGTCTCTGCTACAATAAGCTACAAAACCTTTCTGGAATGTTACAGGGTTCAGACTTAATTTAATTTAAGCAAATACTTATTTCAGGGTGGCCCATTTGATTTTGGCTAGAAATTAAACTTAATAACCAAGAGGTTATTAAGGAGGATGGGCAAGGTGATGATGTAACATAAATAGGCTTCCGTTTTGTACTTTTTAGACAACGTTGCCTGCTTTTTTCTTGAGACTTAATGGGGAATTGTTCTTAGTTTAACAATATTAAATGTAATTTTGGGCAAAATGGGACAACTTGGCACAGCCCGCTTGCCACCACCAAGTCGCCTCTGCCAAGTTGATGCAGGATAGCTAAACATGGCCAATTCACCACAGGGACAACTTTCCGTGGGCAGCCGGAGGGAGAACCAGGCAGAGCGCAGGGTGGCGGAGTCTGGAGGCTTCCCATTTTCATACCTCCTGCTGCCCACCTCACCAACTGCCGCCACTGCCAAATGCCCCAAACTCTAAATAGCCCTGAGCTCAGTGCAATAGCAAGGGTGGCAGTGTGTGTAACCAAGATGACCAGAAAGAAAAGAAGCATGATATTGATGAGATTATTATTGGTAGAAATTTTAGAAAAATCTTTATATGTATTTAATTGTTACCTATCAAATTAATAAGAATTGTATTAATTTAGGTTTCAAAGAGAATATTATTGGAAAAAGAGAAAATCAAGCAAAGTTATAATGTGGATTTTGGAATATAGAAATTAACTGTTAGTGATTACTTTGTAAATATAAATCCAGACAGCATGCTGTTTACAAAATGTCAAGATGTTTATATTAAAAAATCAATAAAATATATATTTTTTTAAAAAACGAACAAAGATATTAGTGAAACTGATGCTGCTCTGCCTTTCTGGTCTGGCCTGAAATCATAATATTGCTCCAGGTTTTTAAAAAGTTTTATAAAGATTTTTCATAATGTAATGTTTAAACAACTTGCTTGTTTTTAGTGAGGTGTATGGCACTTTGCAGTTCTATGCGGTGAATATTGCATGATAGAAATATTGTAAACGCAGATTTTGATTTACAAATCATTTCATACAGCATAAACAATTCTCTGCCTTAATGTGATCTGTGGACATAGATTCAAGATGGCAGCAACAGTATGATTGATGACCCCTCCCTTCCTCCCCTTTCTTTTAAGGGCATTGCATGCAGTGAATCCCAGGTTGGCAGGTCATCCTAGAAGAGAAGTTGAAGCAGGTGAAATCTATAACTTTCCACCCTGTTGGTATCCTTCATTCACTCACGTTCTTTCCTGGTCCAGGAACTCTGAAAATGCTACCTTCAAGACGCAATGATGTGGACCTTGATTTCTTCCTGATGTTTAGTGTGGTAGATGAGAACGAAAGTTGGCACCTGGATGAAAATATTGCTTCCTTCTGCACGGAGCCAGACTCAGTTGATAAGGAAGAGGAGCAGTTCAAAGAAAGCAATAGGATGCATGGTGAGCACTCTCCTCTTTGCCTCCTGCTTTGACTGGGGCTAATGTTTTGTTTAATGAATAAGATGGTCCCTAAAGAAGCAGACAAAAGTTGAGATGTTACTGTCCAGACTTTATTAAATACAGGGGAATTATTGTTCTTGGGAAAATATCTTGTCTAGCACATAAGAATATTTCAATCTTACCTAAGTATAAAGTGATTTTAAGTCATGGATGAAAATACCACTGAGTTTGTGAGAAGGAATCAATATGTTGAAAATGAATATTGCATCATTCGATACACTTTTGAGGACATTTATTTTATTTATTTATTTTATTTTAATTCCATTTATATCCCGCCCTTCTCCGAAGACTCAGGGCGGCTTAAAAGCTTAGCAATACCCTTCATTCTATGTATATGCCTGCTTATTAGAGCTTTCACACACACCCCAAGCGGCATTATTACAAAGTCAGCTTATTGCCCCCAACAATCTGGGTCCTCATTGCCCCGTTGATCAGTTTATGATGAAAAGAACAAATACCCAGGATTTCACCATTAAAGTTATGACTCCCATTTGATGGTGCCTTTAATTTTCCAAATTTTAAAAGGATATAACTTCAATAATGTACCGAAATGAAACTGATACAGATCATAGCATTTACCATTATGGACTTAACTAGAGACTTATTTAGCTCTCTTGACTAAAGCCTTCAAATTTTTGGTTTTGCCTACACTGTACTCAAAATGTGATCATTTTTCCAGCGCTGAAAGCAGCAAGTAAAAAAAATAAAATTGATTGCAATTGTCTTGGGAAAGGATATTTAATTCTTCTCTTTAGATGGCTGGTGATGCTTTTGCACATGTGTAGAAAACAAGGGTCAAAAATGGGATTTTTGCTGTTATCAAGAAACATACATTTGAAATTTTACAAAAATAATAAAAGAGCCGAATGGAAAAATTAACAGCTAAATGTTTGGCTTCATTGCAGCTTTTGAAACTCTGGAGAGCCTGTGTGAATTAGAGGAGGTCTTCATAGAAACTAAGTTCACAATGTATTACTATCATAAATATAAAATAATATAAAAATAAAACCTAAATAACACATTATATAGTTTGAGTAGAGAATTAAAATATTCTTTACTGGCTTAGCTATTGCTAAGCACATTTGATTTGTGCTTAGATTGTAAGCCGCCCTGAGTCTTCGGAAAAGGGCAGGATATACATGGGATTAAAATTAAAATAAAAATAAAAATTTAGCTTTTAAGGAATGTACAGTATATTTCATAAATCCCATGTCAACCTTCAAATGATTCTGTCTGCAGCGTCTTTACTTCGTTTTCAGTTGCCGCTGCCATGGGAGGGGGAAGATGTGTGCTTTTAGTTTAGCCATAACAAATACTTTCTTTTGGGAACCAAGGTCAAGCTGCCTAAGTTTTGGCGGGCTGGAGCTACCATTAGAAAGCCCACCAAAGTAGTTAATTGGGGATTGTGATTTATGACAACTGTAGGAGTGGGGAGTTCAACTTTTACTTTCTAACCTTTGGGGGTGGGAACTTTCAGTCTTGGGTTCATCTTTGTCAATTAAAAGTATAGCCATTAAAAGTATAGCCATTAAAAGCAGGGCTTTTTTTCTAAAAAGCCGGAACTCTCATCTTGTTAATCTTTTATTTATATAATTTTATTTATATATTTATTTATAGAATTAAGCAATTATATATTCAATTCTTATCATACATTTAATTTATTGTATTTAAGGCAAATGTTCATAGAAAATTCCAAACTTTTCTCCAATTCTCGTCTGGCAAATCTTCTTGACTCCTTTCCTTGCTCTTAATATCTATGGCCGATTGTTGTCCTCTGAGTAACCACAGATCAACGTACTTTGAAGGATCGAAAAGTCTCAAGACAAGTTTGATGAACAAAAGTGCTGAAATTGTCTTAGTCTTTAATGAAGCTCTTGTTGGAGTGGCAATTAGATTCATCTGTGAAAACCCACGTTCACATTCACTTGAAGAAATAGGAATGGTATTCGGAGTCCGTATCAAATGCAACAGTTTTTCTGGATATGTCTTTTTGAAAATATATTCACGGAATCCACGAATCATTTCTCTTTCATTTAGTTGCAGTCTGATTGATAAGTTTCTAATTTCCACTTCTCCAAATGTCAGTTGAGTATTAACATCTTCAGGCCAAAGTTTTTGATCAAGTACATGAGACCAATACGCCAACTCATTGTCTTTGCTATCAAGTAATCTTTTTTCAGTTGACTCTTTAATTTTGTATAAAATATACTTGGGTCAATGGGAGGATACTTTTTTGAATCTCTTTTGTGAAGTAAAACTCCACGAAAGCAAAGAGGTAACAAATAGATTTAAGGAATTAGGTCTGATAGACAGAGTGCCTGAAGAACTATGGTCAGAGGTTCGCAACACTATACAAGAGGTAGTAACCAAAACCATCCCAAAGAAAAAGAAATTGATTTTAAAATGCGATGTAAAATCATTAGCACATAAAAAGAAAACAGCAGAAACAACTGCAAATTAACTCAACATTTCTGTGCTTAGCAACATTTCCATTTAATCAAAGTCCTTGCTCCTTCCAAATCTATTTCAGGGTTTACTTTCTACATACACAAATAATGGAAAATGAGTTTCTGGGCTGGTTCAAATTTTTTACACATTCCAAAAATTTCAGGTAATTTCCATATAAATGTAAAAGCATGATAGGCTCTGTATTTGTACAATGGCCAATTATCTCAGTGTGCAGAAACGTGGATAACTACAAACAGTTGCAAGCCCTCTCCTTGACTTCAGAATCATCCTGGTGAAATAGTCAGCATATAAATTTAATAAATAACATTTTTTTTCAAATGCCCCTATCAGGAATTGAATTTGAATGAAGTTTCAGAAAAGCAAATGTTCTGTGCTGGTGGTACTAAGCTCCCAAAGATCTAGCATGGGATAAATGAATTCTTCCTAATAAAATTAACTTCCTGCCTTTTTCTAATCATCATTTCTTCCCTACAGCAATTTGAAAAGTAAAACAAAGTGAAACAAACCACTACTCCCTCCTGTCCTGTCTTATCCAAGGATTAACCCAGAACCCCCTCCCACTGTGACTTTCCTCTTTCTTTTTGCAGCCATTAATGGTTATGTCTTTGGGAACCTCCCTGAGATCACAGTATGTGCCGGAGATCGGGTCTCGTGGCATCTCTTTGGGATGGGCAGTGAGATTGATGTCCACACTGCCTTCTTCCATGGACAGACACTGATCAGCCGAGGACACCGGACTGATGTGGCGTCCCTTTTCCCAGCAACCTTCGTGGCAGCTGAAATGGTCCCTCACAATGTTGGAAAATGGTTGTTGACCTGTGAGGTCTCTGACCACTTGCAAGGTGAGCACCCTCAGTCCTTGGAAGTCACCCACCACAAAGAAGAGCCAAGCTCTTCCCCATTTTGCTTGAGAAGAGAGGGGAGAGCTGAACCAAACCCATAACACATTCTTCTTTCAGGGCCATGCTCTGAATCAGTTGTCTGTGGGATATGGTCAAAGAAGTCAAGATGGCAGCTGTGACACTGCATAGAAGAAGCTGTTCTTTTCATGTGTGGCTTCTATTAGACCATTATCACAGCTGTCATCTCAACTTTTTGATCATATGCAGAGGACATCTTAGTATCTTTGAGGAAGTACTTTATAATCCATGAAAAAAATGGTACTGCAGTTGGGCCTTCTTTTTTTGGCTGAAAGAAATCAAGACACCACAGTTGTTCTAGCAATTTATAATATCAGACTCTGAACATTTCCTAGATCTAGAACATTTTCTAGATTTTCTAAATCTAAGGAGAACTCCCTCTTCCCAAAAACAGGAAAAACAACTAAAAATAATTCAAGGGAAACACCACAGAAAGGAAGGAAAGCTAGAATAAATTGCAACTTCATATGTGATGATTTTTATATGATAAATATTTTAATAAATGAGTGAATATGTGAATACAATGAGAATGTGAATACAAAGGTAGAGAAAATACTTAACAAATATGCCAATGATAGCAAATAGTTAGATAGGGCAACTAAAGGCTTACCATTTCAGACAGGTGGCCGTCCAGTCTTTTCTTTAAAACCTCCAGTGATGAAGCAGTCATAACCTCTGAAGGCAAGGCGTTCCACTGGTTAATTGTCCTTATTGTTAGGAAGTTTCTCCTTAATTCCAGGTTACTTCTCTCCTTGAATAGTTTCTATCTATTGTTTCTTGTCTTACCTACTGGTGCTTTGGAAAATAAATGGACCCTTTCTTTTTTGTGGCAACCTTTCAATACAACTATCATACCTCCCCTAGTCCTTTTTTTTCTCTAGACTAGCCAAATCCAGATCCTGCAATCGTTCTTCATATGTTTTAGTCTCCAGGCCTTTAATCATCTTAGTTGCTCTTCTTTGTACTTTTTCCAAAGTCTCAACATATTTTTTGTAATGTGGTGACCAAAACTAGATGCAGTATTCCAGGTGTGGTCTTACTAAGGATTTTTAAAACAGTACTAATACTTCATGTGGTTTTAATTCTATGCCTCTGTTTGTACAACCAAGGATTACATTAGCATTTTTGGCTGATTATATATATATATTAGCCAAAAATGCTAATACATATATGATTATAGAGTAAAATACAAAATACAAAGCAAATAGCAGGGCACAATGGGGAGGGAAAAGGGAAAGGAAAGTGAGGGGGAGAAAGGAAAAAGAGAAAAAAGACTTCGACTTCTGACTTCCTCTGTTTCAGTAGAATGAAGTATTAACATCAAGCCTCAACTTTTTACTTTTCCATAATAGTATAAACTAGACATTTCTGTAACAACAAATCAATCTAATCAGTAAAACCCAAAATCAAAGTGTCAGTTTTTTCCACCTCAAGCACAAAATCCAATCTCTGTGTAGAAACAAAAGTACTTATATTCTTTTCTTTAATCAGAACAGTTACTGCTTTTAAGCCAGGTTTCACATAATCTATACTTGTACCTTTGGTTTTTCCTGCCCAGGTGTAAAAACTTGATTTTCTCCACATTAAATTTCATTTTGTTCGATAGGGCCTATTGTTTGAGTCTGTCAAGATCTTTTTAGATCCTGAGCTTGTCTTCTGGGGTGCTTGCTATTCCTGCCAACTGTCATGTTTCCGACTTATGGGCTTTTCAAGTGACTCTGAGGCATTGTTTTCCTTAAAAGTCCTTTATTAGCCTAATACACCGGCAAATGCTTGCTCAAAGGAAGCTGGAATCTGAAATCTCCGCCCCTTGTATAATATATTAAAACACAATTCTCCACCTTTCTAATTTAATCATATTCTCCAATTAATTTAAAGAATCAGTTTCCCTTCTGTTAGAAAACCCGCCAAGGTCTTATCTTCTTTAGTTAGAGATGGCCTTGAAAGTACAATCCTACTCATCCCCCCTCCCAACCTTAAATTCAGTCTCTTAAAGCAGTACACAAGTTTAACATATGAAGTGGCTACTTCATCATCTCTTGTCAAGCAATAACATTCAATGTTAGCAACGTTGACACCAACTTAGTGTCATCTGCAAATTTGATGAGTTCCCCTTCAATTCCCTCAACTAAATCATTTATGAAGATATTGAAGAATACTGTGCCTAAGACAGAACCTTGTGGCACCCCACTGTTTACTTCTCTCCATGTAGATGTAGTACCATTAAGGATTACCCATTGAGTATGGTTTGTCAGTCAGTTATAAATCCATCTGGTGGTGATATTGTCTAGTAGGGCCGTGAAGCCCCCCCTTGCTCCTGACTGGGGAACTACCACCTCCACCTGGGCAGTCAGCAGGGTGATGGCTCCATTTACCATTGAATATCGTCTTCCCCTTCACTGTCGCTCTCATAGAGGATTTCTCCAGGCTTGCCGGGGGTCCCTTTGCTTGATTGGGGGGGACGGGACTCCATGATGTTTTGTGCCACTCATGTTTTCTCCTTCATCTTTTTCGGATTCTTTGGCTTGGGTTGGCTCAGAGCCCTGGGCATTGATGCAGGTTGGGGAGCCAGGCAATTGGCTTCCTTCTTGCATCAGAAGCAAGCTCCTGCAGGGCAATGCTGACCCTCTCTGGTGGTGGGGGAGGGGCCCTTCCCCCTTCCGTGCTGGCGAGCGCTTTTCCTGGCTCCGGCAAGGGCAGCTCCATCAGTTCCAGCTCCACTGTGGTGCCAGCTGGTATCAAGCTTGGAGATTGTCAGGGATCCCTCAGGCAAGGCAGTTCTGGTACACCTCTCTGCTTAGCCCATCTCAAAATTGGTAGACCAGCAGATGCTCCGGCCACCTCCTCCCGCTCCTGGCTATGCTGCAAAATTCCCTAATATACTCAGCCACGGTTCAGTTCCCTTGCCTTAAAGAGCAGATGTCGGATTCTGCCCAGCAGGCTTGGGTGGTATCCCTGAACCTTGCCCGGAGCCCTTCCAAGAAAGTGTCAGCGTCTCCCAACTCTGGAGCTCCCTCATCATGGAATGCTACCATCCATTCTGCAGGATCCCCTTCCAGGTTTCCTGCGATCGCATTCACGTGGGCCATATCATGTGGGAATGCCTCATGAGGAAGGGTCAGCCCCAGTTTGGCTGCGGTCTCAATCTTCGTTTCTCCTCCTAATGTCATTATGCTGTAGTCCTCTCGGAAGCCTCCAAGTAGGCTGCACTCATAACTTATGAGAGTTGATTAGTCATTAGTCAACCTTCTGGTAACGAATTCAACATTAAAGAAACTGTACAGTCTTAAGGTGCCATAAGAGATAATTTTTTATTGAATACATGTCCCGGCACTGAAGAAGTAAAATCAACTCTAGTTTTCCCATGCAAAATTCTGGTTAGTTACCAATAGCTTTTCATAACCCCCACACACCATGTGTTCACATTGGCCAATCACATTCTTTCTGTTTGTTATGGGAACGGTCCACTTCTCTTCCAGACAGCTGCTTTGGATGACCTTGGCTTTCACAGTCAATGGACGGCTTCCTGAAATTCCCATTTCTTTCCCAGACTCTCCCTCCCCCTGTTTTTATGGCAAATTGAGCAGCTACAATGGTTAGGAAGCAATTAGCAATTCAACCTTGACAGAAGTGCTCAAAAACGCAAGACAGTCCCCAGGGATGCCTGGTTCCACACTCTCGTCCCCTCCTGTGCATGCCTCCAGGGTGGGGCAGGGGCAGTCCCTCACTGTGGCTCCATGGATCTAAGGCTGACCACGTTCTGGGCCAGTTTTTGAAAGACCAGCCTCATGAACTTCAAATGCTCCATTTTGGTTTCACTGTAGATTAAATGTCAACCAAATACAAGCACCCCCTTGTACAGATGCTTATGCAGGATCTCATTAATCAATTGAATAAACATGGATGGGGCCCCTTGTAGTCTGAAAAGTAGCACTTTAAATTGGAAACAGCCCAGCAGGCAGTTAAAAGCCATTTTCCACTCATCCCCCTCCCTAATCCTCACTCGGTAATAGGCCTCCTGCAAGTCCATTTTAGTAAAGATTTTGCCCTTAGCAAGGTGGGCCAGCATGCCAGAGGCAGGGAGTAAACATTCTCTATGCATAGTGTTTAACCCTCTATAGTCCATGCATAGAGGAAGAGTCCCATCCTTTTCCTGGAACAGGACTAGAGCTGCCACCCTAGGTCATGCTGGCTGAATGAAGCCTCAAGCCAGGTTTTTATCAACGAACAACCGGAGTTCTTCCAACTCTC
Source organism: Daboia siamensis (assembly GCA_024449315.1). NCBI lineage: Eukaryota > Metazoa > Chordata > Lepidosauria > Squamata > Viperidae > Daboia > Daboia siamensis. The sequence continues at coordinate 344,185 of JAKJMR010000694.1, forward strand.
TGGGGATCATCAAATACAGCTTCGGTATTGGCAACTTGACACTGGGCAGGATCTCTTTAACACAGTCTGTTGGTCTCTGAGGGGGAGTTTATCTGAACTCCTTTCGCTAAATACCTCTTGGAGGTCTCGATATTCTTTGGAGGTGACAAGGAGGTAATTTCCCTGCATAACAGCCCCTACTTCATGTTAGAGGTAATAAGTTTAAGTTTATTGAATTTACATACCGCCCTTTTCCCGTAGGACTTAGGGCTGTTTACAAGGTATTTAAAAACGTCAATACAATACAAAAATTAAAAACAAAATAATTAAATTTGATCCCTGAAAAGTATAAAACCCCCAATTAAAAACTCTCAGCCTGGGCTGGAAAGCTCAAAGAGCCAGGTCTTCAGGTCCCGGCGGAATGAATGAAGGTTGGGGGCAGTCCTAAGCTCCATCGGCAGCTGGTTCCAAAGGGCAGGCGCGCCCACTGAGAAGGCCCTCCCCCTGGGTGTTATCCGCCGACAGTCTTTTATCGGCGGCACCCTGAGAAGGCCCTCCTTGTGGGAGCGCACAGGACAAAGGGAATTTGATGCCGGCAGCAGGTGTTCCCTCAAATATCCCGGACCCAAGCCATTTAGGGCTTTATAGGTCATCAGCAGCACCTTGAATCTCACCCGGAGAGCAACCGGAAGCCAATGCAGCTCGCGGAGTAGAGGTGTTACATGGGAGTATTGGGAAACCCCCATCACAACTCGTGCGCCCGCATTCTGCATCAGCTGAAGCCTCCAAGTGGTCCTCAAGGGCAACCCCATGTAGAGAGCATTGCAGTAGTCTAAACGGGAGGTCACGAGCGCATGGGTGACTGTGCGTAGGGCATCTCGGTCCAGATAGGGTCGCAACTGGCACACCAGGCGAACCTGGGCAAAAGCCCCTCTGGTCACGGCTCCTATGTGATCTTCAAAATTCATTCACCAGCGCGACCAATGCCGTCTCCATGCTGTGCCCGGGCCTGAAACCTGATTGGTACGGGTCCAGATAATCAGTTTCCTCCAGTAACAGAGGAAGCTGATGCGCCACCACACTCTCAACAACCTTCGCCAAAAAGCGAAGGTTGGAGACCGGACGATAGTTATTTAAAACAGCCAGGTCCAGGGCAAGCTTCTTGAGAAGGGATCTCACCACCGCCTCCTTCAAGGCGGCGGGGAAGATAACCCTCCTTCAAAGAAGCAGTTATTACTGCCTGGAACCAGCCTCGTGTCTCCTCCCAGGCTGCATAAACCAGCCAAGAGGGGCACGGGTCCAACAAACAGGTGGTGGAGCTCAGTCTCCCCATAATCCTGTCCACATCATCAGGGGAAACAGGATCGAACTCAGTCCAGATAACATGCTCAAGACCGTCCGATTCCTCCACGTCAGACTCTGCCCAGTCAGAGTCCAAGCCGGCCCGGATCTGACAGATTTTGTCCGTCAGATGATGACTAAACTCCTCGGCCCATCCCTGTAAGGTAGGGGTGTCAAACTCAATTTCATTGAGGGCCGCATCAGCACTGCGGTTGCCCTCAAGGGGCCGGGTGGGTGTGGCCTGGGTGGGTGTGGCCTACTGGGTGGGCGTGGCTAGAGTACGTATGGCCTACTGGGTGGGCATGGCCAGCTCTACATCATTCGCATCAAGGGTGCCTATGGGGGCCCGGGCAGGAGTGGGGCAGATCTGAGGGTCTCTGGCAGAAGGAGGGTCTCTGGGCCAGGGCCAAGGCAGTGGGGGCCGTTCCCTCACTGTTTCCAGGATGGCTTCGCGGGCCGCATGAAACCACTTCGCGGGCTGGATCTGGCCCCCGGGTCTTGTGTTTGACATGTCTGCTGTAAGGGATCCTCCCTCACCTCCTGGTTAAGAAGGAGCGAGTCACCCTAAACAGGGTGGCCGGGTGATTATCTGCGGACGCGATGAGGGCAGCGAAGTAATTAGCCTTCGCCATCCTCATTGCTGCAAGATAAGACCTTATAAAGGTTCTTAGCTGCAATCGGTCAGATTCGGATCGGCTGGACCTCCAACCGCTCTCTAGACCCCGTCTCCGACGCTTCATCTCCCGGAGCTCCATAGAAAACCATGGAGCCCAATGGGATCTGCGCCAAGTCAGGGGTCGCAAGGGTACAACACGGTCGAGTACCTCAGTGGCCGCCCTTTCCCAGGCATCCACCAAGGCATCGGCCAGGTTGTGAGTGAGGGCAATGGGTATAGATCCAAGCGCCATCTGGAACCCTTCCGGATCTATTAGGCGCCTGGGGCAGAACCACCTGGTCAGTTCTGCAGCCCAGCGGCAGGGGGTGGCATAATGGAAGACCAGTCGCAGGAGATGATGATCGGACCATGATAAGTGAACAATAGCTGGCAAACCCCCTCCCAGATCATCCAACCACTGCCCAGATAAAAACACCAGGTCGAGAGTGTGACCCCCCACATGAGTCAGGCCCTGAATTACTTGGGTCAGGTCCATGGCCATCATGGAAGCCATGAACTCCCGAGCTAACTCCGACGATCCTCCCAGGGAAGGAGGGTCCCAATGTCTATTGAAGAATTAAAGAGATCACTTAATGACTTTCTGATTAATCTATCATATCAATATTGGATTTCTGAGTTGAACACTTAAATTCCAAAGCTGCTCTGTTTGTACAACTTTCTAATGTGGAGATAGATCATCATGTTCCTTGTATCTGGAAAACTGAATAACCTAATTTAATTTATTTAATGTAGGAATGGCCCAGCTGACTCTGGGTGGTGTACAGTACAAATAATAGCATAAAAAGAGTGTGATAATTATAAAAGAACTCATGACGGATCTGGTCAACCACATCAACAATCAGCTAACCCCACTTATAAAAATTATTTTTCTGTATCCACTGAACCACCCTCTTTTCTTCTCCACAAATTGACACACTGACTCTGTCTCTCATGATCTCTTCTTGGCCTCCACAGCGGGAATGGAAGCTCTCTATGAAGTCAAGCATTGCTCCTATCAGAATACAGGATCTGCCCTGAAAGGGAAACTACGACAATACTACATAGCAGCCAAGGAAGTGCGGTGGAATTATGGCCCTTCCGGATTAGACCCAAGTACTGGGAAAAGCCTGCGTGAGCCAAACAGGTATGTCCCTTTGATCCAAGGTTTCAAATGTCGTTTCCAAAGCCTACATGCTTTAGCCAGGTATGCATCTGCAGTGATGCAGGAAGTATCATGGAAAAAATGGATTTTTCAACTGTTGACTGTACTTTTGTAATAAAAGAATGGGCTGATTAACTAAATTCGCTGCCTGAGTTGGGATGCAGATGGTTTCAATGAATGTTGAACAATGATAACTTACCAGAAAGGCAGATGAGCTAAAGTTGGCTTTAAAGAGAGCATTACCTAGCCCAGCCACTGTTAGAATCCCTATTGACAGTCCCATCTACAGTATTAGTTTTTGATGCACATTGAGACTGTCACATGACAGTGTCTTCCGAACAGGCTTTTCAATATTTCTGCATAAATATGACTTAAAATGTGATATGTGATCCACGCAAGTCCTAAAACTAGGTAAAGAGAATCCAGGAAACAAATACTTGTTCATTGATTGATTTTTTTAAAAAACCACAACTACATACGTGTGTATTGTGAAACCCCTGAGGAACCACAGAGAGGATATTGGAGGAGGATTCACAGAACAAAAATTAATCCTGGGAAATGAAGGAAATGCTGGAAAGAAACTGAAACTGTCTGTACCTTAACTCTCCTTGATCAAAGTGGAAGGCAGAGCAAATGCCATCAGGCTTCCAGGATTGATGTCAGCCCTTCAAAGGTCAGGAATCAGCTTCTTCAAGAATGCCTGGAACTATTGAATTTAGGTTTGATCACAGAATCTTGTAAGCCTGGTGGTCTTTTCCATTCCTTTCCTCTTAGGCCAGGGGTCGGCAACCTCAAACAGTGAGGGGAATAGGGCAGAGAAAGAGAGAACAAAAGGCAGACAAGGAGGACTCCTCCCTCCCTCTCCAAGGCAAGCTGCCCCCCTCTCCCAAAGAGTTTGGCTAGCAGTTTGTCAATCACTGCTCTTCCTCCTCCTCTTCCCACTCCCCATTCCGGCTTGAGCACAGAGTTTGTGCCAGATGAAATGGGGTGCTTTTCCCCCCCCCCACCCGCTGTTTCTCTTCCTCTCTTGCTTTCATTGTTTAAGTTTGCCTGCTCGGCTTCTCTCCAGCCATCCAGTCACACGGCTCCTCCCTCCTGCAAGCCTCGAGCTTGCCGGCCCTCTCTTTTTCCTGCAATTCCCTCATCATCATAAAGAATAATGAAAGGCATGAGAGACGGCAGCAGCGTTTTCACAGGAGGGGAGCCCGAGGATGGCACAGCAGGTGGAAAAAGGGCTGCTGCTGACTCACCCAACTCCCTCCCTAACCCACTTTTTCGCAGCAGGGCCATCCGGCCCTTTTCCCACCTCTGCAACTTTGTTCAGCTTCCCTCCTCCAAACACACCACTGCAGTCTCACCCGACTCTCTTTCCACCCCACTCTTTCGCGGCAGGGCCGTTTGGCCGTTTTTCTGTCTGCTGCACCTTCCTCAGGCTCCCCACTTCAAAACACACCGCTGCCATCTCGCCCGACTCCACCCCACTTTTTCGCGGCAGGGCCATTTGGGTGTTTTTCCATGTGCTGTGCCTTCCTCAGGCTCCCTGCCTCCAAGCACACCACTGCCGTCTCGCCCTTTCCACCCCATGTGTTGTAGACATAGCTCTAGTCGTTGCCCATGTTCTCATACCAGAGGTCCTAAATGGTTGTTGCTCTTCTTCCCTGTGTTCTACAATGCAGGGTGGTTGTGTGTTGTTGCAGTCTTGATTTTGATACAAAGAGGCACTCTGTGAATGCTTGCGCTGTTTGTCTTCATATCACGCACGTCGTTCCTCTTCCCAATTCCTTAGTGCAGGGATAGGCAACCTGAATCGGTGAAAGAGCCACTTGGAACCGGATCTGTCACTAAAAAAACCCCTGGGAGCCGCAAAATACGTGTGCGCATGCGCACATGCGCAGAACAGGATTTGATTAAAGTGGAGCTTACCTAAGCGGGACATACACCGGAGAGGAGGCTGAGCAAATTTCCCCCCTCCCCTTGCCAGGCAGGCAAACGGAGGCTTCACACACACACACACACACACACACACACACAAACACACACACGAGGAAAAGGTGCAGAGCAAATTTCCCCCTCCATCTCCAGAGGCGGAACAAAGCAGAGAGGCGAAGAACGTGGAAGAAAAGGAAGGAAAGAAAGAAGATATAACCTTCAGCAATCGAAGAGATAAAAAGGGGGGGAAAAACAATACACCTTTGAAAATCTGAAAAGGAGGGGATGGGGAAGGGGTTCTCTGAAGGATTCCGAGGACAGGGGAGGGGGAGGGGGTGCAGACAGAGAAGAACGGGGAGACACCAAGAAGGGGAGATGAGAGAGAGGGAGAGGGAGGAAGGGGGGGAAAACACCCAAATATCCCCACGGGGGTTACAGAACCTCTTTACAGATCGAGGAGGGGGCAGGGGGCTGGGAAAAAGGGGAAGAAATATACACCACGCGGGCCTCCCATCCACACGCCGGCCTGTGCGCCTCTCCGGTCTATGTACAACGTACGTGCTTGCACGCACGCACACACAGAGATCCTGTGTCAGCTGGACACCCAAAGCCATCCAGCCAAGCCTCGCAGCCTGATCCAAGAGCAGAGGATGAGAAGGAGGAGGAGAAAGAGGGAGGGAAGGAGCCAAGGGTCTTCCTGCCCCCCTCCCAAAGCCCACCAAGCAAGAGAAGCTGCAATTCGATCTCTTGGAGGGGCGGGGGGAGAGGAGGAGCTCCCCCTGCAGAGTCTGAAACATTTATTAGAGGGTTGCACAATCTGTGTGAAATATAAAGTCCCTTATAAAATACTCAGTTTGCAGCTCTCTAGAAATCCCTTTACCAACTCTGACCACAATCCCAAACAAGGATAAGCTCTCTGCAATAATAGTGGTAACTTGCTCATAAGGTCTGCTCTAGAAGTTTCACAAGATAGGAATTTTATAGCTATGGAAACACTTGAAAACTGGATCTAATAAAAATATCAATCACACAACATTTGGATTTAAGATATTAAGAAGTAGATACAGTGACCCAAAATACCAATGGAAAAGCTTTTAAGAATAAATGTGCTTTAGCTATACAACTAAATATAACAATAAACAGAAGGGAGGAATTAAATGTAGTAAAGTCAGCTCAAGATCGGCCTCAAATATACACACAAATTTAATACAGTAATTGCACAAAATGAAAAAGCAATGTTAGCTGTTTACGATTATCAAAGTTAAAGTTACATGCTTCACAAATGAAGTTTAAATAAAACCCTTAAAATTTGGATATGTCTTTTTTGCTTCCTTAGTGGAAAACCAAGTGCAGAACATTTTTATGAAGCTAGAAACTAATGTGCAAACTAGAGATTAATGTATTAGTTTTTGTGAAAGAGTCAAGTAATGATTCGGTTACATGTTTATGGAGGAACTGTTTCAAGCCTCGCAGAGAGAAGGGGAGGAAAATTGCCCCTTCCTTCTCCCTGCCGGGACTGCTAACCACGGCAAGGAGAAGGGGAGGGAAAAACGCCGCTGCCTTCTCCTTGCCGGGGCTGCTAACCAGGGCAAGGAGAAGGGGGGGGAAATCGCCTCTTCCTTCTCCCTGCCGGGGCTGCTAGCCAGAGCAAGGAGAAGGGGGGGGGG